>CM035230.1:47949792-48549792 GCA_020226215.1 Sindora glabra | reverse complement strand
TGGCCTAAAACCTGAAACAGTGTCAGATTACAGCATTATCTAAAATATTTGATTTCATTTCAAATTCAAGATCCATTCACAAAATGCAACTAAATTTATTTAATTTAACAAGATAACATCCAAAAATGTATCATACAAGAGAAAATAAATATGTAAATATTTTTGAATGGAAGCTCAATCAATGGCATTACAAATCTTCTCTATATGCTTTCATAAATAGGAGGTACCAGCTTTAGAATGCCTAGCCATTTGAGTATGACAATACTTGCAAATAGCACTTTCCTTACCATTGATAACTTGCTTGTCAAAGTGTTCCCACACATCACTCCTTTTTCTTTTTCCCAAGGATGGTTGTTCATTTAGCTCTTCACTTGTTTTAATAGGATGGCTTGAAATTGGAGAATGTTGTTGTGAGATGCCTTCAGCTACACATGAAGATGTAGATGAGGACATTGTATCATTGCTTAAAATCTGCATCAAATTCAAGATCACTTCAAGAATTATATATAGTATTAAAAATATAGACTATTCTTTTCACCAAAAGTGCAGCTACTTTAACTTATATAATTGACTTTCTTCTTATTCTGTATATAGTTCATAAATAATATAAACAACATTATTCAGTAGCAGAGAAAATAATATAAAAAATAAAGCCAATTACAATAATTATAACTAACTTTATCAAAACCCTGTATATAATATTTTTTCACTTAAAATACCGGACTAATTTTAAAATTTTACCCAACTAAAACATAGATATACATTACTCGACTAATAATAATAATAATTAGGAGACTTAAAGGTACTAAAGGAGACTAACAAGGTAAATTAGGCTTAAAATCAACTATAAGCTGAATTGTTGCCAAATTTCATTGTCTGAAGTTGTAGCTAAAACATCATGCAAATCATAAAAATTTGCTATGATAACGTGTTCACCTGCCCATAAGCATAACAAAATTTAACTTAGGCTTACTCAATATGAAACATAATAGAATCTACATTGAGAAATATTTTTTTAAAGCTCTTTCTAATTTCTTGCTAAATAGAGGATTTAATTTCTGAAGGACAGTAGATATAGTAAAATGCATGGACATAGCTAAGTATGCAAAACTACTTATAAAATCACGGGTACATCTAATGCGCTTCTAAGATTAAACTACTATATTTTTAAAGTCAAGTAGCTATTCAATGTCTAAACTGATTTAATGTTGACAGAGAAATATGTATAAGGATCGATAGGATCATGCACTTCTAAAATCATGAAAGGAATCGATTCACTTAAAGTTGAGGCCATGGTCATCATTTCATAATTATAATTTGTACAAACTTCACAACAAAAAAATTAGCTCATGTGACAAACAAAGAAAAGATATGACTAGCTAAGCAAACTGAAAAATGTCCTTTTAGTTTCCACATTTTCACTATCCTCTTTTTTCATTCTTTTCACTGAAATTGATGTAATCTACAGTAATCACTATTTGAACTCTTAATTTCCATTCTCCATGCTAAATTAACAGAATGCTTCATTGCTAACTTTAGGCCATAAGAGCATTGTTATATCACCTTTCAAAGTAAAACTCGTTTGCCTCTGTAAAAGAATGCCATAGGCACATTTTTACAACTAACAATAACATGAACAACTAGATACCACAAACCATTCAATAAATTGGATCGTTCTCTTCACTATTTCAACATATTCACATTCATTATGCCTTTCTTTTATTTCTCCTCATAGGAGTTGCAAACGTAATGAAAAAGAAGGTATACACAAACTCTTAAAATAAAATCTACAAAACCGATTCCACAACTTGTAGATTCTAATTATTTTGGACATATTCTAATCATTTCAATATGAATATATTAGGATGATGGCTATATAAGCCTCTGTTCCACAGTAATTTCATCATCTAGTTTAGGAGTATGAACAGGGTATAAACAAAAACACTTTTTGGTCTGTTCCCAATTTGATGGCTGTGATTTTGAATTAAATATCATAAAATGCGCAGAGATATTCATCTATGTTTAAGATTATGAATATAAAAATATAGTAGAGTTTAATCAATAAAAAACATGTAGAAATAGTGCTTGTGAATACGAAACATGCAGCCCATTTTTATTGTACAAAAATGCCTATTCCTATGTAAATATGAATTATGACATTAGAAACAGAAGGAGGTTTTTGCACAAAGAAAAACCAGGGTCTTTGTCTCTGATAGCACACAAAATAGCCATTCATCAATGCACTTACCATGAAATGTAAGTAATTTATTCCATTGATATATAACTAATCAAGTCATTCGATCCATCGACTACAAATCCCATCCATAGTAGCCTATCAAAACCCAATCTAATAAAAATGATAAGAACATCAACATCAAATCCTATCAAAATCCAATATGATAAAAATAACATCATTTTTATAGAAGTAATTCTAATTCAGTTCTAAGGAAAATTTTAAAGTTCAAGTTTGATCCAACCCTTAAATAGATAGTACTAATTTTGCTTAAAGAGTAATTCAAATCTTGCATTCAGTTTGTTGAAGTAGTTATAATCGACGATGTGGGTTGCAAATCTAGTGACTTCCAATGCTAGTCAAAGAATTTACAAAATAGAGAAGCAATGAAGCGATGCTCAAATCAAGTAGTATCGTCTAAAATTGAAGATCATGGGTGGAGATGAAAACCCCATAACAACTTAGGAGTTGGGATATGCAAAATTCAGTGTTGAGAGAGATAGAGGGAGGGCTATTATGGGTATCCAATAGGACTCAAAACCCAATTTGAATTTTGCAGGTAAGACTCGAACCCGCACCACTAAACTGTGGGTCTATTTTGGGCCTAATCCACCGAGTAAAATACCCACTAGTTCAAGTAAGACCCAGTGGATCTAGGCCTTTTTGCCATTCCTAATTACTATACTGCTTATCTGATCAAACTCAGTCCTGCTCTATTAAAGATAACATTTAAATATATTGTAGAGAAACTTCCACCCATCATAGCTCATGGTATTAGGTCAAGTCTTCCTTATTGCTCCATTTATTTGGGGTATGTATTATAGAATTCAGTCACATTCCTTGTTAACTTTAGAGAGAATTTGCATTTGCATTAAGAATCATCCTTGATAAGACTGATTAGTAAATGTGCTGAGACACTCTTCCCATGACATTAATGTCAAATAGAGGCTTCCTTAAGTAAACCCGCATAGTCGAAAGGGTGCATAGTATCTTACATTACTAAAGAGGTGAGGATACAGTTTGTAGATTTTAGGTGTGTAAGTCTCGTAAAGGATAAATAAAAGAGGTCTGGTTGGCTAATAGAACATAACCAATTTGTATATCTTGATTTAGAGCCGAACAACAGAATAACTGAACCTAAGAAAAACTATGCATGAGTTAATGGTTAATAAAAGAGGTAAAGAAATTATGGATTGGCTAATTGTGATTAATTGCAAATTTGGTTGACGTTACTTTACTATAAACTCAGATAATGCCATAAGCATTAGGCAACGGGCCTTTCTTGATATATTTTGATTAGTCCTAGTGCCCTGATTTAATATATTATAGACTTTTTCTTAATTATTTTTCCTTAAAAAAATGTACTTGATAAATTGATGAGTTAATTTAAAAAGTTTTAAACATTGGTTAGAGAAAATTTCTTAGCCATCAAATTAATTTGAAACTAGGTTAGGAGACTTAATTTTTTAATGGGTAATTCTGTCAGATGTTTCATGGTTAATTAAATATTTTTTCAATTAAGATATCTATTTTATTGTGAAATTTAGATTTTTAATTTTTTTAAATTTAATATTTAAAAATAAGTAATTTAATGATGTAAAGTTTGAACACCCAATCTTTTATAAATTTAATTTTGTATCTAAATTAGCCTTCTGTCTGAAAAAAATTATGGTATAAGTCAGCCAAATAACATATTTTTGAAAACTATAAATATGTGAATTACTTTATGAAACTTCAAAAGCAATTTTCGTCAATCTCAATTGATGAAGTCATATGACAAGGGTATGATACAGTTAGTAACTTGTTAAAGATTATAGAATTATTTTTCTAAGTTTTAATAAGCAAACAAGGGGTGAGAGCTAAGTTGAAGTAAATTCCAAGTTATAGTTAGACTACTCCTATAGTGATGAAGGCTCCAAATCTGTGATAATTGGGTTTACACAAATTCAGCATGAATGAACACTCTGTTGTATTTAAAAATAAAATAATTAATTTTATTAGAAATATTATATGGATTAGCATTAATCAATTATTGGAATATTTATTCAAGTAATTAATTTTGTATTTTAACATTAAGCGTAGAACATATTGGGCCCTAATTTAATGTGTATGATTCATGATAGGTTGGATCATACATAAGTCATATGGGTAGAGGTCCCAACTTACAGCCCTTTAGTAGTCAGTAGTTTTCTATCACAAGTCTAACATAAATAGAGAGATCAGGATTATTATTTGAACACACTGAAAAATAAGGATTCCTATTCTTCTAAAATTTTCTCTCCCTTTTCTCTCTATCTTGATAACCTAAGGGGCCAAGTAGGTTGTAATTCTACTCATTATTATTCAGATCAGTCATAACTTCATCAAATTATGCTTCAGGTACGCTCATAATATTATTATAATTAATTTCATATTTTTGTGATTTTAATTCATACTTCCAACAATTGGTATCAGAGCATGTTGATAGTATGAATAATTTGATTATGAGAAATTATAACCTTAGTTTATGCATAATTCGGTACTATTTTATGTTAAGGATGGCGTCCAAGTTATAAATTATGAAGTTTTCTTGGAAAAAATTAAAAAAATAAAATAAAATTAAACTCACCTTTTGTCCTTTTGTCGAATAAGTCCATGGTCCGAATGTGGTTGGAGGTTTCATCTATGCTTTATCCTCAATAGTAGGATTGGTTTGTGCTTTGTATATACTACCAGCCTCTCGTAATGAGAAATTCCTTCATTTTGATATATAAATATATATATATTTTGCAACGTAGAGTTGATGAACTTTCTCGTCGGTTTCCTAAATAATTTTACAAATCAACAAAGAGTTTATGATTTAAAAGATGTGGGTTCCATGAATGAGATTGGAAGATGATAAGGAATTTACAGAGTCGTTGGATAATTTCAAAGATTTGAAGTACCCACAAGCCAATTCGAGAACTTGGGGAGGCAAGAAGACACTCGTCGGGCGAGGGCCATCGTTTCTGTCTGTTTCCTCCTCAATTTTTCACTGTAATGCAACATTCAAACGTTGAAGCTTGGCGCGATGTTGTTGCAGCCATGCGATTTGCTAGACGACAAACCATTTAGCCAAACTGTAGGCAGATGGGTTAGCAGAAGAAAATATGGACTCGTTGATGAATGGGGATCCATTTGAGAACTAAAATTCATATAATTTAGAATAACCCTAATTGAGGCATGAGCATAGACTGTTGGCAGCTAACGTCAAATAGCTTGAGGGTTGAGGAAAGAGAGAGTACGACGTAGCAAATTGCGTTTCATTATTGTTTTCTTAACTAAAGATGAGTTGAGGGACCCATCTTGCTGTCGTTGATCACATGATTGTTTATATTGGCTGGGGATCAAGGAGAAAGTTTAGTGAACCAAGGATAAGAAATAGGAATTATAATAAGGCTATTTTTCATAAAATATTGTCCTTTTGATATATTTAGGAGCATATTACATTGATGATGTATACACCCTATCGGTGTGACATTATTAATATAATTTTAAAGTTTAGACTCCTTAGAATAGGCATGTAGCGTTTATAATGTTTTCAATATTTCTTATACCCTATCGGTATGGTTATATTGATTACATTTTTATGTAAGCTCTTGTACAAGCCAAATCTATGGTACATGTATTTTGGATACCACTTTATTAGATAATTGTTTGACTGATTTGTTTAATTAGGAATTTTGTATTGTAATTATGTTGTGCACGCATAATTAATAATGTTCCAATCCTGTTACATCAGTCTCGGCCTTTCAACAACTATTTGTGGTGAGGACTCTTAATAAAACAAATTATGATGAATGGAAAGAGTCCTTGAACATGTACCTGACAATCTCTAAGGAGGATTTGGCTCTTAGAGAACTAAAGTCAACTGATCTCTTACCCGAGTCTAATGCTACAGATAAGACCTATTATAAACAACGGTATAAGTCAAACTGGATTTGTTTAGTAGTGATTAAGTTCACTATTGAAAAGAAAATTAGAGAGAGTATCCCAGATAAGGACACTATTGTAATGTACATGAAAGTTGTTAAAGAGAAATTCAATTTTACCTATCTAACTTTAGTGTGTTTTAAGTCCAATAAACTTAAAATATCTTCTAGATTTTGGTGGTTAAATTCTGGTGAAACTGTTCATGTTACAAATTCTTTAAAGGGGTTCAAGAACCAGTAGATCCCAAATAAGAGAGAGAAAAATGTCTTAGGAGTACTAGGTAGTAAGGTTAAGGTTCAATACATAGGATCAATTTTCTTATGTTTGTCATCTGGACATATTTTGGATCTAAATAATGTTAATTTATGTACCTTCTACCAGAAGGAATTTGATTTCTAATTCTATTTTAAATAATTATGGTTATACCCTTTGGCAAAGAAGTGGAAAGATTGAGATTCATAATGATTTTGCTATTGTTGGTAATGTCACCTTACAAAATGATCTATATCATTTGAATTTAAAAGATCATCCTGTTGCATCTTCTGATATTCCCATCAATGCTATAATTAGGCATAAATAACTTAGAATGAGCTAAAATTCTTTCATTATATGGGATCAATTTTAGGCCATTTTTCTAAAGAGAGATTAGAAAAATTGGTAAAACAAAGGTATGTTATTAGATCTAGATTTCTTAAATTTTGAAATCTTTTCGATTTTAGGATTGTAAAGTAAATATGAGACCATATAATCCCTAATTGAAGAAATTAAACTCTAGAATAATCAATGGATTCTTCATTAAGTACTGAATTAGATCAAGAGGTTATAGATTTTATTATCTCACTTATAGTATCAAGATAATCAAGTTTGATTGGACATTTTTATTCTGAGGATGGCTTGGATAGTGGGAGTTTAATACTTAAGGCTATCAATTTATGTGACAAGGCCACCATTCTGCCTATACATATTTTGATTCTCTCACCACTAGAGGAGATAATGTTGACATCTCAGTACAAATAAATAAAGATCCTTATGTTGAACAATCTAATCAGCTAGCCATTAAGTTTAGACGTTCTCAAAGGGTTTAGAGACTTGCAATACCATATGACTATATTGTGTACTTGCAGAAATTTTAATAAATTTATTAGAGTAATTTAATCATCTTAGTGCTTTATGTTGATGATATTTTGTTAGCTAGAAACTCAATTAATTTAGATGAGTCAAAATGCATGTTATCATGTCATTCTGATCTTGGCAAAAACATCCTTTATTCTTAGAATTCAGATCTATCATGATAGAACTCATAGTATTTTGGGTTTGTGCTAAGCCAATTTAATTGAATGGATGCTTGAAAGATTTAAAATGGACACCTGTGCATCTAGTCCAATGCCTACTTAGAAAGACAATACACTGTCTCAATCATATTGCCCTCAAGTTGATATTGAAAGGGATAAAATGGATAAGATTCTTTACGCTTCCGCTATTAGTAATCTTATGCAAGTACAAGTTTGCATTCGTTTAAATATAGCTTTTGCTATTAATGTGCTTGGAAGATACTTAAGTGACCCTAGGATGGATCATTAAAAAGTCGCCAAGAAGGTCATAAAGCATTCATAAAGTACTATGAATCATATGTTGACTTGTAGACAATCTAATTTACTTGAAAGTATTGGTTATTCAGATTCTGATTATGCCTTGCACATAGATGATCGTAAGTCAACATCTAGATACATCTTTATGATGTTTGGAGGAGCTGTTTCATAGGAAAGTGTTAAAAAGACACTCACAGCTACCTTAACAATGGAAGTAGAGTTTATCGCATATTATGAGGCCACTTGACAGACTATAAGGTTGAGGAAGTTGATATTTGGCATACAATTAGTTAATTCTATATCATGATCTTTACCAAATTTTATTGCGATAAGGCTTCTGTTTTGTGCTTTTCTCAAAACAATAGGAATTCTAGACATATTGAACAATTTTTTATGTTAAACTCCTATTTATTAGAGAGAAAAGATTGTTGAATTTCTGACTGACATTAAACATAGCCCTAGTGGAAACATGTAAGGGATCTGTTGACTTAAGGCTTACTTATAAGAGTATTTAAAATCAAGTAACTGATATGGGTCTTGTTAAATTTTTTTTTATGAAGTCTTAGTTTAGTGGGAGTCTGAGATATGCTTATCTTATTTTGTTGATATTTGGGACCAGTAATTGCTCATTTTGAAACATTGGTGATATGTTTTATACATATATAAATCATTTGCTTCCCTATCGGATTCAATGATTTTAAGTTGTTTCTCTTATGATATGAGCTATGGTCAAAAGATTAACTTTATATATATATCAAGTTCCTTTGGGATTATGAGACATTAATTTAATATCACTTGTCTCCCTATCGAATTCAGTGATTCTGTATGGTCTCATTCCACTTATGCAATCATTGCTCAGTAACCTTATATATATATATATATCCAGTTTTTTGGGATTATGAGACATTAATTTAACATCACTTGTCTCCCTATCGGATTCAGTGATTCTGTATGGTCTCATTCCACTTTTGTAATCGTCACTCAGTTTGGATATTGAAACATTGGTAATGTGTTTTATACATATATAAATCATTTGTTTCCCTATCGGATTCAATGATTTTAAGTTATTTCTCTTCTGAGCTATAGTTGAAAGACTAAATGTTATTCTATTCCTTTCAAATTATGAGACATTATATCACTTGTCTCCTTATCGGATTCAGTGATTCTGTGTGGTCTCATTCTCTGAATTAAGTTTATAGCTTAATGTATAACTAATTACTTAATTATTGATGTTTTAATTATTCCATATAATTAATTAATGCTATTCAAGTGGGAGATTGTTGTATTTAAAAATAAAATAATTAATTTTATTAGAAATATTATATGAATTAGCATTAATCAATTATTGGAATATTTATTTAAGTAATTAGTTTTGTATTTTAACATTAAGCGTAGAACAGATTGGGCCCTAGTTTAATGTGTATGATTCATGATAGGTTGGATCATACATAAGTCATATGGGTAGAGGTCCCAATTTACAGCCCTTTAGTAGTCAGTAGTTTCCTATCACAAGTCTGACATAAATAGAAAGATCAGGGTTATTATTTGAACACACTGAAAAATAAGGATTCCCATTCTTCTAAAATTTTCTCTCTCTTTTCTCTCTATCTTGATAACCTAAGGGGTCAAGTAGGTTGTAATTCTATTCATTATCATTCAGATCAGTCATGACTTCATCAAATTATACTTCAGGTACGCTCATAATATTATTATGATTAATTTTATATTTTTGTGATTTTAATTCATACTTCCAACACACTCGATGAGACTATACAGTTGTAGAAGAGAGCAAAAGAAAGAAGACCGAAAATTATAATTAGTATTGTCCTCATTAGCTTGAGAAGTAGATCACAGATGCTCTGTTTTGATTTTTTAGGTCTCTTGCGGAAGTGACTAAAGTCACCTGCTTAGATTGCCATCAAGCCATCGGATGTCAACTTTCAAGAATAAGAATGTCTTTTCTGACTAACGGAAGTTGACTTCACATTGACTAATGAAGTTGTTTATTTAATCCCATAGAATGGTTGAATCATCACTGTTCATAGTTGAGATAGTTAACTCAAAGTCTCCAAAACTAAGCCGATATGGAGAATGATAGAAGCATACCAACATCACACACTCCAAGAATATTATATTTTTGTGACAGAATTTTAGGATAGAGAAATTTCCATTTTTTAAAAAATGAAGGAGTAATTAAATTATTAAATATATATTTATAAATATTAAATTTTAGATGCAACGTAAAGTATACAACCTTTAAAAAAGCATTGAGTATTATTTGAAGTGAAAGATAAAAAAATTTCTATCTTTGTTTTGGATGGAATTGCAATGAAATTTGTGTGATAATTTTTTTTTCAAAATTTTTTTATGATTACAGCCGATTTTTTATTACAAAAGTAAATTCATCCCAAAATCAAAATTTTGATTTTTTTAAAACTAAGATAGATTTTCCATCGTACATTATACCGTGCCCTTCCAAACTAAGATAGTTTTTTTATTACCTTTCTATTTCACTCTTCTTTCACTTCTTCATCTGTTCTGTTTCTCTCTAAGGTTTCACTTTGATCCGTGACCTAGGGTTTTTTATTTCTCTATTTGTGTCGGGAAAAATACCCCTTCTCCATGCAACAAGCATTAAGTAATTAAATCAATCATAATAGTGTAATAAAAGCATCAAATAATTGAATGCGAAACACCTCAAATTATGAGAAAAAAATTATAAATAAAAAAATATGCACTATATCATTAAAATATTATAAGATAATGTGTATAAATGTTTTTAATTACAACTCTACGGTTCAGTTATTATCGTTGTATCTTTTTCAATCCTTTACTTTCTCCCATAATATTCTTATCACATTTATCTCATATTTTAAATTTTTAATTAATATAAATATTTATAATTTAAAAATATTTCTCTATACGGGACCTTAATTTTACCTTCAAACGAAATTTTAATTTGAATCGAAAGATAATATATAAAATAAAACAATCAATAATTAATAGGTGTTTGCTACGGTACCTCAAGGAATTTCAAACTTGGGGTGACGTGGCACAATATAAGCCATTAGATGAAATTACTAAGAATTTTAGTAATCTCATCCAATGGTCCACAATACACCACACCATCCCGGGTTTGAAACTTCGGGAATACCGTAGAATTCCCCTAATTAATAAGTATCTCAATTTGGGTCAAATCCAACAAGACCATGTTTTTTCTGTGAATTAGGATTCTGGTGACAATGGCTAAATTTCCAGTGAGTCCAGGCGGTGGTAGCCATGGATGCCACGAGCACAGCCCTTGCTTCAATGTCTGAGTTGGAAAGTTACCTCCCCATGGCCAATATTAGTTGGATCATGAAAAAGGGCCTTCCTGCTAATGTAAAAATTGCCAAGGATGCCTAAGAAACCGAGCAAGAGTGCATCTCTGAGTTCTTCATCTTTATGACCAGTGAGAGTTTGTTGTATTTTGAATTTCTTTAAAAAACAGTGTTACCGTTGGTTTTTGGTCTTCATTTAATTTAAGGCCGAATTATGCAGGGTGATCGATAAGTGTCTGAGGGAGAAGAGGAAGACGATTAATGGAGATGATTTATTTTGAGCAATGGCCACTTTAAGGTTTGGGGATTATACTGATCCCCTGAAAATTTACCTCAACAGATATAGAGAGGTAATTAAATTTACAGTTCTGGTTTTGTTCAACGATAAACCTAAGAAAAAGATGATGGATAAAATTTAGCATTCTCTGTTTGTTTTTCTGGTTCCAACTAGAAATTGCTTATGGAGATTGTTATGATAATTTTGATCTAAGTTCCTATAATCAAACTCTGTTTCTCACTGATTGTATAAATTTTTTTTTTCTTAATCTGTTATCTGAAATTTGCTGCTGCTACAGGGAAGGTCATAGGCTATTTTGGTGGATAAATTTACTTCTTTTTTCATCCTCTCTTCAGCTAGTAACTGAGCTTTGGAAGCCCCAAGTATTTCATAATTTATAACTCCATTTTCTTCAATATATCTGCAGGTAAAATACACTGAGCTTTGGTGGAGGAGGCACAAGAGTAAGCTACATATGATTTCCCTAAACTACAAGTATAACAAAATGCAAGCATATGTGATTGTCAAATTTGCAGATGCAAGCATTTGTGGCTTGAGAGGATATGCTGGCATCTTCCAATGTGCATAGGTACATTGATTCATTAGTATATAAATCCTATCTTAATCAGAAAGAGCTGTTATCCTTCTTTGTGTTTTCTCTTTATGTTCTCAGATTCCTGTTGTTACTCAAAAGCTGAAGATAGTATTTTCTTAATAACCAGCAATATTTATTAGCTTATCTAAATATGCTAGAAGATTAAACAAATTCTCATGATGCTGGATAATTAGTAAGTAGTTATAATATTTCAATTAACTAAATGATTAAATAAGTACTCATGGCAAATTTATCCTTGAGTCTCTTCAAGGCATTCAAGAGCATCAAGTGCTTTCTTGTAGAAGGTTATATTGTGTTCTATTGTTATTTTGCTCCAATCCTTTGAGTCATTGAGTAGGCTTTTCAGCATAACCATGTATCCTTGGATATATTTGTTTCCTTTTTCCTTCCTTTTTGCTGGCGGACTTAATGGTTTTTCTTTTATGTAATAGTTATCAACTGTGCAAGTTATGTATTTACAAGCATCTCTCAAGTTTCCAAGATTTCTTTCTTTCTTTCTTCTTCTTTTTTTTTTGGTGAATGTATGACTTAAGCTGTATCTTATTGGCTTTTGCTGAATTTGACTGTTGCTTTTATTTATTGTCCTTCAGAGCAAGATTGCTTTCTCTACTTGATGAATATGATATCTATTGAAAAGGTATAGAGGCCGAGTGAGGTTGAACTGCAGTGGTGTGTGATTTCTATGTTAGTTACCTCAGACCGTATAATTTGATTGGAGATTAGCTAGAGAATGGACACTTCAAACTTACAGTAGCATTAACATAATAGGAAATATCTAGATGCCATTGGCAGTCACTGAATATTATTGGGTTCTCCTGATTTTTCCATGAGACTCACTTAATAATTTAAATTTCACACATAATAACTGCAATTTTAGGAGCTTATGTCAAAGCAATCTACAATTAAAATACCCCATATGATTAGTCACTTTCATTGTTTAAGAACCTGTTTTATTGGCTAAAGCTGCATAAGTGACCAAGTTCAAATCCTGACCAGAATGATGCTCATCTAAATCTAATTTTGTTGAAAGATTGATTTTTTACCCCTTATTTAACCTAATTTTTTGTCTTTAGCTTTCTGCATTGGTTTAGTTCACTGATTAGTTCATCAATTTCTTCCATTTCCATGTTGCTTGTTGATACTTAATACACATTTACAGTTACTTGCAAGGTGCAATATTCAGCCTTGAAAAATGGATTTTTATAGAGAAAAGAAGGAAAGTTGTCCTTTATGTGGAGTTAACTCTTTTGCTTGATTTATCATTTAGGTACTCTCTTGGGATCTCATCTTAGCCATGGAAAATTATTGTTTATCTTCACATTTAGTATTCCATAAATAGAATTTGAAAAGAACAATTTATCTTTGTTCATCTCTGTTCAAGTCAAAATTTGAAAATTTCACCCATTTAATGGTAGTAAAAACAAGGTGAAATTAGAATTTCTGCTTCAACGCAAGGGCCAACTTATTAGTGGAAATCCTTTTCAACCTTTAGGATGATAAAGAAACTATACAATGACAATCGGAGCAGAGGCAGAAGTTTCAAAAGATCCGTGACTCAGAAAGCAAATGTATCTACGAATGGGTTGGGTAGCTCTCCAGGTGCATTATATATATGTACTCTGTTTCACTGAAGTGGTTTTATTCTTAGGCCTTCAACCTAAGTAGTTCAGAAAGGTGTTCCCTTTTTTCCCAAAAAATGGAGGGATTAGCTATGCCAAAATGATCTGATATAACTGCCATTCTTGTGCTTCTCAACTATCTCTTCAGCTCAGATAAGGGAAACTGTGGTCCCAGACTAATTTTCTTTTGTATTATGAAGAAAATGGGTGTACATTGGAATGGATCAGAAAGGAAGAGTAAAACAGTGAAGAAATGTATTGTTGTCACATCTTGAATATTCCAGAATGTGAAGAATAATTTGGGAACTACTGCAAAATGTTGGACATTCATCTCTTGGATATCATTCCTCCAAACACTTTTGATAGAAAATTAACTCTTCCTGAGACTTACCCTACAACTCTTGATGGCATTCAGGGATTCCTTTGTTCTGAGATCAGCTTGTCTGCTCTTTTCTGTTTGTGTAGGGACTTTATTTTTCAGTTTTTATCAAAATTGCCATCCATTGCTTTGATCTTCTGCAGCTAGTTGATAAGTAGCTTCAGATTTACTTTGGATTAACTTTGTCTGCACTTCTATTAGAATATATACAAACAACATTTAATCTGGCATATTTTACAAGTACCATATGGGGATGTTACAGACCCTACATCATAAAGATTTGTACGCGGGATATATGATTCATATTATATTTTTTCTAATGAAAGTAGTATGTGATGCGTACTCGGGTTTGTTGAATTGCTTGTTGTTTGAGCATTATATAAAGCTTTCTTATTTTCCAGAACTAGAATAGATTACTTTGATAATTTATGCTACACTCACACACAAACTTAGGCTGGTTGTTGCAAGAATACATTATTGATGAAATAAATAATAGGGAATAAGTAAATTATGATATGGCCAAAGAAAAAACAGTAAATTAAGATGCATAGCTTTGTTTCCTTTAATTTGTGAGTTGGTTCAGTCAATTGGGGCCCATGCTATTGATGGCTCTTTACCATCTGCCACCTTTTCCATGTTCTTACTCTCCTTCTTATATATGTTTTCATAAAGAAATTGGATTCCACTATGAATTTTACACCTATCAGAGCATGTGGTATTTTTACATTCATTTTTAGACAAGAGGGAAGAACCATTTGAGAGGAAGTTGTGGTTAATGTACATTGTGTCTGTCATCTTTACATAATTCGCTCACCATGGTTGGAGAAGAGGTAGGGTTGTTCTTGTCTTGTGTAGGACGGAGACTTCTTTGTCTGACAAGTACTGACTGGTCTGTTATGCTTCTTTGGTTTTGTTACATATGATATTTTTTCACAATATGTTGATTTTCTGTTTTTTAATAATGCACAAGTTGCGTGGCACCTATTGAGGAGAAGATGATAGAAAATCGGTTAAGGTGATTTGGTTATATGTAAAGAAGGTTATTGGGGACATTAGTAAGAAGAGTCGATCACATGATTTTTAACCTTATAAAAAATATAGAGGGAGGTCAAAAAGGTTATTGGAAGAAGTTATAAAAAGGGATTTTTTAGTAAATAATATCACTGAAAATATAATTTTTAATAAAGCACAATAACGTCGTACCATTCATGTAGTTGACCTCACTTATTGAAATAAGGCTTTATTGTTGTTGTAATAATAATACACAAGCTGGAATTTCTTCATACAGGTAATTTCTGTATTCATGGAAGCTGCATTTTGAGTTCAGAATTAGTGGTTGCCCTGCACTAGAGCACAATAGTTTTGGATACATAATGAACCATTAATTGATTATTGACAAGTTAGACATGACATTAATGAAGCATTTTATTATTTTTTTTAATTTATTATTGCCCATAAGAAAAGAACCAAAAACTAGTGCTTTTTTACTTGTTTCCAGGTATAGCTACTTTGGATTCTCGCACTTTTTTGCTTGCTGGTCCATATTATTTTGCCAATCTCATTTAAATATCTGCACAATAGTTTGTGTTTTGTTAGTCGTTTTTTAAGTGATATTCTAGTACCTTTTATTCTACATATGATATCACTCTGCATTATTTCTTACGAAATATAATTTGTTTTCAGGGCGAGTTCTGAAGCATATAAATCTCAAGGATTATTTAAGTTCTGGAGTTCCATGCTTTAAAGAGCTCCATGGTCAGAAAACAAACATTGAACTAAAAGCTTCATTATTGAAATCACCTACTAGTGTTATACAGTTTATCCAAAGTTCACTCACTATTTCTATCATATGGGAATGTTGTTACAAAATGTAATTTCGCAGTAGGCTCTGATTGGCAAAAATGGGAATGCCTTTTTATTGTTTGGCACTTCTATGAAAATTTTTATTAACTGAGCCTGCGCTGTGTATGCAGAGACTCTCCAACTTCTTTTACATGGGTGGATGACTTTTCAATTTGGAGGTAAATTGCCAAAAGTTATACTAAATGTAGTTAACCCATTAAAATTTGCTAACCAAGAAATGCTCTATTTTTAGGATTGGTTTAGCTGGTGTTCTGGATGTGGGGATCAAATCCCAAATGAAAAAGTACTGGCAACTGAGTCCAAAGAGGGCTAAGGTATGGATAGAGAAGTCACCAAAATACCACAAGAATTGAAAATTTCCTATCATTTACAATCTTCATCGAATTAAGCAACTAGAGCATCTTAGAGCAATTGAAATGGGTCAAAGCCTATAGGCTTTGAAGGATTTGAATGGAGGCCCTAAGTTTCATGGGCTGCAACCAACCAAGTCATGAGCCAACCAATGGGCGGGCTTGATAGTCTATGAAGAGTTTTTTATTTTTTTGGTTTGATATTTCTAAATTTTATGTAAATTTATATTTTCAATCCATACAAAATTATATTTTTATTTTTTATTTTTAATTATGTAAGGTCATAAATAACTTATAGATAATATTGTTATTTTATGAATATTTTATAATTTATATTTTATATATATATATATTTTATGGTTATATATAAATTTAAAATATATTGTGGTTAATTTATAAATAAATGTGGTATTTTTAAATGATTTTAATTTTTTTATTATTTAAAGTTAAAATTTTTACTTTAAAAAATTAAAAATAAAAAAAAGTTTGTGAGGTTGTCTCGTTCTGCAAAATTGGAGGTTTGTGAAAAAATTGGACGGGCCCAGCCCAGCTTGTTTAACGGCTGGCCCGTTCCATCCTGTTACAACTTTATTGTTCTTTGGGTTTTTTTTCCCCTATGTGTATTCGCTTCTAGCTTTTGCTTGTTGGGGGATTGTTTGTGTGCAGATGTGATTGATAGACTTAGCGCATTTAGAGGTAGAGGCATGGCTTCCTTGCGTTCATGATCTTGTAAGAGGTGAGAAATTTCTCGGTCTTCCTCTATCCAAGTGTTGTGTTTGTATGTTGAGAAGCCTAGAAAAAGTCCACACAAATCAAAGTTAGTAACTTGCAATAAAGCAATTCGTTATGTGGATAAACTGCTGGATGCCGTCTTGCTTACATATTGTTAATTATGTAATTCGGAAGTGACAAGAACGGTTTTATGTGGCATGATGACCTTTGCGAGGATCTAACCTTACCAGCTCATGGAAATGAGTATGTCCTCAAAGGCTCGGAGCTTTTTGAGAAATCCATTTCAGGTGGGAAATATAATTGCTTTTTGAGAAGTCCTTACCGAATATGAATATATAGATGAAATCTTAATCGTTGAGAATTTTGCTCTACAGATCGTCTGAGTCCCATTAACAGTGTCAAGATACAGAACCAAAAGCGGTTGCTAGGTCCAGCTTCTTCTAGAAGCCAAGATGATGCTTCCTCCTCTTCTAGCATACATGGCAAAGAGACTAGGCACTCCCAAAGATGAACTTTTTCCCCGGGACAGCGTACCAGTTCCGCTGATGTCTCTCCAGAGTCTAGAGATAGAAAAAGTATTCTCTAAGCTTGCCAGAATACAAAATCTATGAGAACGAAATTATAATATTATAAAAACTCAAATATTTTTATGTAATAGTTGTTGGTTACATGTTATTAAAAGATATCTTTATTATGATTTATGTGAAAGAAAGGGATTGAGTTTGCAGGAGTTTGCAGGGCCGATGAAAGGAACAATTTTTTAAAAATGGAAAAAAAAAAAAAATAGCAGCAGTTTCAAACGGTTACTATTTGGTGGCGATTTGGACCGCCATCAAATTGTAATTTTTTTCTTTAAATTTTAGAATGAAAATTTCCATTTCAAATATTAAAAAATTATTTTAAAAGAATATATGCAATGAAATTTTTCATCTCAATTTTTTATAAAATTATATTTTTTAAAATTTTTTGAACGAAACAAAAATTTTGTAGCAAATTAGTTGTCGTGAGTATTTTTGCGATGGAAAAAATTCCATCACAAATTCTATTCTAAACACATTTGGAGACAAAATTATACAATCTTGAGAATGGAATTTTTTGTTTTAAATTATAAATTTTATTTTATTTTATTTTTTGTTTGTATATTTCTTATTTCTAAGTGATTGATTGAAATAAATGCTTTTATTTTCCTTAAGGAGCAAGGAAAGAATGATTTCGCTAACCAAGACAAATGCAGAATTTAACCAAGACCAAAAATAAAAAAGAAAAAAGAAAAAACTTTATTCAAGACAAATGCAGAGTTTAAAAAACAACCTTTTCATTGACTTTAGGACATTCCACATTATCTCTGATTTTTAAATGATTGATTGAAATAAATGCTTTTATTTTCCTTAGTAAGCAGGGAAAGAATGACTTCACCAACCAAGACAAATGTAGAGTTTAACCAAAAGCAAAAAAAGAAAAAACTTTAATCAAGACAAATCCAGAGTTTAAAAAATAAATTTTTCATTGACTTTAGGACATTCCACATTATCTCTAATTTTTAAATGACTGATTGAAATAAATGCTTTTATTTTCCTTAGTAAGCAAGGAAAGAATGACTTCACTAATCAAGATAAATGTAGAGTTTAACCAAGATAAAAAAAAAGGAAAAGCTTTGACCAAGACAAATGCAAAGTTTAAAAAATAGTCGTTTCATTGACTTTAGACATTTCACATTATAAAATGAGCTTTTAAAAAGTGCTCGAAAGTATTTAAAAGAATTCTTGAAAAAGGAAGGAAAAAGATATTCCTTTAAAGATTATCTTCTACCAATTTATGCTATGTTGTTTACTATTAAAAATTAATTTCTAGAATATATATTTTTATACTAACTTATTGTTATCTTTTTATTGCGATATGACAAAACATAAGTTGATTGACCCGAAAAACCAAACACCACGCATAATAGCTCATGCGTGGTTAACAAAAAAGGTGAAAAAATAACTCAAACAAGTATACCTCACTCTTGAATAGATACATATGTGCTCCTCTTAGTAATTTCCAACTTTAGCATTGAAGTGTGCTAAGCAGGCACACTTCTATGCACATTTATTCAGATCTGTTAGCAATGATTGAGCAACTTGAGTAAAAAAAGACAACAAATAGTACCTTTTACAATTTAGTATACAATAGTTAATACTTCTCTTGGATGATCACTTACTTTGCCATCATAGTGTGCAACAACTTGGTGATAATTAACCACTTTAGCTAAAATCAAGAAAGTTAGATAAAAAAAAGTAATCTAAAATTGAGATAATTTGAGCCTATAATCTCAACTTAGGACTTAAACTTCTAGCATCGAGTAATTTGATGAGAAAAATATTTACTATATTATTTCCTCCTATTTAATGTCTCTTAGCGAGTTACACATGCTTAATTTCACTCAATTAGCCTTATTTTATAATTTAGAGTTAGTTTTATAATATTTTGAATTTATTCGGTTAATGCTAAATTTTGATACTATTTTTATTTTTCAGTTATATCTTAGGTTCAAGATGTTAGATTGAGATGATCTTTATACCATTGAGAAGCTTAAAGAAAGATCTACAACTTTAGTGTTTTGATTAAAGCTTGATTCAAACTCCTATAAGTTCTTATTTAGCCAAGAAACTGAAGTCTTCTATCTTAGCTGAGCTAACTTCAATTTTTGAGTCACATCTGGAACTACAAAGGTCCAATCAACATGAAACTAGCACTTAATTTTCCATAAGACCTTATGGATTCCTAAACTACATTATTTTAATGGTCTTAAATTGCTTAGAAGTTAAACCTATGGGAATTCACTGCTGCAACTATTAAAGTTAATTGCCTCAGGCTTCTAAAAATTAGGAAGATCTTATTCTTGTAATCTTGAGAGATATACAATCTAGGTCTAATAGGTTTTTAAATTAATTAGGTTAAATAAAAGGAGAGGATTCATTAGACACAAGAGACTTTTACATATTCAGTAGAAAATTTTTCTCTTCTTTTTCTAACTCTTGTTCTCCAGCTATGAAAGGCTAATTTTCGGAGTTAATTCAAGAAGTTTAAGGCTTTCTTCTATCAAATTATGAGATTATGATTTATAATATTTATTTTCTTTAATTAATTCATCTCTTTCCTTAATTATTTATGTTAATTTTTTGAGATTACTTATGTTAGATGTTAATTTGGTATAATTAGTATTTATCCTTATGATTTTTGATATTTCATTATTTTGATGTTGGATTGTGGTTGGGAAATTATGATTTTACATATACGGCAAAAGGGTTCAGAGATTAATTTGGAGGTTTCTAATTTAATTTCTCAATTCAACTAAATTCTATCATTAAATTAATTTTGATTTTGTTTTGAGATTATAACAGTTACTTAATTTAACTAACCTTAATTGATCAAATATTAAATGTTGATTAGTGCAAGATTGATGAATTATTATAGAGGTTCTAAGTAATTTAAGATTAAAAAATTAATTAGAAAAGTCAAATATCTAATGATCCATGATTAAATCGATTGCTTTATTATATTGATTTTTTTCTTTACTGTTTTATTCCTATGTTTTATTTAGTTTACTTTAATTACTTTGATTTTGAATGAAGCCTCCCAATTCTTGATTCTATGATTTCCATACTGCTACATTATGCATTTTGTTATTGTTTTATTTTGTCAACATTATATGTAAATTGCATTTGCATTTTATTTGCATTTGTTTGCATTAGTTTCTTATGTTTTTCATACATAATAAATTAGACAATTGTGTAAACATTATTAGTAATTCAATCTAGAAAAGATAATTCAAGGAATCATAGGGTTATGACTTGGTTTATGCTATTATACTGCATTATTTTCTAGTAAACTAGTTTTTAATCAAATTTTGGTGTATTGCGATATGCATAATCAAATTTTTGGTACCATTACTAGGAATCTTCTTGAATTTATCTTTTCCTACATATTATTAGCAGTATAATACACAATTATTCAAGCAATCTAGTCATCAATTGCATCTATTAATGTGTTACTTACATTTTATATTGTTATAGTTTTTCTGCATATACTTGCATTCTTTTGCATTCTTTAATTTTTGCATGTTCATCCTTTACAATTCATCATATTTTACTTTATTCCATATTGGAACAGGGGTTTTTAGTCCAAGAAAACCAGTTTTACACAATTTTGTGCCTTAACCCTTCTTAGAACCGTACTAAATCTCACTAACTCTAATTAAGCTAAAAATTTTACTGAAACTAATTTTGATATTTTTTATCAAAAGTTACAAGCCTTCGGCTCATGTGATGCCTTATTTGTTGGCCAAATTCCACTGTTTTGACCTTTTTTATTTTATAAATATTTTTATTGCATTTTTGGATTCTACATGGTTATATCTTTCATTTTGTGGTAGTTTCATAATTTTTAAAAATATCTAAATAGGTTAATTAGATGTGTTAAGAGTGATTTTTCATGGTGTATTACCACTTTGGTGTTTTGGTATTCCTACAATGTAATGTAGTGTAATCTAATGTAGTGTAGTGTAATGTAACATAGTGCATGACTAGTAGTAGTGCTAATAAATTGCTATAGTTTGATTTTAAAATAGATAGGACATTTCATTTTCTTTGTAGAAATAAAAATAAAAATAAAAATACTTCTAGCATTCCCAACCTTCATTCTAAGCCCTTATATAACTTAAAAAACCATGGTAAATAACAATAAGACTTTAAAGGAATTGGATGCCTCTAATGTTACCTAACAATAATTAGGTATTCAATTTCTTGAATTCGATGCTAATTTTGAATTAAAATATGATTTAACACACTTGCTTCTAAGGTTCTATAGTCTTGTAGGTGAAGGCCTTTACATGTATCTTAAGGAGTTCCATGTGGTTTATTCTACATTAAAGCCTCAGGGGATTTTAGAAGACCATATCAAGCTAAAGGCCTTTGTTTCTCCTTTATTGATGCTGCTAAAGATTGGCTTTACTATCTGCAATTACTACATGCTGGATAGATATAAAGCAATTGTTCCTTAAAAAATTCTTTGTTGCTTCTAAAGCTACTACAATAAGGAAAAAAATTTGTGGTATTAAGCAAATGAGTGGTAAAACCTTACATGAATATTAGGAGAGATTCAAGAAGCTTTGTGCTAGCTACTCTCACTACCAAATTAGTGAGCAACTTCTAATCCAGTATTTTTATGAAGGTCTTCTCCTAATGGATAAGAATATGATAGATATAACTAGTGGTGGCAAATAAGTGGATAAGACTCCTTTGACAGTTAGAGATCTCATAGCCAACTCTCAACAATTTAAGACTAGAATCATGGAAGCTGTAATAAAAGGTGTGAATAAGCTCAATTTTTCCCATCTTGACTAGTAAAAATTAGAGAATAGAATAGATGAGTTTACTGGTTAGGTAATTAGCAATGGGATAGCATTAACAATTTTAAGCTTTTCTTCTAGTAAAACTTTGTGGAATTTGCTCATGTTCTATCCATCCAACTGATTATTATCCTATATTACAAGATGATAAGTGTCTTACTCTAGCATATGCCGCAGCAATTTATCCTGCTAAATCATAATACTAGTAGCAACTTACTCAATATCCAAACTAGCGACAATAGTCAAAGCAATACTAGTAGCATAATCAATATCCTGGATGGAGAAGTAACCAAAATTTAAGATATGATACTAATTTAAGCCAGAATTAGTATCATCCTCCCCTTTCTTATCTTGTATACATTAAAATGTACCATAATCCTAACAATCAACTAGATTCAACTATAATTTCTTTTTAATCATCATTTAAAGATTTAGTCAAGCAAATGGTAGCTAACAACCTACAATTCCAACAGACAATAGAAGCCACAATCACCAATCTACAAACTCAAATTGGCCAATTAACTTTCACCATTAGAGCTCAAGCCAAAGGTTTTGGTCAACTGTCTTTTAATAATGCAAGAAATAAAGAATTAGTGGATGTCATTATGCTAAGTAGTAAAGAAATTGACATGCCTTCATCCTTACAGCAAGAGATAACTAAATTAGTAAGCCATATAACAACAACCAATGAAGTAATAGGCAGTTAAGTAGAAATAAATAATAAACTAAAAACTAGCATTCAACTAGAAGAGAAAAATCAAAAGCTAAAACATGATGATAATATGGTAAATTTTTTTCCTACATCCCTATCTCCAAATGGTTTACCTATCCCCCTTCCTTTCTTAAACAGAAGAAGAGTTTTTCAATAAAATAAAAGTGAAAATGAAAATTAGATTTTGGAATCTCTTAAAAAAATAGAAGTAAACATACCTTTACTAGATTTGATAAAAACAAATTTCAAGGTATGCTAATTTTCTGAAAAATTTATGCATCAATAAAAGAAAATTAAGGGTGGGTGAGAAAGTAAATGTAAGGGCAAATGTATCTACAATCATTTAAATAAAATTGCTAAGAAAATGCAAAGATCCAAGCACATTTACTATTTCATACATCATAGGAAAAACCAGAATAAAGTATGCCATGTTAAACTTAAGTGCATCCATTAATGTCATACTTCTTTTTGTTTTTAATGCTTTGAATTTAAGAGTTTTGAAAAAAAAACAAGGATGGTTATTCAACTAGTAAATAAATCTAACATTTACCTTTTAAAAGTTATTGAAGATATTTTAATGTAGGCTGATGAACTCATTTTTCAACCAGATTTTTAGATTTTGAAGATGAAAAATGAGAATTCCAACATTCTTCCACTAATCATTCTTAGCTTGTCTTTTCTTAAGATAAGAAAAATCATGATTAATGTTCGACATGGAACATTAACTATGGAATTTGATGGTGTTGTAGTCAAGTTTGATATTTCTAAAGATATGCATAATAATTCAATATTCTTTCTTAGAATTTTGGAGCCTTTAATGCATGATTATCCTCATTCTGTTTTTGCTACTTTTGTTATTTTTTATTTTGACATTTCTATTTCTAATTTTACTATTTTTAATTTTGCTATTTCTCATTCTAATTTTACTAGTTTAGAGCTTGTTTATCCTGATTTCCATGTTGATAATATCCATGATGATGATATCTAGTTGAATTTCTAAAACTTTTTTAATTTATGGATTATGTAGATGGCCATGAGTGCACTTGTAAAAATCATGACATTAAATAAGTTATATGTGCTGAAATTTCTATATTTTTAGGTGATGAAAACAATGTTAATTCAAAAATTACAAAAAAAATGATAAAGAAGAGATTTCACCTTTAAAAGAGAATGAGTGCTTTTATTTTGGTCATTCTAGTTATTTTATTGATCATGTTGAATTTGTTATACTAGGTGACTTTAACTATTGAAAGAGTAAGAATGATTTAAGAATAGTACTAGGAGCATTTATAATAGATGATCCCAATTTACAAAAAGCTTCCTTGATGGATGAATTAAAGGTTAGCCATATGGAAGCAAAGAAGGTAATCAATCCTCATGTAGATCTTAGATGAAGAAATTGAAACTATGATTTAGTGAAAGATATTAAAAAAAGGCACTTCTTACAAGGCAACTTAAGCCATTTAGTTTTGCTTTCTCTTACCCTTCTCTTTTATTTTGCTTGTCCTTTATCTTTCTTTATATCTCTTAATGATATTTTTTAACGATGTTGATATGCTTTATATTAAGGATAATATAAAATTTAAGTGTAGAGAAAGAGATTTTAGGATTTATTTTATGTTTTGTATCTTCATTTAATGCTTTTCAATACTTTCAAAAAAATAATTTTTTTATTTTTCACTTATTTTTGGGTCCTTTTTGAGTCATTTTAATTGCTTTTCATTGTTAGAAATTTTGCATATTCATAACTAGGATTCAATTGAAGTAAAGAGGATTCATAACATGATTAAATGAATGATTTTGCTTCTTGAAATTAATTGATGTAATGATGAATTTTGAATTGATAGATTGAACTTGGTAGCATGATTTACTTTGGGAGATTTTAAGTCTTATGTTCAAAATTCATATTATTCTCTTTCTTTCTTATGTAATGTTCTTTCATGATTTATTTCTCTAGAACTTACTTTAATTTTTTTTTTAGATTACATTTTGCATATGCATATACGAAAAAGATAAAGACATTCTTTCTTTATTTAAGCTAAAACTTTATAGCTAACTTTAAGTTTTTATCTTTGTTAAGCCCTATTAATTAGCCTATGAGTAATTTTTTAATAAAAAATAAATATTTTTATCTAACCTTAGGGATTAGTAGAGCATTTAAAATTTAATAAGATGAGCTTTTGAACAATTGTGGGGATATATGAGTTTATATATTATGAAAAGTTATCAAAAGTTGGTTAAAAAAAGAGAAGAAAATGAGAAAAAAATAAAAAAAATAAAAATAAAAAGAAAAAAGTGAAAAGAGAAAAGAAAGAATAAAAAATTTGAATTGAATAAAAGAAAGAAAAAAAAAAGAAGTTAATAAGTATTTGAATTTTAATTTGAATTTGACTTATTATGTTGAGTTATAATTATTTATAATTTACCCATATATTTTTTTATTCAAGTGCTCTATTAATTTCTTTAGTTTCTACCCTTTCATATCCTTATTTTTCCTTTTCTTTCCTTAGCCACATTACAATTAGGAATAAAGTTCTTTTAATCTGTGTTATGCATGTGATTTAAGTAATGGAGATTAGATGATTAACAAGCTTATGGTAGAGAACTTTCATGGAAAAAACTTGAGTGAAATACTTACCCTAATCACTTAAGAGTTGGAAAGTAAATCTTGTGAAAATTTATCATGTTGACTTTTTTTTTTTAATAAAGTTATTATGTTAGTTAGTTTCAAGTTTGTTAAGATTTTGTTTCATGATGTGTTATGTTTCTTACTGACTTTTATTTATCTTTTATTTATGGATTTATAATTTTGAAGTTTTTAGAAAATAAAGTCTTTTGTTTCTTAGTTTTAAATAAGGTTATGTCTTATCCAAGGATGTGCAAGAGTTAAGTGTAGGAGAATTTGATAAAAAAATATTTACTATATTATTTTCTCCTATTTAATGTCTTTTAGTGAGTTACACATGCTTAATTTCAATAAATTGACCTTATTTTATAATTTAGGATTGATTTTATAATATTTTGAATTTATTTGATTAATGTTATATTTTGACACTATTTCTATTTTTCAACTATATCTTAGGTTCTGAATGTTGGATCAAGATGATCTTTATACTATTGGAAAGTTTAAAAAAAGATTTACAACTTTAGTATTTTGGTTAAAGCCTAACTCAGACTTATTCAAGCCTTCATTTAGCTAAGAAGCTGAAGCCTTGGCTCTATCCTAGTTAAGCTGGCTTTAGTTTTTGGACTATATCTAGAGTTATAGAGGTCCAATCAATATGAAAATAGTGCTCAATTATCCATAAGACCTAAGTCTATAGCTTTTGTGTTTATGGATTACCCAAACTACATTGTTTTAGTGGTCTTAAACTAGTTGGAAGTCAAACTTATAGAAATTCTCTACTGTAATTGTTAGAGTTAATTGCCTTGAAAAAAAAATAGGTCTAGACTTCTAAAAATTAGAAAGGCCTCATTCTTATAATCATAGGATACGTATAATCTAGGTCTAATAAGGTTTTATACTAATTAGGTCAAATAAAAGGAGAAGGCTTATTAGACACAAGAGACTTTTATGTATTCAACAGATAGTTTTTCTCTTCTTCTTCTAACTTTTGTGCTCTAACCATAGAAGGCTAATTTTTGGAGTTAATTCAAGCAGTTTGAGGCTCTTCTCTACCGGATTATGAGATTATGATTTATAATATTAGCTTTTTTTTAATTAATTATCCTCTTTCTTTAATTACTTGTGCTAATTTCTTAAGATTACTTATGTTAGATATTGATTTAGTGTGATTAGTGTTGATCCTTGTGATTTCTGATATTTTGCTATTTTAATGTTGAATTGTGATTGTTAAATCATGGTTTTACACATAGGGGTAGAGGGTTAAGAGATTAATTTGAAGGTTTCTAATTTAATTTCTTAATTCAACTAAATTTTATCACTAAATCAATTTCAATCTAACTTAGGGATTATAGCGATTGTTTAATTCATCTAATCTTAATTCATCAAATCCTAGACGGTAATCTATTGTAGAATTCATGAATTATTATAGGGGTTTCAAGTAATTCAAGGTTGAAGAATTAATTAAAAAAGTAAAATATCTAATGATCCATGATTGATCCAAATTAGAACACCTCAATTCCTTGAACCAACTACTTCATTATATTAATTTTCTTCTTTACTATTTTGTTCTTTTGTTTTGTTTAGTTTATTTTAATTGCTTTGATTTTGAATTAGACCCCCTGATTCTTGATTCTGTGATTTGCATACTACTATATTTTGCATTTTATTATTGTTTCATTCTATTAGCATTCTATGCAAATTGCATTTGCATTAGTTTCTTATGTTTTTAGTGCATAATAAATTAGACAATTTTGTAAACATTATTTGTAATTCAATTTAGAGAAGATAATTTAGGGGATCACAGGGTACAACCTAATTTATGCCATTATACTATGTTATTTTCCAACAAATCAGTTTTTAATGTAATTTTGGTGCATTACAATGTGCATAATCAAAATTCCCTTGAATATCAAGTTTGAGACTTAATTCCTCAACTTCTAGCAATTCCTTTACATGAAGCTTAGGACTCGATCCTTCAATACCAAGCAGTTCTTACGGATGTCAAGCCAAGACTTCATCTCCTAACACTAAGTAGTTCCTTCAGATATCAAGCTAGAAACTTAATCCCTTAGTATTGAACAGTTCCTTTGGATATCAAGCATAAGACTTGATCCTTCAGCATTAAGTAGTTTCCTTGGATAAAACTTAGTACTCGACTCCTGTCACTGAATAGTTCCCTCAAACATCAACCTTGGGACTTAATCCTCTAATATTGAACTATTCCTTTGGATATCAAGCTCAAAGCTTGATCCCTCAATTATTTCTCAATCCACACAGCTTCCTCAACCTTGAATCAAACTCAAATGACTCGCAATGTTGCAATAGTCACAAATAGATCTTCTTATTAGAAAAAGAAAAAATAATGATTAGTGAAGAAAAAATCCATCACTAAAAAAATAACAATGAAATTAATAATGGATAACAAAGCATTAGTAAATAATATGTCAATAATTTAATTAGTAATGAAAATTTTGTTATTTGTCACTAATTTTCATTATCAATTTTAGGAGCTAATGATGAATGAAATGAATAACAAATGGAATTAGTGACAACTTTCTCCATTGCTAACTATATATTTATTAATAGAAAGTCTATCACTGATGTGGAATTTAGTGATGGAATTATCCATCACTAGAATTCCATATCAATGATAGAAAAATCCATTGCTAATTGTATCCATTAGTAATTTCATTGCTAAATTGGAAAATTCTTACAAAACTAGTAATGTCATATTCAAAAATTTGTCACTAATCTAGGATATATTTTTCAATATATTGCCTATTTTTATAGCAAACATTTTGCAAGCTAAATAACAAATTTTTTTCTAGCAATTTAAATTCATAATGCTTAAACATTATCTTAAATCAAATGTTTGAATTGAATTTCATAAAATAAAGTTGAATGTGGATATTTTATTTTCATAATATAAAAAAAGTTAAAAATCATTAAAATCTAATGTAGAAAAAATTATATAAATGTATATACATGTAAAAATAAAAACCCTAAGTAGTTAGCTCTATCTGCATGTTGCTCGTGGTCATCCTTAAAACGCTCGTGTCTTAGTTAATTAGTGGCAATTGTTGTTGGGAAATAGCAATAGTGGCCATCTCTAGCTTATCAAACAATTCTTTGATACTATGCTAATTGTCCTTGATTAGTAATTATTGAGCAGCAAGTTGTTAATCCTAGGCTACCATACTCTCTCGTGACTACTTAAGCTCTACATGTTACTATTAGATGGTGCTTTTACAACTCATCTAGCTTAGGTTACAAGGACTAACCAATTGCAATAGATGATGCCCTTAACCTTGCAAACCTCTAGTCACATGCCATAAATATGACTTTTTTTTTGTTTTAGTTACCAACCACATCTATTGATGATAAAGTCTCTTTTACTTATGTGTAGCTACCTTCACTACCCTCAATCGATGTTTAAGAGGATATCATGTCCATTATTATACAGAACTTAACTTATAAAACTAAATTTAACGGTTAGACACTTATGATAAAAAAAAATATAATATAATACATAACATAAATAGAAATTATAACCTACCCAAGTCCTTTTAGCTCTTTTGTCTACAAATTGCAAGGTGCTGTCCAAAGTTATAAGGGTGTGAGTGCACATGAACACTTCCCTATCAGTAGGCATCCAATCGAGGCTAGCCAATTGCTTGGTAATTTATATGCATACACAAAAGTAAGTGATAGAATTAATGAACCAAAGCTAAAACTATACTTTAAATTGATTCTAAAGCTTACTATCTTTCTCTTATACTATAATATAGAGATTGAACCCTTAGTGTGCAAGATCCTTCCAAGAGCAAATGCCCTGTTTCTTTTGTTATCTTCTTACTTTCACTTAAAGTTAGCATCTTCAGCTTACTTCTACTTTAAGGTTTCAAAAATGTTATTGAGCATAGAGTTAGGCTTCTTTAGTAGACTTTTCTTCGCTCAGTCCATCATTTCTTATGATTGGTTACGACCTTATAGGAAATATTCCTTTTCATTAGAAGTACATCTTTAGAACACCATTTGCATATAAGGGTACTTAACGAGCCAACTTGCACAGCCCGTAGGCTGAGCCCATTTAGGCTTGTATAAAATTTTAATTAATTTGGTCTGCATAAAAGCCCATGAAGCCCACAAACTTTACATTACAAATGGATTTAATCCGTAAGCTGACCTGCAATCTACACGAGCCTAGCCTGCATAGGCTTAGCCTGTTTAGGCCCACATTTTTACAAGCCTAATTTTGGTAGATTTGATCCATGAAAAGCTCATAAACCTGTCTGCCAAGCTTGTTAGCTGATGACTTATTAAGCATCCCTATTTGCACAAGGCCTACAAAATATTGAATAATTGAAGTCAAATACTAATAATTGACAAATTAAAATATAAATGCAAATATGTGATGATACTAAACTTTAAATAATTGAAGTCAAATATTAAGATAACGGATCATAAATATAATTAATGTCTATCTAGATGCAATAATATTTTTAAAATTATTAAAAAACTTAAGATATTCATTTTTTAATTAACCGATGCCAAAATGTAGGACATTAGAAAAATGAAGAAATTTAAAATGTTAGTTTTAGAATTAATTAACATCTATTTAGATGTCATGGTATTTTGAAATTATTATGAAACATAAGATATCAATTTTTTACTTAATTAATGTCAAAATATATGATATTTAAAGGTTAATGAGAAAATGAGAAAGTTTAAGATAGTGATTTTAGAATTAATTAATGTTTATTTAAATATGATAGCATTTTTTACATTATTAGAAAACTTATGAAATTATTTTTTTACTTAAGCAATGTCAAAATATATGGCATTTAAAAGTTGTTAGGAAAATTAGAAAACTAATGATGTATATTTTAGAATTAACCTATGTCTGAAAATATTAAAAACATTTGGTAAGAAAAAATGTTAAACTTTAGCATATTAGCATTTATGAAGCTATTGAGAAACTTCAAAAAATTAAGATACTGATTTTATATATAATCATTTCCAATAATTATTTCAAAAGATTAGTTAGAAAATGTAAAAAGTAAACATGTTGGTCTTGTACTTATCTAACATCTAATGATATGACAATCGCCAGCTTCTTGATAAATAATGATATATAGGATCTCAATTTTGTATTAATAACTGATGTTTAAAATCATAGAAGTGGTTGCATTATAAATAAAGTATGTTTAATTTTTTTTTCTCATTATCACCCTTACTTTCCTTTTGATTTGTTTCCAAGCCTCATCTTCATCTAGTTCCTTTTAGAAAATCTTATTTATTACACATTAATAAACTACTAATACTTAGAGCTAGGGACTAGACGGATCAAGCTAGGTCGGTGTGCTTGGGCCATCCATTAAATGGACTAGACTAGACTAATCCGATTTTTTTCTCAGCTAGTAAACAACTATTTACAAGGAAATCGAGAAAATGACCAAGTTGCAAGACCAGGTTTGAGCTTTACAACTTGCTTTCCAATTCTTGAAAGGAAAGGCAAATCTTGCTATAGATCCAATTCGAAATTCTTTTAGAGAAATGCCAGCGGTAGGCCAAGCTATAAAATTCAGAAACTACAGGTCGAGGTTTTGATAAAGGGAGAAGCTTCCCCGCTTAACTCTATCAATAAGCCCTTTCTTTTGCAATACTTAATAAGGCCTCATTTTTGTCCAAGCCCTTTCTCTCATTGTTTTCCATTATTGGGGGAGAAAGAAGAGTCACTGTAGATTTATTTTTTAGCATAAACAACAAGATCCTTTTTTGCTATTGCTAATGCAGAAAAGAGAGGCTTCTTGGAATTCGAGGCTTTGCTATAAAATCCCACCTTTTTGAAGAGCACCTTAGCTTTAAATGGTGTGAATGCATGGATAGAGCTAGTGTGATCCTCTAACTAAGGTGTTGTTATTGGTTTAACAAGCCCTCAAACCTCCCCATACTCAATTCCTTATCTAGAATTGATAAATGAAGGGCACCTTGGTTGTCTAAGCCAAAGTAAGGTATTTTCAAACTCCCCCAAATCAATAGCCAAAGTAAATGACTATTTTTGGATAGATTTAGAAAACTAAAGATTATGATAGTAAACTACAGCTTATCAAGACCTAACACTCCTAAATTTGTAAAGGAATCCTTCCATAGCATTTAGAGAGAAGGGAAATTCTATTACCTTAATCCAATGCTTGTGAACTTAAACTTGGTTTGCAAGCTTCTTTTCTTAAAATTTTTAATTTTTTGAAATAAAATTTTTAATTTTAAATAATAAAAATTAAAATCATTCAAAAGTACTACAAATTCATTTATAAACTATTCATAATATATTTTAAATTTATATATAATAAAAAATATTATATATAAAATATATAAGTCATACAAAACCTACAAAATAAAAGTATTATTTATAGTACAATTCTACATAATTAAAAATGAAAAATAAGAGTGCAATTTTGTATGAGTTGAAAATATAAGTCTATATAAAATTTGGAATTAAAAATATAAAAAAAAACTTTCTTGGGCCTTTGACTCGTAGGATTGCAAGCTTTTGCGAATTGGGCTAATTGCGACCTATTATTTTTAGGGCCCCTAAAATGGAGGCTTGAGTCCTTCAAAGCCTGGGGGCTTTAATTCATACAGGCTTCAATTCATTTCAATGGCTCTACTAATACTCATTTGATCAATATTGAGCATGAAGTAAATGCCTTGTTCTAGGCCACTGGTTCAAAACATTAGAATTGTCTTTTTTATTTCTATTGTTTTCAAATTTTTACTTCTTTTATTTCTTCAATTTATTGCATAAGTTTTTTTAAGAAAATTTTGTTTATGTTTTGTTTGTATAATCTTTGAGGTTACATTTAAGTTTTGGCTACATGTTTGATAAAATAATGTTGCAACAGGGCTTGAAGCAACTTGAAACACTTTTCTTGCTTGTATAACTTATGAGGTTGAATCTAACTTTTAGATGCTTATTATGTATTTGATAGTCCAAAGTTAGTTCAATAATGATGAGAGATTGAGAAAAAAAATAAAAAAATTATGAAATGATTGTTTTTTGCAATTCTAGGAGGGCAAAATGCTTTTTACAAATGAATAGATCTTAAAAAATTATCCTAAACAGACAATCAAGCATAAAGTTATAATATTTCAAAATTTTCATCTCAAAAAATGTTGAATTTATTTAATGAAGGAATGAAATGTTATGAAATGTCATTTGTATTGATGGTTTTCAAAAAATAATATTAAAGGTAGAGAAAAATAAATTTTCTTTTAAAATAGAAGAAATTGTTTTCTCCAAATACTTTACATCTGAAATTGAACAAATAAAATCATTTCTTTTATTTAATATTTTATAACAAAATATGTTCCATCAAAACAAACTAACCTTAATTTGATTGTAAATATTCTAACGAAAAAAAAGTAAAAATCAACATTAAATAAAATGTTTTACAAATATTTCATATAAATTTTTTATTAAAAAGGTTGACAGAAAATGTAAAAATAAAATAAAATAAAATAAAATAAAATATTTTGAAAAAGCAATCACATACATGTAATAAGCATTTATCACATCGGTTATAATCGATATCATAACAATATAGACAACAACGCTTAACACAGCCTGATGTCAACCAGCGACCCCATAGTAATGGTTATTCTTTTGAAAAGAGGAAAGGATTCAAGCCTTTAAAATAATAAACCCCGGTTTCAATTTTGCTTTCGTTATTAAGATCGTCATCTATTATTTTTGGATAACATCCACTAGCATTCATAAGGGCAAAGAAATTCAGATCTACATTGGAGTATATTGTAGGCAGATCAAATACACAATACAAGGAAAGGCTTGATTCCTCTACCAGAGATCATAGTTCCTCTATGAAAATGAATACTCACTACTCATCAAAAAAGAACGCATAAACTCACTGAACATCAAAAACATCAGAAAACAATAAATCATAAAAGCACGACTGACATAATGCAAAGTTCTAGTCCTCTCTCTTAAATCAACTTCAAATCTTGGAAATAAAGCTCCTGGAGAAAAAATCATGCGCGGATTCCAAGAGTCGTTGGCCACCAAGGAGGCAAAATGGGAATTATAAAGTCACAATACGGTCCCTTGTTAAGACTGTTATCAACATTTATTTCCTCCAAACTCTTCGTTTTTAGATCACACGGAAAAAAGATATTTCGAAAAAATCCTCGAAATGAGATATAGAGAACATCACCATTACATGGATGCAACGCTTGCAGATAGATTTCAAGCACTGGTTGCGGTAGAAGGTCTTCAATAGCTGAACATACCAGACTTCTGAAACTACAGAATGAAACATTACTCTCCCAAACAGTGGGGCCTAAGCAAACATCATGCAGAGTGTGCCAAAAACCAATTCCAGTCTCCTCGTCGAAACCTCTCAATTCCCATACTTTTATGTCGACGGTCCCATAACTGACAAGAGTGGCCTCACACAACCTCAAAGTTTCACAACACACTCCGAAGCAGCGGTGGAAAGTCCATCTATATTCGTTTGGTTTCTTTCTACAGACGTTGGGAGGATTAGAGACGATATGGCATCGAGAGACATCCTTGAGAGGTTCGTAGACAAGTAATCCATGAAAACCATAGAAATATAACTTTCCACTGTGAGGGAGGCCAACAAACATATCCTGAAGGGAGTAGGAATCCTGCTGATTTTGGCATGACACAAACAATTCCTCCCAGCACCCAGTTTCCGATGAGAAGACATCCATGGAAATTTCGACGCTGCTGCTGAGTCTGCTTCTTCTGATTCTGACTTGTTTAATGAATACCACAAAAAACTTGGCCATCACTGCTTTTGGAGTTGTTGATTCTTCTTCCTCTTCTTCCATGGCATCGCAAATGAAGCCCGTGGGGCCACGAGTGCTGCCAGTTGGGGCTTGAGGCAGTTTGATAAACTGCCTGGTGACTATGTTGAAGACGTAGCACCAATGACGGTCGTGATTATCTTCACATGTCCACAAGAGTAAGCCATTTGAATAACCTGTGACCTTGCTCATCCCACTCCGGAACTTCTTGGAAACAGAGAATAATTTGGTAAATTCATGATCAGAGAATAATTTGAAAAATTCATGATCAGCCAATTGCAAGTCTAGACTCTCTGATGAGGGTATCTTGGGTATCATAATTGTCTCCAGAGGGTTTAAAAGGAATGAGCAGTGCTGGTGTTGAGGCTGCGAGCTCTGGAAGAGTTGGATCTGACGATTGATGAATCTTCGGAGAAAATGAGGGCTCCAAATCAAAGAATTCCAACGCTTTGAGACGGACTTGCATCTGGAAGCTTGTTTGCAAGGAAGCCGATGCAAGATTTCCACCAATATTTCATCCAACAGATTATCCATAGCTGATTTCCGGGAACAAGTAATTGTGTTCAGTGACCTGAACTGATAGGGAGTGTCCTCCTCTATATATAACAAGTTAGGAAGAAAATCAAATGCATGATTCTGTAAATCTTGAAGAATATGAAAGAATCACGGAAAAACTGCTAAATTTATGGGAATAGATAAACATCAAATCAATTTAAACGTCATAAATACGATGAATTAAGGGAACATTATCAAATATTATAACTAATTCTATCATAGGAGGAGAAATTTTTTTTACGCTCTAATTATAATATCTATTTTTAGTTTTACATAATAAATAAAAAGCAATTATCAATTTTATTATTTAACTATTAATTTGTGGGATTTACATCCTTGATTTTTCAAATTTTAAAATACTAAAAATTATAAAAATTTATTATTATCCATTATTCATTGGATATAATTAAAAATATATATTATAATTAAAATGTATAAAAAAAATTTCGGTGTAAGTTTTTGCTGCATACATTACAAGATAGAAGTATTTGTTGATTAAGGAAAAAATTATTGTGCATCATTTACATAATAATAATGTGATATATCATCAAATTAAGGGTTAATATGTGATAATATAATATATAATATGAAATTGTTAACCTAATATGTAGAAAGATCAAGCGGTGTTCAGTAGTGCACCTTGGCTCAACAATCAATCTTTTTAAATAGGAAAAATTGCAAATAACCCCTTTCAACTATGAGGTATTTGGATTTTATCCTCTTAAATTATGGGAATTTAAATTTTATCCCTTGAAACTATATAAAACTTAGATTTTACCTCTACTATTACCAAATTAATGATTATAATACTTAACGGCAGTTATAAACTACCACTAATCACTTAGTGGCAATTTGTAAGTAATCGCTGGTAAATGAAAAAAAATTTAAAAATAAGAGAATTTAACAATAATTTTAATTGTCAGTAAATGAAATATAATAGTAACGATTTTTCTAATAGATTCTGTTAATTTAATAGTAATAGTTTTCTTAACAGATTTCATTAACTTAGTAATGATAAGATAAAATTTAAATTTTATATAATTTCAGAGGCAAAATCTAAGTTTTTATAGTTTAAGGAAGTAAAATCTAATTTACCCATAGTTCAAAAGGGTAATATAAACTTAACCCTTTTAAACTTGACGAGGCCAATTTTATTGGTTGTTTAAGGGCTAATTTTGTAAATAATGCCTATGGTACACTTTCAAATCCTTTGTCACTTTTTTACCCAAGTTTAAATAACTTTGCATTTCACAAAGCAGATCAAGTAATTGATATTTTTATTTGAAGAATATTAATTAAGTATTAAATAAATTAGCTTCAGATAATATAATAATAATAATAAAGGAAAATTTTAGGTTAGTACCATTTGTTACAATTTATTGAGCTTAGTACCATTTGCTACAATTTATTGAGCAAGGTACCCCAATCGAACTTTCTCTTCATTTAAGTGCAGTCATCAAGGTCAAATTACTATAATGCCCAAAAAATAAAGTGACGCACCTGTTATATGTCCCGGGAAGAAGAAAAGACACAAAATAGAAACAACGAACCATAATGCCCAGAAGATGAAATAATACACCCGTAGTGCATCCTAAGAAAAATAAAAGACACAATAGAAATAATGAATCATATTCCATCAAAACCCAGTACTAGTGAAGAAACTCGACAAACGAAACAAAGACACTATACAAATTGCTAGAAAATTGTACCATACAAACTCAGACAACACTGAACAATTAGAAATAAGCATTTCTAGACTTTGAAAACTTAAAGCTAGTTGCAAATAGTAACTTCACACAAATCAAAAGTATCAGGATGGATCATCAACAAGTAAACTCAGATCCTCTTAATCTTGATTCGAGTATAGGGATTATCTTACAATTAACTTAACAAAAAAATGTTACTATTTGCATGGGTGTGTATATATATATGTACGTTGAATTGAAATCCTATAAGTTAGAATGATGAACATGCCTCACATTATTTTATTGTATGTTACTATCATTAATCCCACATAATAATTGTTTGTATGACAAACAAAAACATGGCACCATACATATTATTTTATTTTTTTGGCATTTTGTTCACAAAGTAAATAGTAACACCTTACTCCTCTGATACCAAACAGTAACATATTTTTTTTATCGATTTTGTTATTAATCATGCTTAATTTATCATTTTATTCCTAATTTGTGTTGAATGTTCACTTCATTTTGTCTATTTATGGTATTTTTTATTGGTATTATTGTTTCCAAACCAAATAGTACCACAATAAAACATGTTATCGTTTCTTCTTAGAACAGTAATATGTTGTTTTTTTAATCAATTTTGCTATTAATCATGCTTGATTTCTCAATTTATTCTCATTTTGTGTTAGCCGTTACTATTTCCATATAAAATAGTAACATCTTCTTTGATGTTACTGTTTCTACAAGAAATAGTAATACGTTATTTTTGTTGAAGTCTTATTGTTCATCATACTTCATTTTATTTATTTCTTGTGTTTTTTTGTAGGTATTGTTATTTCAAATCAAATAGAAGTATGTCACTACAATAAAAAAAAATATGTTACTATTTGTTCTGAAAATAGTATTATATTACTTTTTTTATTAATTTTGCTGTTAATCATGCTTCATTTGTTATTCCCAATTTGTGTTAGATGTTACTTTTTCCACAATAAACAGTAACATCTTTTTTAATGTTACTATTTCCACAAGAAATAGTAACACATTATTTCCTTGAAGTTCCATTATTAATCATACTTTATTTTATTTATTTATGGTATTTTTTGCTTAGTGCTGCTATTTCAGACAAAATACTAGAAGAAAATAATATGTTACTATTTGTTCTGAAAATAGTAACATATTTTTTTATCAATTTTTATTATTAATAATGATTGATTTGTCAATTTATTTGAATAGAAAGGCAGCAAAGCATCCAAACAAATAAAAGAAGTTGAAGAAGAAATTCCAAGATTCCAACAATATAAGTCTAATCTGTTGGCATGTATAAAGCAGATTAATGACTTTAAATTCAATGAGAGACACAAGATGGTGCTACAACAAAACTCCTTTTGGATTCTTATCAATGCAATAATAATAAAGGACCTTGATCACAGTGTGTGCTGGAAGAGCAATCAAGAAATATGATCAATAATTACAACCTTCTCAAATAAGAATGAGCATTTCCTAATTAAAGGCGAACATCTAAGAATAACACCTACATTAGTAAAGCTAATTTTTGAAATAAGAGTGGAGAATGCCCTATCAAGATAACACCTAGCAAGAGGTCACAATTAGATTTAGACACAAGACGATTCTGTGGCTAAGGATGCCTGACAAAACTAACAATATTCAATGCACTCCAAAAGGTAGTCGGAGGAACATCAAAGAATAATGTTTAGGATGTTTCACACCTTATAATGCTAATGTTGTTACTGATCTTATTTGTACCAAATGAGGCTCACACACTGGCCTGGTCATACCTCAAATATGTAAAGGAGATAGATGACATAGTAGAATATGGGTGATCTCAACATATACATAAGCAACTAATGAGTTCAATTACAAGGGATAGCCGACCAAATGTCACCAGCTATGTCATGTTATTGCCAGTAAGTTATAGTTGTCAAACTTATTTTTTCCTTCGTGTTATTTTCTTTGATATTGTCTTCATTCATTTCTATTCATTTAATTGAAAGTTCTTGCCACTTTTCTTGCAAGTTTTTTAGCAATTTTTGTTTATATTATTGTTGTAACTGTTTGGTATGTAAAGAGTTACCTTACATTTTTTGACAATTTAATTATTAATGTGACTTCATTTACCCTACTATCTGCATATTAAATAGTAACATGTTACTATTTAATTCTATAGACAGTAACATGTTATTTTGTGATAGTTTGTTTATTAATGACTTTGATTCTTCTATTTAATTTGAGTTTTTGGTGCATATTATTATCTAGATACTAGATTCACTTGTTTACTTTGAATTTTTGGCGCATGTTACTATATGAATACCAAACAGCAACATGTTACTATTTATTTTACAGATAGTAATATGTTCATTTTTTAGTAGATTTTTTGTTAATGACATCAAATGTTCCATTTTATTACTCTATATTTAAATTTAGCTTCCATTTAAAATTAATATGATAAAATGTATAATGTATTATTAATAGTATTGACTATGTGAGACAATAAATGTGCTTAATGGGCATCATATTTAAAAAGTGCTAAGATGCCTCAAATGTGACCTAAAACTTCTCACACACTAATTGAGGGATCAACTTATCTGTCAGCTTCAAGTAACATTTGAAAAAAGTTAATTTATTTTGAAAAATAGAAACATATTAGTACAAGAAAATATATTATTGTTTGTTCTAAAAACAATAACATGTTTTTTTATCAATTTTTAATGTTAATCATGGTTGATTTGTTAGTTTATTATTATTTTCACATAAAATAGTAATATCTCATTTGATGTTACTGTTTTCACATAAAATAGTAACACATTACTTTGTAGAGAGTTTATTATTAATCATGCATCATTTTATCTATTTATTATGTTTTATGGTTGGTATTGTTGTTTCAGACTAAACAAAAGCATGTCACTAGAACAAAATAACATGTTACTATTTATTCTAAAAACAGTAACATATTATTTTTTTATCGATTTTTATTATTAATCATGCTAGATTTATCAATTTATTTCTAGTTTTTACTTGACATCTCATCTAATGTTACTGTTCCCATCAAAAATAGTAACATGTTATTTTGTTAAAGTTTTTTTCTTAATCATACTTCATTTTATTTATTTATTGTGCTTAATTTATTAATTCTTTACCCATGTTACTATTATGCTATCACTTAGTCTTTTATCTTTATGTTATTGTTTCTCACCAAAATACAAACATGTCAACTAATTACACTAATGAGGAACCATTCTTATGTTTTAGGTTATTAACAGAGAACTCGAGCCAACAAGTGAAGAAATATACCTCCTTTACAAACCTAACACATAACTATAATTAATTGAATACCATAAGCAAACAAAAACGTAAATCACACCCTCCCAATCGGAGGAATCAAGAAGTGATAACAACACAAGAATGGTCCAGTATATAATTCAACCATAAATAATAAAACTGGACTAATTTGCAGATATTGCACTGTTCCACAAAAAGCACCTACAACAAGACAAAAATGAAGTACAATAGTTGAGGGACCAGCTCTTTAGTGCAAGTAGTAGGATAAATGAACTGATCGATGAATTGAAGTCTCTCACAAAGAAACTTCAGAGGTCAAAGCAACAATTAACAAAACTAAGAAACAATCACAAACGTCACACATAAAAACATACAGCTCCAAGTGCAACTATCCAACATAACAAAGTAGATAAAAAATCTTAAAATGGTCATCGATACATTGGAGAATGCAAATGCAAGTCTTGAAAATTAAAATAAATAACTGAATGCACAGCTAACAAAAATAATTGTACAGGCGGTTAAACAAGAAAAGATAGAAACCATAGAAGCTAAAAAATAAAATAAGACTGAGAATAATCAGAGGTTGATGATCATAGGGATTAAAGAAAAAACAAGCAAAACAAAACATGACACAGACTACACATACTCAGGTCAATGAAAAAACCCACAAAACAAAAATAAGCATGACAACAACAAAAAACCTACTGAGGAGGACACTGGGAAGAGCAAAGAGGCTTCTATATTAATCTCAAAAGAAACAATAGCAAAATTGTCCAAAAAGAAATAGACTCAAAAAGTAACAAAAAATATAAAGTTGCCAATTGCAAAATACCTTACCTAAGATGTTCAAGAACAAAATAGTCTAAATAAGAAAAATAAAAGACATATCCTAAGTCATGTCCTATTTTCTTGCTGATTCTTTTGATTAACTTAACATTATTGCATGCTGCCTTCACTCATTTCTACACCACATCACCATTTGCAGAACTTTTGTTTGGATATCTCCTTAGTAGCACATGTTCATAACATTAAAAGAGTTGATGGATATGCTCATAAACAAGGCAATAACAAATAATATATGTATGCTTTGAACTTTTATAGCATTACTATTTTGTCTTATTCCTTTTTATAGTTATGTTATTATTTCGAGTTAAAATAGTAACATGGTAGCATTGAGTTTATTTAGGCTCAAAAACATGATGTTACTATTTGGAGTCCAAATAGTAATGTTAAAATAGTAACATGCAATTGCTCATGTTATTAAAAATTAGGAATAGTAATGTTACTGTTTGAAGTTTGACTTCTTCTTAATCAATTAATCTGACAAAAACTAATCATTCAATTTCATATTATAGATAGTCATGTGTACACTCTCAGCTTAATTACCATATCTAGGAAAAATAAGATATTTGTATTCGATAACTTCTGCTGGATAAGATCTTAAATCCATTCCCTAAATGTAAAATATAGAAAATACTTTGGTACTGACTCGTGTTCAAACTACATTAATAGTTTTATATTGTGAGCCCAATCCAAGAAGTGAGGTAGTACAAATTTAATACAAAGATAAAGGAAGCAATAGCTGCAGAAATTGTTCTATTTTCAATAAACTCAACGGGTGTCAATGACTACAATAGCCCCAATCACTACGCATTACTCGTGCTTAATAATACAGACTATAAGTGGATTCATTACAACTCATTAAAGCCCAAAAGAGAGGGGGCTACAGATCCATACTATCATGATGCTAAAATGGTGGTGAGTGATATTCATACTAGGATCAAATATCAAGTGTTCTTACTATTTGTTATTTTCTTGAAGTTTCATTACTAACCATAATTGATTTGTCTATCTATCTTTATTTTCTTGAAGTTGTTGTTTGGTCTGGAAACAATAACATCTCAATCCAACAAAAAATAACATGTTTTCTTTGACATATAAATAGTAACACATTTTTCCCTTCGAGAAAATATATCAAGTGTGATACTACTATATGATATGTTATTTTTTGTTTATATTACTATTTCATATGAAAATAGTAACACATTATTTTATCACAGCTTCATTATTAATGAAACTTTATTTGTCTATTAATTTTGAATTTTATTGATATTATTGTTTCCATACTAAACAATAACATGTCAGAATAAGAAAATATGTTACTAATAAAAGTGAAAATAGTAACATGTCATTTTTTATCGATTTTCTTCTTAATGAAGCTTAATTTCTAAATTCATTTTCAATTTTTATTTTGATGTTATTACTTGTAGACCAAATAGTAACATATTCCTTTTTTCACTTGATACCTTACCTAACTTATTTATTTAACAATAAAAGGACTACTATGAGAAAAAAAAAGAATGAAGTCCTTCAAAAAAATGAAATAGACATAGGAGTAGAATTAGTAACTATGGAGCCTCCTTTTGAAATCATATCATATGAAAGGTCACCACAATAGGAACTTGCATTGTAAGTAATAACTTTTTTTCTAATCCAAAAGTACCATGACTAGAAGGTACCAAACTAACTCATTCCTCAAATTTATAATTTTAGGTAAGACTGCGGGATTTTTATCTACAAACAAATAGAGAATCTATTCAACAATAAAGAGTTTAAAGAACAATTTCTACTGGAATTTATGAGGAAATACAAGGCAAGATTATTTAATAAATTCCTCAAAAATTTCAATCCTTCTATCTAAAGTTAATTATTATGCATATATGTAACATTCAATTGCATGTAACATCATAGATTCAATTGTATATAACATTTAACTAAATGTAACATTCAATCATAACTATTAATAAAAATACAATATATTCTTCTTTCCTATTTATGTTAACATTCAGAATTCATTTGCCCTATGATTTATGAATTTCTATCTTGGTGTTACTATTTTTAATCAAAATAGTAACATGCAAGTAATTATATTGTTTATTCATTGATATTGCTACTAAAACTAATAAAAATACAATACATTCTTCTTTCCGGTTTCTTTCAATATTCAAAATTCATTTACTTTATGTTTATGAAGTTCTATCTTAGTATTACTATTTTCGATCAAAATAATAACATGCAATTGTGTATTACTTTTCATTCATGTTACTACTAAAACTAATAAAATAGAGCATATTCTTCTATCTAATTTTCTTTAACATTGAGAAATCAATTAATTTCAAGTTTCATTGACATTACTATTTCGAATCAAAATAGTAAAATACAAGTAATCATGTTATTTTTTCGTTGATATTACTATTAAAACTAATAAAAACATAGTAAGTCTCCTTTTAACATTCAGAATTCATTTACCCTATGTTTATAAACTTCTACCTTGGTGTTATTATTTTCGATTAAAATAGTTCTTTCCAATTTTCTTTAACATTCAGAAATCAATTAATTTTAAGTTTTGTTGATGTTACTATTTCAAATTAAAAAAGTAACATGCAAGTATTTGTGTTACTTTTTCATTGATGTTACTACTAAAACTAATAAAAACATAGCATGTTCTCCTTTCAATATTTAGAATTCATTTACCCTATGTTTATGAACTTCTACCTTGGTGTTATTATTTTCGATCAAAATAGTAACATCCAAGTATTTATATAATTTTTAGTTTTTAACTAAATAGGAACATGTCAAGTACTAATTTTAACTAACAATCACTTACATTAATGTATTTAAATCATATTGATGTTCCTTTCTATATAGAAAAAATTATAATGAATGTAATTGTGCCACAGAAAAAAACTACATTCAAGCTAGCTCCTTGTAACTCTTTTTATTGTGATATCATAGCTTGTCACATCTTTCGTACCTAGTTTTTTTAACACACTCACCCCTCAACCTAATCCTCATCTTCTTAGTTCTGCTTGCTTTTTTTTTTTTAAATCAAAAGTAAGATAACTGCTTCATCACCTACAATAACCTCCTGCCTTAATGTTATAGGAACTGGGTGTATGACATGTTTATAAATCTTCCTATACATGCTCACATGAAAATAATTCTTAATAACCTCATTCAAAGAAATCCCACATCTTCTTATAGTTGCAACCGCATGCACACAAGAAAAGTCATCCAATTGCTATTGGTTACAAGTGTAACTGTGCTGGGAAATATCCACACATAGTTGGATTTGCTAACACCTCAAAAATAGTTTCTAATGACTTCCTAACAATCCAACCTGTGTACTTCCTTGAGTATAATTCTAATCTCAACAACCAAATCGAATAAATAACACCATTCCAACATAGTGATTCTAACCTTCATTTAGCAAATCACTCCGTCAACTTCGAATGAATATGATCAACTATATTTGTGATAAGTAACTTCCTCACATCACAAATATGTGAATTATAAGATTCAACTGCATTTGATGTCATCTGACCATAATAACAACTATAACTGAAAGTATTCAACCAACATTCCAGTGTAAGCCTCGTAAGAAAATTTTTAGCAGTCCGACCTCCTTTTCATTTGAAAATTGTCATGTTCTCAATGAATGCACCTATTGTTAGGGAATATGCACACATTTCAAATAAGTGAACTATATGCTCCTTGAAGGAATTTGAAAATACAACACCACTAAATTTGTCCTTTAAATTCTATTTTAAATGATGAAGATAAAAGAAATGAGGTGCTATTAGAATAACCTTTATCATTACTTTGAGCAACCCTAAATTATGATTAGAAATAAAAGTCACATATCGATCTACATCAAGTACAATAAATAATTGTGAAAGGAATCAAAACCAATTTTCTTGATTTTTAAAATTAACCACTTCAAAAGTTAGAGGGAACAACCCTGAAATGAAACAATCACACTAAATAGAAACATAAGCCATTAAAACAAAAATATGATTCGCATCAAAACCCATGTTATTATTTGCATGCAAACAGCAATACTAACAAAAATAAATAAATAAATAAATAAATACACAAATAAGTTCTTATTAATAACAAAACTTATGAAAAATAACCATACGACTTCCATGTTACTGTTTTATCTTGTAACAGTAACATTAATTCAGCAATCAAATTAGTACATCCAACTATCAATATAATTGACACAAACTACAAATTCATCTAATTTATCGATGTTACTTCTTCCTTTTCAAGCAGTAACATCGATAAAACCCAAATAAAATATCTAAATAAGGGGATATTCTACATAAAAATACTAATAAAAGAAAGGGCAAAAAAATAAAAGGCCTTTTATGTTACTGTTTCCAAACCAAACAATAACAAGGGATGTCATGTTACTATTTGACTTGAAAAATAGTAACACCAACCAAAGGGCCCAAACAGAATCATTCTTGACTAAAAAATTGCTCACCTTGATTGTTATCCTTGCTCATAGTCAATAGGATAACCCCTTTAAACCTGGACTTTAAAAAAGTCCCATCAATAAACAAAAGTGGTCTGTAAAATATGAACCCTTCAAGGTAAGCACAAAATGCAACAAATCTCCTATTAGTCATCTACGTCCACCATAATGCAATTACTGGGATTTACTTACTTTGTAGCAAATAATACTAACTAATTTATTTAAATGAGTTGTTAAAATCACCAAATACTATACCCCTTACTTTCTCCATTACACGCCATGCCTTGCAATAAGGAATTATCAATCCATAATTATTTTGAAAATAATTTACAATTTCACTGGCTGTCAATGGATGGGATCCCCTATCTAAATCCATTACTAATTCAGAAATTAATTTGAAACCCATCTTCCTTGAAGTTGAATTATTTAACACAAGACCATAAGTGTGATAATTCACTAACTTCTTAATATAAAAATAACCATTCATATTGGATAATGAAGCCATAACAACCCATTCATAACCTTCCTCGCGCTTCTTTGAGCATACAATTGCTACTTTCATTTTTGTATTCCTAATATAATTAAATAAAAAATTTCTCTTAATTAAATACTTGCACAATGCATTCCTAAACTCAATAACACCACTAAGGAACCTCTAACCAATGTGACTCACTCCACCTAACTATGAATTAGATAACAAAACTCTCTTACTATTTGAAGAACACAAACTTGGAATCAAAGCAACATTGCACTCCGTAACATTAGAAACACAATCACAAAGCAAATATGATACAGAATTTGAACTAATATTAACACTTATATTCAAATATTTCAAGTCTAAAACTTTAACCAAGTCAATCATATTATCTAGTTCTGACCTATTCCTTAGCAAACAAACAAGATAGCCAGGAAAAGAATATGACAAGGAAAAATCACTGAAAAATAGATCTTTAAAATTCTCGCACATCATTTGAATTAAATTATCATATTCTAATCCAGTATTAATCTTCAATACCACAGTTTCAACCCTATACTTACATACAAGTAACCAGTACTGTTCCATTGACCAAAAAATAACAAATACCTGGTAACAATGCAATTGAAAAAATAAAGACGGTCAATATAAGCGAATGCAATAGGAAAATAAAGGAAACCAATCAGAGGCGATTAACAATTAGATCAATCAGTAATTTGTGATAAAAATGCATTTGGAAAGTATGAATGTCTTGTATGAAATTGGTGAGAATGATGCCTAATTGAAAAAGGATATTTTAGGAATATAAAAGTTATAATTCATAAAACTGGTACCTTTTTAAGAAGAAATCTAGCACCAGCACCACTTTGAAAATAAGTATATGAAATGCCACTAGAATGCAATTTACTGTAATAATAATTTAAAAATAATATTTTATTTTAGGATATGATAGAAATTTAACTAGATAATTGTCATTAGAAGAATAGTTGAAAAATTATTTTAATATAATTTAGTTTCCTAGTCAAAGGTAGAAAATCATGGGATTTGAAGTAGTGCAAATCTGTTCTAAATTAATAAATGTTATATTATATTGTTAAAAAAAAAAGAGTTATAGTCAAAATTAAAATTAAAATCTCAATCATAATGTACCCGCATTTATCGTCCATTTTATTTGTTGAGCTTTCAATTTCCATAATAAAAAAAATGGAAAAGAACTTCTTTTTTCAACTTTCCTTTTGAGTTATCCAATGTTCTACTTCATCATCTTTGCTCATGTAGGATTGGTGATTAGTGGATTACATGTCATTTTTCAATTCACAACTTGACACCAGTTAAATAATGGATATGAAAAAAAGTCATGACGTTAGATTTTTTTTAATATATACATATTACATTTTATGTTGCTTTCACTGCTCCAGGCTTTTAATGCCATCTTATGGAGGTTGATTACCTTGAAAATTCATGAATATAGCATGATAATATTTTTATAATTACAAGCAATTCATAAAATTGATTCTAATAAAAAAACTAATGTGATAATTAGGCACAATAGTATTTTTAAAATTTAAATCAACTTATCACCACGATTACAATAAAGGATCGATGTAAAAAATCAAATGCCAATAAAGTTAATTTCTTATAACCATCATTCAAAAAGCATTTGAATCATCATTGTAAAAAATATAAAATTATTACATAGTGATTTTCCTTTAACAACAAACATATATTGTTGTTCCCATTGTCCATAAATTTTCATTTTACTTCATTTTTTATTTAAGTGATATAAAATGACAACACACGTTCCTTATTGTTTAGTTAGAAACACTTTGAAACTTATGATTATGAGTTTCCCATCAAGTCACAATTATCTTTTGTTGGGATAGGATGCAATCATAAGATATTGATGGTCTTATGGGAAATTCATAATCATAAGATTGAAGCATTTCTAACTTTATAACATTAATCATGTATGTTATCTTCATATTCCATCTAGTCTAGCAAGGAATAAATGATTGATGTTTACAAAATATGGTGAAACACTTCAATATAAAGCAAACAAATTAGATCTTTTTAACAAATAAGAATCTACAATAAGAATTTTAATTTATTCAACATGAAGAATGGGTGGTTATGCCATAAACTATATTGATGATATGTCGTAATTTTTGTACAAGTCATTTTATAAGAAACATGTAGTGTATAATGATTTATAAATTACATCAAATAATTAATTGTAAAGTTACAGTACAATGCTTAGTAGTGAATATTGATAATGTTGATAGAAAAATAATTTTTAATTGGCAATTGTTGTTATAAAAAAATGTTAGAATGTAGAAAGTTGATTATATTGTTTAAAAAAATTAGTATCCAGTGTATTAACAAAAATTGGAGGCAAAGATGAAGAGTTAGAATAGAATTTTTGTGATGAAGTTATCATGTTAATTTTTTGACTTAATCAATGTCTAAAATTACACTTACCTTGTAATAAATGGTAAGCATTTACCAAGGATGACATTTATAATGTATTGGAAAATCACAAAAAATTATCACATCTATTTTGGTATAATAACCAATGTATATTACCTTTCAATTTGTCTATAAATTTTCCTTTCACTCTATTTATTATATAGATGGAATAAGAAAATAACGTACTCCTTCATGTTATGAATTCGGATTATTACATGCAGCGAAATTTCAAAATTTTCATCTGAATTCTACCTAGGATCCATGCAAAAAGCATAAATCAATGATTAAGGTTTTACCTATTGGGCACTCGTGTTTCTATTGATCAAAACTTAAGAGTGGATGAATCAAACGCCGGCCGGAAGGTACAGCGCCTCTATGGTATCCACACGGAGTGAACAATGACCTCTCGCCCTCCACGAATCTGCTAGGATGTGTTTCTCTCTCTAGGAATTAGAATTCGATGTTTTCTGAGTGATTTAGGATTTTAGGAAGCTTATGAACATGTGCATAATATGCTGCCCTCAAGCTTTTTTTTATAGAACTTAGGCAAGCCACAATCCTAGTCCTACTAGGATAATGCTTCTAAAATCCTTATCATACTTAACAACTCATTTTATCCTTATCCTAGAGATAATGAAGAGAGATAGGACTTATCTATTAATTATCTAATATTAGATAATATTATCTCATAATATAAATATCTTAATATTAGATAACTGCATATAGTTATCAAATATTAAAATAATATTATCTCATAATATATTTATCTAATATCTAATAACGTAATTATTTAATATTACTTTAATATTAAATAATATCATATAATATATATATATATTACATGAATAACACATTATTATTCTTAATAATATACATATGCATGAAAATAAGTTCAATTAATTGAATATTAATATAATTTAAGTCCAATTAATTATTGTCTTATTCTTACTTCTTTTGTGTGACCCTGTAGGTTCTTACTATATTGACAGTGACTCATTATTAAGCCATAGACAATGAGCGGTATCTAGCAATACATCACTACCACTCAAGTAGTAAGAATGTCTGTGATTCGACATCCACCTAATAAATTATCAACGTTTTGCATCATAACCCTTTTTGTAATAATATCCAAATTGAACTAGAGACATGGAATGTGTCATACTCGTCAATGTTCAATTTATATTTCTTGATACTGAGTAAACTTAAAATAAATTATTAATATCACATATTAATCCAATTGAATATGGCCATGCATTTCTAAGTCTCACTCAATCAAGGGGCCCAAGGATATTTCTCTTTTATACAAGAGTAACAAAATCTCATCTACATCACTCACTTCCCTCTGCACAATTCATGACACACCTAATTAATGCCCTATTCGTTATCCTAATTAAAGGTGACATAGGATAATATTAAAGTGAGTAATTCTTCTTGTAGGAAACCGTAGTGACTTCAGGTCAAAGGTTTATGTGTATTTGCAATCATATGAGAATAACTTATGACACATCTATCCATGCAATATTCTCATAGTGGGTCAATCCAGTACATTAGTTCACTAATAATGTACTCATGTATTGACTTAATATCACATATCCATGATTCATAATTATCAATCATTATACATGCTAGTCTCAATGTATTATTACTATCATTTTCGTAATAATACTTGACTAGGAACATTTTAGGAATAGCAAAACTAATCCAAGGATAATTATTATATTAAGTTATAAATCACGCAGAATAATAATAAAATTATAAAAATAAAATATAATAATTAAATTACCTAAAATAAAACATAATACATTGTGTATTACTTCAATCATCTATATGATTGGTTCCTAGGACATACACCAACACTTCATGCTATACATTGAGAGAAGTTTTGAATATTATAATTATGAGTATTTCATCAAATTGTGATTCTTATCTAGCCTCAAATAGTTTAGGTGCAAAAGATATTGATGATTTGATATGATTGTCATGATTATAAAATTCAAAACATTTTTAAATGTGTAGCATCAATGAGTGTGTTGTCCTCATATTTCACCTAGTTAAGCATTTGTATTGAAAAATCCTAAAAAATTAAGATGTTTCAAGGTATATTCAAAAGTTAAGCTTTATAAAGCAAAACATACGTAATACGTCAATTACAATTAACAACTAACATCTAAATTTTTACATGATGCTTATAACTTTCATTCCACTCTCCATTAGAAACATATAGGCGATGTCTTATTAATAGTATACAAATTGATGAAAAATTATAATGGGAAGAAGTAATATGACTATTCTTGTACTAGAAGACTTAAATTCACTGCAAAATTAGTTATATTTCTTCTTTTTACTATAATTTATCACCAATTGCAACCATCACGCCATCCAAAGTCACCTTTATTATTCATATTCCAAGTCAAGAAGTACACTTAAAGAGAAAATGTAAAGATGAGAAAACTAATAAAAAATTAGAGTGAGAAGAAGCAATATGACCATTTTTGAATTAGAAGGCCTAAGTTTATTGCAAACTAGTTATGTTACTTTCTCTTACCATGATTTATCATTAGTTTACATCTACATCCTCTAATGCAAAAGTTCTTAAACAATATATAGGAATTATGAGAAAGGAGATTCCACTTTTCCTTTTATTTAAAGTCTATTATTCATTATAAATTACTATTTCTCATTTGTTTATATTGTTGTTGTATTTGTTTAATTCTATAAGAAAAATATTGTAATGTAAAAAATAATTTTAATGCTACTAGCTTGTAAAACAATAAAATTTTTGCTCAAAATATAAAGGAAAAAGTTAGCCAAAAATGTTAGCTAAACAAAAGAATTTAGTTTAAGACTTGGATTTTTATTTGAGAATCAGCATATAAATTCAAAAGTTAAATGACATAATTTTATCATTAACGTTAGGGGTTTTAAGTAATTAATATAAAACTTAAAAATAACGATTGAAATCATAACGTCATTTACAAATTTTATCACAAAACTCTTTTAACCCTAAAATTCTTTCTCTATTGAGGTCTACTCATATTTCAACATTAAGATAATTTTCTTTAATTTTTATATTTATGCTCACTAATTATTTCATATTATTTGAGATTTGTTAGCTTATTGATAAATCTGTGGTGTTGTGTACTCACCAAAAAAGTACATAATATAAAAAATAAAAACTTTCTTATCTTTTGCGTTTGTTCTTGCATCTTATTTTTTAGTTAAAAAATCAATCAACTTTTACTATTTTTCATTTTGATAAGAGTTTTACATATTGTACATATAAAAAAATTTGATTTTATTCTTTTTCTTATCAATGTAGTCCTATTTAAGAGATGTACACAGTGGCAGAGCCATATTAAAGGAAGTGGGATCAATTGACCCCACTAATTCCTCCCAATCCAACATAAAATATTATTATGTTTTTATACTTTATTATATATTTTATGAACATTAGGATATATAAAAGTATTGACCTAACTCATTTTTTATATTTTAAATTCATTTATGATTAGATGCTTACTTCAAAGTTTACACACTTTTTTTTATTGATTAGAACGCAATGGTTATAAAAGTATTAATACAATTATATGCTTATAATTTTAATAAAAAAAACAAAATTTCATATTTCTTACAAAATTTAAAGGTAACAAAAATCAAAAAATAAAATTTTGAAGCAATAACTAAAATCTTTTAAGAAATTAATCATAGTTTTTATTTGTAAATTAATTTAATTATATGTGTAAAATTAGTATACAAGGGTACAAGAATATTGCAAATACTTGAGCCCACTTTTACATAAGTTTAGCTACACCATTGGATGTACATCAACAATGAATTAAATATATTCAGATAGAATAATATTTATGATAAATTAAAAAATAATTTTTTAATTATGATAAACCTTTTCTTTTTAATTGTTGCAACATTCAAATTTTCATTTACTTACTTTGTTTCCTTACCGTTTAAAAATGTTTTAGATGGATACTGACATTTAATAGTATAAATCATTAGATATTTCCTAATCTCATATCCAAATTATATGCAATTAACATAGAGGGAAATTTGGCTTTTTTCTATTATGAATTGCATTTGTTGAATTTGAAATTGTACTATAATTAATATAAAATATACATTATTTTCTATTCTATTTAGGGTATGTATATATTATAAAGTTGGAGTATTGTATTTTAAAGATTCTAGATGTATTTCAAATTGGAAATAATATAGTAAAAAGTGTTATAAGATACTACACAAAACAAAGAAGGTGTAGGGTGTTAGTGTATATGCCTTAAATCTTAAACCCTAAACCCTAAACCAATCATATAGATGTTTGTAAACTTGAATCGTGTTATTTCAATGGCAATTCCAATTATCATATTTATACATATATTGTCTACGTAATATATTTAATTATGATAATAACCTTAGAATAATTATATTCTTAAATGTCCCTAGTCATATATCATTGTGGATTGGGTTGCTTTGATATGTTAAGACTAGCATATGTGGTGACTTATATGAGATATTAAGTTTACACATGAGTTCAAGTTAGAAAACTTGTATACTGAACTGACCCATCCTAAGAACACCACATGAATCGTTATATGAGTGTCATGGGTGATTCTTAGTGATCATCATTAATATAGTCCTTTGACCTGAGATCACCAAAGTTCCCTACATGTGAGTTTTATATTTTGATACTACTCTATGTCACTCATGGTTGAGTGAATGCAAGGGTAATTATTGGATTTGTCACATATCATACGGAGAGATTTATATGATCAAGATAAAATTTGTTCCTCCTATATAACAGGATAGACATCTGTGGACCCCTTGATTAAGTAAAGCTGAAAAAATGCATGACGATGCTGAAATGAATTAACATGGGATGTCAATTGCATTTGCTTTAGTCAGCTTACTTAGGAATCAAGAAAACTTCAGATTGGGCCATACGGGAATGACACGGTCCATGTCTTATGCTCAATCTAGATGTTTAGGACAAAAGGATATAGATAATGATCACATGTAAAAGTTCAGTCGAATCACCGACTTTCTCATTACTTAGGTAACAATGATGTGTTGTTAAACACTGCTCATTATTTATGATCATTAATTTGATCAATGATAATTGTCAATGTAATGAGAGCTTGAAGGGTCACATACTTAGAGCCTAGTGGATTTGGAATTAATGGACCAAATTATTTGGGCCTAATATTTGAGAATTCTATGTTATAATTATAAGACTCAATAATAAGCCTATAATTATACATGGACCAAAGCCTAAATTAGTTAGAATTTTTTATACTCCTATTTAAATAAGTTTATTGGGTAATAATAAGTGTTGATTCATTATGCACACATCCCCATACGGTATAAAAAAATTCTAGCACCTCTCCTTGACTATAATCCTTAAAGAGGCATAGCTAGTACTACGAGACTAAGGACACAAATTCTAACTAGTGATTGTGAGGAATTTCATTGGTGATCTGCTGGTTCGTATGGATACCTCGGAGTCTTTGGCTGAAAGGAAGTCAAAGAGGTGATCAACGAACAAAATCTAGAATCATCGAAAGGTATAGCCTGAATCTTACATTCTAATTTAACATTTTGCATGGATCCGTTGGCTAGGATCGATTTATTCCACTGTACTTGTATAGCTTCCGATCCCAACATAGGGAATAATTTTTTTTTATTTTTTTAAGGAGAGAGAAGTTAATACAATGTCAATTATACGAATAATTGATGTCGTATATTAAAATTTCATGTCAGTTAATAAAATAAGCTAACATAGAATGCAAATTTTCAATAATGATTATTTATTATAAATTGAAATCCTTAAGTGCAACCAGTTATTAAGCTATATGTCCTACAAGAAATGACATTTTATTTGTTATGGATATCGACATTAGTTTCATTTTTCATAAATGTTTTATAACTATTGTCATGAAATATTTACAATAACACTTGATAAAATGATGGTTTGAAATCAATGTCTAATCCCTTAAACAACCAACATTAATTAGCTTTGCTACAATAGTATCTTTAGTAAAAAAACACTAACATAAAATGTTTATAAAATATTTTTTAATGTCAATTTTTAACTTACCCACAAAAATATTCAAAGTAATAATTGAATAAACCTCACATTCTACCAAATATGTGTATTTTGAATTAAAAAATTTCAAATGTTATAATTCACTCCACACTTTATTATTCATTTGAGAGAAAAATGGACAATTTTCTTAAGCTTTTTTTCACTTTTTTCTCCATGTCTCATTGATGTTCAATTGACTGTGAACTCCAATGCAATATTTATAAAATATATAATGAAGGAAACGTAAACAAATCTTTTTAAAAAAATCTATGCAAAAAATCAAATAAATAAAAGAGGCAACAATTTGAGAAATGAAAACAAGAAATGCACCTTTAATGTTAACAAAGTTTTATTAGTGGCTCATTAATGTATAAAGGATGATGGAATCACATTTATAAGTATTCAAAAGTAAAAAAAAAAAAATAGATTTATTTTATATGATATAATGTATATAAAAAAATTTGTAAGTTCAATCTTTTATTATATTATAATATCAATTTTAATTATTTAATGATATACATGTAATAAAATTATAACATTTTATTTTATAAGACATTTTTTAAAGTTGTTGATTGTATATTAATTTTTTTATTTAATCCTTTTTGTAAATAGTTAACATATAGCTATAATTTTATATTATTGAAATAAATATTTATCCATACATTATATCTAATAGCTATTTGGGGCTCGTGTAATCTCATGAAAGTAAAAGTTTAAAAAAAAAATCTTGAACCAAATCTGCTGTTTAATTCCGTAGCAAAATAAGGAATAATAAACATGATTCCCATCAGTATTATATCAATATTATACTATTTAATTTAGTGTATGTATTTGTTTGTGTACGTAATGCACTATAAAGGAGAAGAGGGGTTTATATAGAGCAGACAAGGGGATATCTCTTCTTCTTCACGTCTCCTTGACTAACGGGACTCATGTTCCTAGGGTGACTAAGACAAGATCTTTGTCTAGAATTCTAAACAAATGGAGAAATAGAACAAAAGGAGATATTTACCATGTTTGGTAAATAATTTATTGTATAACTTTTAATTGATTTGATTAAATTAATTAATTAATTTATTAAATTAGTTATTTTTAATATTTGGTAATCAGCTGGTTGTTTTGGAAAATGCTGAAGGTTGCAGCATTTTGCTTCAACTCATTCACATCAGCTTTTTACTTCACCAAAATACCCCTAATGAACTTCTGTATTTCCTGATCTGTCATTCCCAAAGAAAAATACTCAAGCTGCCCTCCTCTCTGCCAGCACATCTCACAGCATCTTGCAACCATCAAACCCGAGACCAAAACAAGGCTTGACAAAACAGAAAGTATCATGGTACATCGTCTAATAGCATATATTAATAATATTTAATATATAATAATATATTAGTAACATTTATAAAAATTAATATATAATAAATTATAATAATATATTATTTACAAAAAAATAGACGTGCTTGGAGGTGAGTCCCCCAACCCTTCCAGTTGCTAAGTAACGACACCATTATCTTTTAGCCGTACAATTAGCAACTCATAGCAACAAACAGTGGACCAAACTGGCACAAGAACACACAAACACACACAGAGAAGAAGAAAGAAAATCAAAGAGATGGGCAGCGATGAATACAGTCCACTGTCCGAGACAAAGTAAGGCAAAGGAAGGCTGATATACAGGACATTTGCAGTCTCTGTATTTGTGGCCATGTGCTTAATTTGGGTTCATAGATTGAAGCAAATAGCAAAGAAAGAAATAGGTGAAGATAGAAACTTCTGGGTTTTGGTTGGTTTGCTTGCTGCTGAGTTGTGGTTTGGTTTTTACTGGATTGTTCATCAAGCCTCCCGATGGAACCCAATATTCAGGCAAACCTTCAAGGACAGACTCTCTCAAAGGTGCATGCTTCCACTTATTTTGATCCATCCCCCCCCCCCCTTTCTTTTCAAGATTAAATGATGAAATTTTTCCTTATGTGATGTCCTTGGATTAATACATTCTAATTTTCTATAAATATATTTTAGATATATATGGATCACATAATCCTTCATTGCTTTTTTTTAAAAAATAAGAAGGGTTATTGTATATTTATAAAAATAAAAAGGATATAAGTATTATTAAATTTAATCTCAAGAAAAGCCTGTATAATTTATTTTTACTATTAAATTATTTTTTAAATTTTATGATAAATGAGTAAAAAAATCAAAATATAAATATGAGGAAGGGAATTACTGTTAAATTGCTCAACTTGAACTTGCCGTAGGGCTATCCGCCCGCAAAAGTCATCATTTGATTTGAAACATTAAATATGGACAACATACTGCATCATGCATGATACCTTGAAACCTTATGGTACGTGTAAGACATTCCATATCTACGACAACGTCCACATAAATTAGACGCCTTGCCTTATCTCGAAACTATTTATGTAAATCAATAACTTCACTTTCATTCTTGGGACCTTTCTTTATCTTTTACTTTTCTCAGTGTCACTATTTGTCATGAATGAGTCAATGATAATTTTCTTCTTATAAATTATAACACGTATTTTTTTTTATATAGATAATAACCTCTACACCGTTCGAGATGCAAAAATTTTGCTACTTTTTTTAATAAATAAATTAGACCAATATTTCCATTAAAATTTATTATAATTATTATTTTTATTTTTAAAATATATATTTATTGTTCTTTTTTATATGAATCTTATTTTTGCCAAGAATTTTTTACGTAAGAGCAAGCAAATGTTTCTTTTGAAAAGTGAACCATTATTTTCCTTTTTATATATGTATATTTACTTTAATTTTCCTTCATCTTAGCCATCCACTCATCACTTTCCCTCCTTAAGAAAGATGAGGAAGTATGTATAATTCTCAAAATGAAAAGAAAATAATTATAATTAGATTAAATTTTAAGAGGATATTCCAGAATCCCAACATTAAAAAAATTCATGAAAATTTATGACAATATTTAATTTTTAACCTTTTAAAAAAATTGCATTGGTTAAATATATATATATGATTTTGAAGAGCAGACATGAGAAGAAGCTGCCAAGAGTGGACATATTTGTATGCACAGCAGACCCAGAAATAGAGCCACCAATGACGGTGATGAGCACAGTGCTATCAGTTATGGCTTACGACTATCCAACAGAGAAGCTTTCTGTGTATCTCTCAGATGATGATGCTTCTGATGTCACTTTCTATACTCTCTTAGAACCTTCTGAGTTTGCTAAGCATTGGCTGCCATTTTGCAAGAGATTCGGTGTGGAGCCAAGATCGCCTTCTGCTTATTTTAGGAGGGTTACCTCCTCAAGTACTTCCTTAGATGATTATGGCGGGTCCAAAGAGTTGGTAGCCGTTAAGGTATTATTGATCACACATATAATCTTCATAACCTTGGTGCATTTTTTCTGGAGTTTTTGTTTAAAGATTAGTGGGATTGTGTGAAGAAGATATTTTAAATCTCCTAAGCACGATTTAATTATTTATTCTCTTTGCTATTTTGGTAATTACATATTGAAGGGTAATGCTTTAATATTTTATACAAAAAAATTCGTGTAATTATTTGCTCTGTGAGTTTTAAAAAATGATTTTATGTTAAAATTGTAAATTTAATGTTCAAGTATATCATAAAAATTTACAAAGTCTTCCATATATATGAATTGCTCCCAGAGTTTATTGCAAGGTCATGCAATACTTATTTTTTACAAGGACGAAAGTTTATTGCAAACATTATTTATATAACTGCCTCACATGCATGGAAGAGGAATGAGATCCTACTCAAATATATATGAATTGCTCCAAGAGTTTAAAGGATTTCTTTATCAAAACATTCATTAATGATAATGAAATAAAGTATCAAAATAGAAAAAGGAAAAAAAGTAGAAAGAGAATATGGCAGAAAGAGAGTTCAAATTCCTTCTTTTATATTTATTAATTAGTAAGCATACTTATTAATCAGTAACCATAAAAGAGTATAAATTGAAATATAACTAGTACACTAAAACTAGGCATAGTGTATTTAAACATGAATACGTACATGACTCTTAGTTGAAAGAATAATAGATCCTCTACATTTTCTAGGAAATAAATAAGGTGAATTTTAAAAAGATCTAAATTGATATAATTTTTTTTTTGAATTTGTGGCTCCTAATTAATAAAAAAAAGTGTGACCCAAAATAGAACTTACAACTTTATCTCTTCAAAATTAATAGATAACATCCAAACTTACCATTCACTTCTCAATGCTTCATTAATTTTATCCATTTTGCGTGTTGTAGAAATTATATGAAGATATGGAAAGACGCATTGAAAATGCAGCCAAGCTTGGTAGAGTGCCCGAAAAAATACACTCAAAGCACATGGCATTTTCTCAGTGGGATTCTTATTCTTCTCGACAGGACCATGATACAATCCTTCAAGTATATCACAATTTCAATTTTGTTTGTCAAATAATTAAATTATTAATTATTAATTTTAAGGAAGACAACAAATCAGGTGTTTTCAATTTGCAGTATAGGATAATGCTAAGTTATAATTCTTTTACAGATATTGCTTCATAAAAAGGACATGAATTCGAAAGATGTGGATGGCTGCGTTTTGCCAACTTTGGTATATTTGGCTCGCGAGAAGAGACCTAATTATCCACACAACTTCAAAGCCGGAGCCATGAATTCACTGGTATACACTCCATATATATACTGTAGATACGTAAAATATACTTGAAGCAAAATGATATAAGCATCGGATGTTAACGAGGTTTCTCAACCTTAAAAGTTAGTTCAGAAGGTGAAACTTTCTTTGTACATATAACTTAATATTCAATCTCTTTCATAATTAATATAAGATATCCTAACACTTTGATATGCAACAAATTTAGAATTGACAATGAGTCAGAATTAAGTTAATACGATTTCAAAGTTGTATTGTTCATTTTTTTTAACCCAGTTCATAGTTCAACTCACTCATAAATGAATTAGATTTTTTAGGTCAACTCAGCATGAGGTCAAATTAATTGAATTTCTTTTATTAAAATTAAAAAAAACGTAATATTCTTTATATATGAGAAAATTTATAGTAGTGTTCCATTGAGAAAACATATATAAATGTGTAATTTGTGTATACATGCATGTACGGTAGTAAATATGCACTATGCATCAATGGATAATTAATTGCAAAGTATGAATTAGCTCATGAGCTAACCAAATTAAATTTCATGTAACTGATCAAATTCAATTCAGATATTAAACGAATTAAAATATTTGATTTATATACATGTGTTACTCATTTAATTAACTCCTGAACATATATAATGAAGTAAAGTTGAGTCAAAGATCAAATGTTTGATGAGCTGACTGAACTTATTATCATCATCCCTACCTAGTAGAAATATTTTATTTGGGTTGACCACAAACATATTTCTTAGATGAATTCAGTAGTTGATGTTGTTGGTGGCAAATGCAGCTAAGGGTGTCATCGAAGATAAGCAATGGGGAAATCATTCTGAATGTAAATTGTGACATGCACTTAAACAATTCCCAATCCATTGGAGATGCACTCTGCTTTTTCATGGATGAACAAAAAGGCCATGACATTGCTTTTGTGCAGCATCCCCAGAACTTCGAGAATATCACTTTGAACGATTTATGCGACAGTGCTCTACGGGTAGATTACGAGGTATGTTAACATTAATTCATGAAATCAAGATAAGTAGTAAATATAACGTTGTTTGGAAGCTTTACCTCCCTTCACATCTTGCTGGGTTCTATTCTAGGACCAAGTTTATGCATATATACATTTAATAGTTTAATTATTCTTACAATTATAAAAAGATTTGGTAAATATTAGAAACTTTGGAAAAGTTATTTATTTTCATAACTTTTCCTGATAAGTTGAAAGTATCATTGCACTTTTGATCCATACGTCTTCAAAGTAGCTATAATTTTAGCCTCTTATTGTAAATCTAGGCAATCAATCCTTTACTCCAAAATTATATAAATTCAGTTCAATTTTCAAATGTGGCTTGTGTAAAAATGTTTATATGTCATATAACAAGTTACAAAATTCAAGTGAAATGACTGTTTATTGTGTAGCAGGAATTTCATGGATTAGATGGATATGGTGGCCCTTTGTATATCGGAACTGGCTGCTTTCATAGGAGAGATATTCTATGGGGCAACAAGTTCAATAACAAGAGTGATCCGAAGACTGAGAATAAGTTTGAGCAAATGACAGAGGTAAGTACATATGAACAATTAGAAGAATCAAAGGCTCTTGCAAGTTGCACCTACGAGGAAAATACCACTTGGGGAAAAGAGGTTTGTCTCTTACGCTCCGTTTGTCTTATTTAAGAGCATTTCTTCCAGAAAATTATTATTTATATGTATAATAATAAAGAAGTGATATATCATTATATAACTTGTAATTTAAAAAATGATACTTTGAGTAATGGTAATAAAGGAAAGCAAATTCATTTTTTAAAATAGAGAAGTTATTTTCTCCAAACTTTTTGCCCTATTTAATATTAAACAAATGAAAATTTTTCCTTCATTCCAACACTTTATAACTATATTTTATGGATAATATTTTTCATCAAAACAAATGAACCCTTATGCTCCATTTGTTTTTGGAAAGATATTTTCCATAAGAAAATTCTATTTTCTTATATATATGAAAAGGTGTCATGTACATCTGTAACTTGTAATTAAAAAAAATGATATATGTAGTTATAGTAGCAGAGGAAAATAATTTTATCTTTGAAGAGAAGAAGTTCTCTTCTACCAAACTTAACATTTAGCATATAAATCATTTTCTATCATGTTGATATTTTATAATTATGTTCCTATAAAAAAATGTCCTGCTAACACAAATAAAGTCTTAACACTCTCACTAACTTAATATCCCCTTGAGAGATTCTTAATTTTAGTGTATCCATGTCCATTTGAATCTCTCTATTCAATAAGAAAATCTTACATTTTAACACTAGCTAGTGTATTTATGTTATAGTCGAGAAAATATGAATTAATGTTACATTCAATGAATAAGTTGTATCAATTGATGTCAAATTCTGCAAAATGTGCATTAAACGATAATAGCCTTACCAATATATTCTATGAGACATATTTCAATGAAAGGTTAAGTTTAAAATGCAAATATTATACTCATTTAACAAAGTTCTTATATGCATTCGTGTCATGAACACAACCAATTATGAATGCTTGAATGATAATTAAACATGAGTTGTGAAGTGCATAATTAGTATTTTAATTTTGGTTAAATGTCTAACAAGGATTTAAATTGTAATCCGTGATTAGAATATTATGGTTGCAAACTACACTATATTTACAATTTTTTATAATTTTACTTGTTAATGATCGCACTTTTTTATATTTACTCATAATTTTACTAATTACAGTGAAACTACAATCGTGACTAAAACTGTAATTTAAACATGATGTTTGATAGCAGTTGGGATTATTATATGGATGTCTAGTGGAGGATGTGATAACAGGTCTATGTAAAATAAATTTTGTAGACTAACACATTTTAATATATATTTGAATTAAATAATAATTCAATGTCATTAATATGATAATAATACCTAAACTTTGTGTTATAATATAACTCTAAAGTGTGTGCATATACTCTAATTCTAGATTAATTGTGATGGGTTAATTAATCCTAGTTGGGTTTTAATTAAGATTAGGATCCCTACCTACCTCCTTATAAGGTGAGCTATAGTCTCCCATCACTTTGCAATTTATTATTCACAATTCTCTCTGAGACTCACTGAGGACGTGTGGGTAGTGATCCAGCCAAATTCTCAATCAGATCTCATGGATGCAGCAAGAAGGTCAGGCAATTCTAAAACTTATTATTTTAATTTGTACAATTCATGTACTCCTCTTTATGAATTTATGGTTGTATGAATGTTGAAATAATTTTTGGATCACAAAATATTCTAGCAATTAGTATCAAAGCTAAGAATCTATATTGATAAGTTAGATTGTACAAATTGTATTATAATTTTACCTAGCAAGAAGTTTTGTACGTTCTAGCCACAATAATTCAGAAAAGAATTATGGTGAATTTATTTATTGTTTCTTATCTATTTTAATCAATATGTTGTTAATTTGAAATTAGATTAAATTTTGATAACAATTTTCAGATCTGTTTTGGTAATATGAAGAACAATTAAATTTCTAGAAAATTACTAGATGTTTTTTGATGAATTCTGGAAAACTATTATTACAAAAATATTAGTAACATGTTGATGAATAAAAACCCTCAAATAAATCTGTAAAAATAGGCTTTAAACCAAAGTTAATGTTAAAAAAGTTGAAAATTGAAACTATTAATAGCCGAAATTGAACACATGATATATGCATAATTTTGGGAATTTATTGTTGCATAATATTATAAATTGAATTAGGATTAAAAACCCATTAATTTTGATATTAAACACTAAAGTTTCGGGTAGGGTTAAATTGTAAAATTTTCTAGACCCGAAAACCTCTTTTGAAACCCGAAAAATAGCATTTCGGGTGAGGAAGATGAAAAGACAATAGTGCTAGGCAAAATCCAGTCGCACACTGGCGCGTGCAATGCACGCGTCGTCTCTGTTAATTTGGCGCATGCACTGCACTCGCTATAAATGTGCCCCGGCACATGTAGTAGACTGGGGCATCTGGAGCATGTAGTACACATGCCTAACAATGTGCATGCGACGCATGCAATACATGCGCCATGCACCTGTCCTAGTTCTAGGTAATGCCTAGTTACGTGGGAGGCGTGTGCAATGCACACGCCACCTTCCTGAGGGCTTTTTGGAAAAATAAAATTATTTTTGGACTCTACTCTCCGAACTGGATTTCTTGATAATTTTTTTATAATTTTTTGGAAATAAAATATTTTTTATTATTTTTTATTTTAATTTTTTAAGTATCAATTTAATTGAATTTTGGCTTGAAATTTTTACTATGTAATGTTTGTATAATTATGTACTGTATAAAATTTTTGTAGACAATTTACATTCTATTTTCATATTTTTCTTAATTTTGTCATTAATATACAATTGATTGTTTAATTTATACAAAGATTATAATTGCTCATATTATACATTTAAATTTTATGCAATCAAACTCACCTATTGTGGGTTAATTGCATAAATTATTGTAATATTTTATTTAATGTATATATTGTGTTGATTAAATTTCTGTTATGATAATTAAATTTTGGAATAATAAAAATTAGGAGAGTACTATATTAATGAAAATTTTACCCTATCAATATAATGTTATTAGTCTAGTTTGTAGGTGATAACATGAGTGTTAGAATTATATGTTAATTTTCTAAAATTTTAAATACCCTATCGGTGTTAGGTTTTAGGAATTTAGCATGTAGTTCTTGCATTATGTTATAATACTTATACCCCATTGGTACTAAGTATCATAGTATTATACTGTAAATAGTTGCATAATTTTGAAGAAAATTTAAGCATGATTATTGTTCAAATATGATATGCTGGTAATTTATGATTAATTTCATAAATTTTAATAATTTTCCTTAGCCTTTATTCCTATGCAACTAACCTTTGTGAAAACTTTAAATGGAACCAATCATGAGGACTGGGTGGAATCCTTGAAACTGTATCTGGCAATCTCCAATCTTTATCTAGTTTTACGTGAGGAGGAATTGAAAATCAATGAGGAGTCAACTCCTGCTCAAAAGGCACAACATGAAAAATGAACTAATTCCAATAGAGTCTGTCTTATGGTAATTAAGTGCACGATGGATAAGACCATAAGGCAAAGTATTCCTGATAGTCAGAAGGTGAAAGCATTCCTAGATTTAGTGGCTGAAAAGTATGTTAAGTTTGATAAAGTTAAAAAAGGGCATTATCTATCTCTATTAGAAAAGACTGTTTATGATGGAGTGAGTAGTGTTCAGGAGCATATAATGAAATTAGTTCATTATTACAGTCGATTGCAAAGTATGAATGTTGATCTAGGAGATAGTTACTTAATTTGGCAAGCTTTAGAGTTGCTTCCTCCTCAATTTGATATGCTAAAAATATCTTACAATACTCAAAAAGGAGAATGGACCATTAATGAGATGATTTCTATAGTGACTTAAGCAAAAGAGTATATGAAGAAGACAAAATGCAAGTGGCAAATTTCATCTCTCATGGTTTGAGTTCTGGACAAGCAAACAGGTTCTTCCAAAAGGACAATAAGATGAAATCTAATCATGAAAGGAAGAAGACTAATATGAGGGAGCAACAACATAAACCTAAGAAAGCCATGTTCAAAGAAAACTGTAAATTCTGCAAGAAGTATGGGCACAAAAGGGTAAACTGCTTCAAATTTAAGAAATAGCTTGAAAAAAAGAGAAAAGGTAACCCTCTGGCTTTAGTTTGCTTTGAATCTAATAGTGTTGAAGTTCCTACTAACACTTGGTAGCAAAATACTAGTGCCACTATCCATATCACTAATTGCTTGCAAGTGTTGAGAAATCTGATGAGGTTAAGTGAGGGTGAAACAACTTTGAAACTAGGAAATGGAGACAAAACATAAGTTGAACACATAGAAGTCATTTCTTTACATTTGTCCATCGGTCATGTTTTAGAATTGAAAAACATTATTTTTGTACCTTCTCTGAGAAGGAATTTAATTTCTATAACTTGTTTAGACCAAGATGAATATTCATGTTTATTTGGAAATAATAATTTTAAGTTATATTATAACTCCTGTGTGGTTGGAACTAGTACTTTGAATAGTGGCTTATACAAAATTGATTTGGATAATGTTTTTAAAAATTCCATTAACAGAGTTATTGGAAATAAAAAATCAAGATTAAATGAAACATCTTCAATGCTTTAGCATAGAAGATTAAGCCACATCTCCAAGGAAAGAATGGAATGATTAATAGAGGAAGGAGTTTTACCAAAACTTGACTTCTCATGTTGCAACATCTGTTTGGATTGCATCAAAGGAAAACTAACGGCTAGAGTTAGAAAAGGGAAAAGGACTAAGAAAGAAGGTATTCTAGAGTTAATCCATACTGATGTATGCAGGCCCATCTCACCCAATGTAATAGAAAGCTTCAAGTATTTTATCACCTTCATTGACGACTATTCGAGATTTGGATGGGTGGAGCTTCTTTCTGAAAAGTTTGGAGCATTGGAAGCCTTCAAAAAGTTCAAAGTGGCAATTGAACTAAAACTGGGAAAGCAAATCAAAGGTGTACATTCAAATAGAGGTGGTGAATTTTATGATACATATGATGAAACTAGAAGAAATCCTGATCCTTTTGCAAAATATTTACAAGAGTATGGAATAGAAGCTAGTTACACTATGCCTGGCACACCAGAACAAAATGGAATTGCAGAACGAAGGAACACTCATGAAGATGGTACAATGTATGCTAACTCATTCCACTTTACCAGAATTTTTATGGGGTGATGCTCTAAGAACTGTTACGTATGTATTGAACCAAGTTCTAAGTAAATCTGTGACAAAGACTGCATGTGAGCTTATGTATGGTAAGAAGCCAAACTTGAAACATTTTCATGTTTAGGGCTGCAAAGCTGAAATTAGACCTTATAACCCACAAACTAAGAAGTTTGAAGCAAGACCAATCAGTGGGTATTTTATTGGCTACTGTATTGGTTCAAAAGGAAGTAGGTTTTATTGCCTATCTCATTCATCAAGATTTATTGAATTAGATCGTGCTATGTACTTTGAGGATAAGTCGAATAGTGGGAGAAAGTCACCTCAGATCTCTATAGGAGAATAACGAAGCAATGTCTCCTAAATGGCTGATAAATAAAGTGTTATTCCTCTAATAGTGCCTTTTGTTGAACCAATGCATATAGAGATGCAAAATGATCCAAAACAACCTATGATTGAACCAATCTAACTAGTGAATGAACTAAATGATGTAATTGAAGAAGTTCCCCTAAGAAGATCACAGAGAACTCCCTGTCAGGCAAATTCAAATGACTATGTGATTTATTTATAAGAGCATGAGTTTGATGTGAATGATGATTCTGATCCTATTAGTTTCTCTGAAGCTATTTTGAGTTCTAATTCCTTAGAATGGATTCATGCCATGGAGGATGAAATAAACTCAATGTTCAAGAATAATGTATGAGATTTGGTGGAACTACCTGAAGGATGTAAACCAGTTGGATGCAAATGGATTTTTAAGACTAAACGGACTGCTAAAGGTGAGATTGAAAGATACAAGGCCAGATTAGTAGCTAAAGATTACATGCAAAAGGAAGGAATTGATTATAAGGAGACTTTCTCACCAGTCTTAACCAAAGACTCATTTCGAGTTATAATGGCTTTAGTAGCTCATTTTGATCTTGAGCTACATCAAATGAATGTGAAGACTGCCTTCCTTAATGGTGACCTATTGAAGACAGTTTATATAAAACAACTGGATGGTTTCCAAGAAAATGAAAAAAAGCACTTAATGTGTAAGTTGAATAAGTCGATATATGGCCTGAAACAAGCATCCAGGCAATGGTATCTTAAATTTCATGAGATTGTGTCCTCTCTTGAATTTAAGGAGAATGCAGTGGATCAGTGCATCTATTATATGATGAGTGCGGGCAATTTTATGATCCTTGTGTTGTATGTTGATGACATTCTCCTTGCGAGTAATGATGAAAATCTTTTAAACGAGATAAAAATAACACTGTCATAGAATTTTGATATGAAAGATCTTGGCAATGCATCCTTTGTGCTTGGCATAGAGATCCATCGTGACAGATCTCGAGGTTTGCTTGGTTTGTCTCAAAGGGCATATATAGATAAAGTTCTTAAAATATTTAATATGACTTCATACTCGCATAGTGCTACGCCCATTCAAAAGGGTGAAGTATTTTCCAAAACCCAATGTCTTCAAAATGATGATGAGAAATCCAAAATGAATATGATCCCATATGCTTCCACTGTTGGTAGTCTGATGTATGCCCAGATGTATACATGCCCAGATATTGCTTTTGCAATTAGTGTGCTTGGGAGGTACTTAAGTAATTCTGGTCAAAAACACTAGATAGCAGCCAAGAAAGTCATGAGGTACCTACAGGGTACAAAGAACTATATGTTGACTTATAGAAAGTCCAGTGATCTGATTTGTATAGGCTATTCAGACTCTGACTTTGCTAGTTATCCAAATGATAAAAAATTAACATCTGGATACATCTTCATGCTAGCAGGAGGAGCTGTATCGTGGAAAAGTATCAAATAATCTTTAACAGCAACCTCCACTATGGAAGCAGAGTATGTCACTTGTTATGAAGCCACTCGAGAGGTTATATGGTTAAGGAATTTTATCTCTGAATTTTCCTCGATAGAAAGCATTTCAAAACACTTAACCATTTATTTTGACAATACTGTTGTTGTTAGCTTCTCTTAAAACAATAAAAGTTCTGCCTGCACAAAGTACTTTGATATGAAATATCAATTTGTGAGAGAGAAGACACGGGAGCATCTTACTCATATTGAACATGTTTCGATAGATTGTGTACTTACAAACCCATTAACCAAAGGCCTAACTGCAGAAATGTTTAAAAGACATGTATTGAATATGGGCCTTATTGAATCTTTTGATACTTTGGGTTAGTAGGAGTACTTGTGTATTTTAAAACTAAAATTGTGTTGATCTCGAGATTTTATAATATTACCATTTTATTATATTGAAAAGTGCACTTATTGTATTATGGCAATATAAGGAAATATTAAAACCCTGTCTCAAACTATTGTAAAGCATCTTGGGCAGATGCATGGATCATTTTGTATATTTTGATTATACACACATTTTATATTGTTTAGTCTTTTGGAATGGGTATTTCATATATGTATATCTTTTTCAACTCTATCGAATGATTAGGTATGCATTTAATGAAATCTCATATTTGACCAATGGTTGTAATGGTATGAATTGTATTAATGACATTATTTAATTGTGGCCACATATTGTAATTCAAAATTATGTATTAAAATGTGACTGTCTAAATGGGAGATTGTAAAATAAATTTGTGGACTAACACATTTTAATATATATTTGAATTAAATAATAATTCAATGTCATTAATATAATAATAATACCTAGACTTTTTGTTATAATATAACTCTAAAGTGTGTGCATATACCCTAATTCTAAATTAATTGTGATGGGCCAATTAATCCTAATTAGGTTTTAATTAGGGTTAGGATCCCTACCAACCTCCTTATAAGGTGAGTTGTAGTCTTCCATCACATTACAATTTATTATTCACAAGTCTCTCTGAGACTCACCTAAGGACGTGTGGGCAGTGATCCAGCCAAATTCTTAATCAGATCTCATGGATGCAGCAGGAAGGTTAAGTAATTCTAAAACTTATTATTTTAATTTGTACAATTCTTGTACTCCTCTTTATAAATTTATGATTGTATGAATGTTGAAATAATTTTTGGATCACAAAATATTCTAACAGTCTATCCATACAATGCAAAGGATGGAAATCAGTGTATTACAATCCAACAAGAATAGCTTTCCTAGGTTTAGCTCCAACAACCTTGCTTCAAGCTCTTGTTCAGCATAAGAGCATAAGAGATGGGCTGAAGGAGAGTTTCAAATCTTCTTTTCTATGTATGCTGCATGGCATGCTTACGGAAAAATTAGTGCAGGCCTACAAATGGGATATTGGTATTATAATTTATGGGCACCTAGTTGTTTGGCAACACTATATTACTCCACCATTCCTTCACTTTATCTCCTGAAAGGCACTTCCTTGTTTCCAGATGTACGTTCTCTTGACCTTGTAAGTTCTTTAATTAGCAAAACTATAGGATATCTTCCCCTATAACATTATGGTGAGATGTGATTTTATTCTACTTCGACAAATTTTAAGTTATTTTTAGTTTTCATAATTAATTTTCATTTTTAAAAAATAGAAATTAAGTGTTGTATGGAATTATTAGTCTACATATATATGTTGTACAGATCTTAGACAATCATAAATAAGTATATAATTTTATCGATTTTATAAATGAGAGAAAACAGAATGATATGTACAATTTTTTAGAAAGATATTATCTCTTTTTATGATGAACTTAATTTGCATAGCTAATAAAGATTATGCAAAAGTTAATACAAAATTCTATATATAAAGTGCGGAAAAATATTTTTAATATTTGTCAATCTCATGAAATTGACAAATGACCTGTAGTTATTTTATTATGTTAACAAAAGAACGAAAGCATGTTATACGAAGCATATGCAAATAACTTCCTCTAAAATTGTAAAAACGTATTTAAGTTTACGGGTTTAATAGATTTATTCACGAATTCTTGCAATTCAAACTTGTCATTTTAAAGACCATTTTAAAGTGGGATTGAATGGGTTCATTTTAAAGACCATTTTTTTGTCATTTTTGAAGAGACAAACACATAGTTTTTAGGATCCACTACTTTTTTGTACTGACACCTACAATTTCAAACAAAGTGAAATTTTGTACCTATTTTTTTTTAAAAAAAATCACACTATCCTTTTTACCAAAAAAAGAAAGAAAAAAGAGATGATCCGTATTTATTCAAATTTGTTATTTTTAAGTCCGTTTTGAAGTGAATCTTCATTAAGAAAGTAGCATTGAAGTCTCAACTCTACACTAAGACTGGAAAATTTTCCCTGAACTAGATGAATCTCTATACATTTCCATATTGATTTTCACCTTTCTTGGATTTGATCAGATCTCTAGTCCGTGGATGATACCATTTGCATATGCGATACTTGGTGAAATGATTTATGGCTTGTTTAAGTTCTTGCGGTGTGGAGGCACAATCCAAGGTTCGTGGAATGACTTAAGGATGTGGCTTTACAGGAGAACAAGCTCTTATCTCTTTGCTTTCATAGACAGCCTTTTGAAGCTTTCTGAGATTTCAGATTCAGCGTTCATAATCTCAGCCAAAGCAGCAGATGAAAATGTTTCTCAACGCTTTGAGAATGAAGTTATGGAATTTGGAGCCTCATCTTCAATGTTCACTTTATTGGCCAATGGCAACGCTTGCAGTGCTCAATTTATTTTGCTTTCTTGGATTTTTAAAGGGAGCAGTGTTAAGTGAAAATGGTCTGATTAGAGCTTGTGAGAATACGATGCTGCAAGTTGTGTTGTGTGGATTTCTTGTTCTCATCAATTTGCCTTTGTACCGAGGCCTTTTCTTGAGAAAGGACAAAGGAAGATTGCCTAGCCCTCTCGCTATTAAGTCATTAGGTTTGGCCCTATTTGTGTGTGTCCTCTTCAAAGTTTGGCCCTAAAGTATTCTCTACATTTCTATTAATGAATATGCTGAATTAATGATGTTTGCAGCATAGTTGCAAATTAAAATTACATTGATGATTAATGTGATAATATCAGTTTACGGAAAATGCGAGTATGCAACCATTTTGATAAAAAAATTCTGATTTATGATTGTGCTTAAATTTTATTATTATTTTTCTATTATTTTAATAAAATTGAAACTAATTCTTATTTTTTAGAGTAATTATACATATCTAAGGTTAATATAATTATACTTATATTTTTTCTATTTAATATATATATACACATTTACCTTTAGGAGGTGAGTGTATATTTAAAATAAAGGAAAATAATGTAAATTTATAAAAAAAAAGGAAGTTAATGTATATATTTTAAGGTTGAAAAGTGTAATTATATTAAACCTTAAAAGTATTAAGTATAATTAACCATTTTTACATCCAAGTTAAGAGTGAGCAAAATATTAAAATATAAAATATAACAATACCATAGTCTATAAGCAATTTTGAGATTATGGTGTAAAATTACAAGACAAAATGTAGCATAATTCTTAATGTTACAACAGAACAAATAGAATGAGATTTACTTTATTTAGATATAAGAACCTTTTTTTGTCTTTTTTTTTCTTTCACATGAAACAATAAATAAACTACAGAGATGACATAAATAATTTTACACAAAAAAATAAAAACTAAAGGCGTGACATAATCTACAAAACATAAGCAACCTAACAAGTTATAAAGTATATTTAAAAGAGAAGCTTCTATGATCGAGCCAAACCCTAGAAGTGTCCAGATGAACAGTACAACTCCATCAGTTCTTTCTCTTAGTGTTAATATTTATAAATAAAGATCTTAACAATTGAAAGTCTTCAACTTTCATAGGGAACACTTTGAAATTGATGTTGTAAACATACAAAGCCCTCCAAAAAATCCTTTTATGAGCAAGGTTTTGAAATTGATGGATTATTGGTGCTTAAGACTATAATGTTATCGTTTTCCAATCATATATGTTTATTGGCACATTCATATGTATGTTTCTTGTTGCATCTCATCTTTATGTTTCTTATGCATTTCAAAGTCATCAAAGGTTGCATTAGTCTTGCACTTCCAAATGCCACATTGAAAGTTGAATGCAAACTAGTAGATAGCTCATTTGTGAGGAGGTAGCCTAATTAATTGGCTAACTATTTGATGGATCAAATTGGATTACCATTAAAAAGGGATTTTTTTTATTTCAAAAATAAAATGAAAAATGACAAAATTTTCAAAAAAAAATGTTTTATTTGAGCACATTCAAATGTCATTGGAGTCAAAGTGTCCTACTTGCCAACAGTTAGAGCAAAATTGATTGATTTTTTTTCTTGAAAACCACTAAGTGAGTATTACCCGATTCATTATGGAAAATAATACTAACTTTTAGAATAGTAGTAAATTTATTCAGTATTGCACTAGAAAAGTGGTAGATAGATGTTGAACAATTTGCAAGGATATGTATAACTTTTAATGCTTTGAATTATGTTCCTTTAACTGTTGTGATTCAACAATCAATTGATTCATCTTAGAATTAAGAGTATCAAATTGTAGAATCAATCTTTTTTTTTTCAATATTTAAAAACCTTGATCTAATATTTCAGTTCCTTAATCCTTGTGATTTAAGTTTGATAATGGTGAAAAGTCTCATGAAGAATAACTTGATGCTGATATTTTCTATTAAAGAAACTAGCTTTAAAAATAGTGATTGGATGGTGTAAGCATCATTAGGGTTAGTTAACTCAAAGCAATTTCCTTAGTACACATGTTTTAAGATTTTTTTATTTCATATGTAAATGTAAGCCACAAATTCTAGGCTATTGAAATTAATCTTCCTTGATTTAATGCCTCCAGGCCATTTTAGTTTCTTTTCTTTCCTCAATTGTTCCTCCTTATTAGTCATAAACATAAAACGTTGTGCTTAAAAACCATTCCTTTATCCCATATGATCCATGATGTGACAAGAAGTATAGAAATATATGATTGGACTAATCCCTACACAAACAAAATCAAAATATCCATAAGAAACAAATTGTAGCAATCATAACCTTTCAAATAGCTAGAAATACTAATAAACACCTCCAAGATTGTAAGCATGAACATTGAAGGCTATTACCAAAATGAAAATGCCATGAACTATCCTTGGGGCACGTAATTAACATAGAAAGTCAATAAGTGTGACCACCTACCAACCTTATCTAAAGTACATCCAATATAATAATTCACATGTAAGTACATTGCTTTCAATGTTAAAATATATGATAAATCATTATGCCAAATTACTCTAACTACCCTATCACTAACCCTGGCATTAAGGTTCTCGATATGAGCCCACTTTTATCCCATTCGACAACAACTAAACATCTAAGGGGAATAATTTTTAAAAAAATGAATCCAAAGAAAAAAAGAGTGAGTAATTATTTGAAAATTTATAAAGGTATAATTAATCTAGGATAAATAGTGAGTCTCCTACACTAGATTACAAACATCATGAGCTTATCACATATTTGTTTGTTCATTTTTCTTTAATATGCATCAACCCATTTCATAAGGAAGGTCTTCTTTATACAAATTTACACACATGTATATATATATAGTTTTACATGTCCAACTATTTCACAATATCAATAAAAACTATAGGAAGCAAGAAGGAAAGTATGTTAATCTCCTTATGATTACCAATCATCCTTATGCTTTGCAATTTCCAACCTTGTAGCTCTTGGACTAACCTTATCCCACACAATTAGCATGCAAATCCCAATGCTTTAATATTATCCCACATCTCCTGCCATCATTGCCAATTGTGGCATAATTCATATATCTAATCATTTTTCATTCTCAAATAATGCAAGCTTATGTTATCACATTTATAATAAAGCCACAAGAATTAATCACAATCAAGTCAGATGTTATGACCTTAACTCAATCCTAACTAGCATTAAACTCGTTTTTTAATTTCCATCAACCTATTCTTAATTATCTAGCTTATTCTTGATTAATAAGTATAATACATATATATATATAAGAACATGGCAATTTAGAAAAAGAATATTCATTAAAAGTCATGAAGGGTTCTACAAAAGATGATAGAGTTAAATTTGCTTATAGTCCTCTTAAAATAAGGATAAGCTAATCTAATTAACTCATGAAGATTTAGTTTAAGTATCTCTTCCACCCCAACCTATAATAGAATAAGGACCAAAAATATACATCTCGTGTTACCATACTATTATTAGTGAGTTCCCATGGAATCTAGATCTAAAAAGGTGGAAATGAAGTTCAACCTATGACCTTGTAAAATGAATCACAAAAAAAAAAAATGAATCCAAAGCTCTATGAATGAATAATTTATAAGAATAATAAATGAATCATAATAGCTTACCCACTAGACCATCCTTTTACGAAATTCTCATTATGGTTAAACACATTAATAACTAAGTATTAAATAGCTTTGAAGTTCAAACAATTTCATTCCATTGCCAAGGTATCACATAAACATTTAAGAGAAATCATACTCAAGTTCATACCATATTTAAAGCAACAAGTAATAACTAGAAATGCATACATCCACCTTTTGTCTCTTGGATCAACCTCATACCCTTCATAAACTTTCCATTCTCATCCCACCAAGGTTTACCTTATATCTATCATAAACATATTATTGGGAATTAAACATTCAACACCCACATCACGTATCCTATCACATTTCTCAAGTTGGACCATATTTATACCCATCATGTTTTATAACATCACAATCCCTTAAATGTATGGTCATAGAATACATTTCATTCTATGATTAAAGTAACAAGTTCATTACAACACATGTCCTACCATACAACATTTAATTTCTCATTTTGTGATTGCTTAGGTAATTATCTTATAATTATCATAAACTATCCTATCTTTGATGTTTGGAGACCAAACACCCCACTTTGGACCATTCTAAATCATGATAATATAACTTAGGTTGGGTATAATATACAACATGATCATTTTAGTTGTGACTTTTGAATGATATTTTATAAGTAATTCAAAAATTATCAATTTATTATTTATGAAACTTATTTCATATGAAAGTAAACTCAATTGGCTTTTCATGAAATGGTCATTCACTTAAAATTATTAAAATTTGAAAGTGTTATGCCCTTTAAAAAATAGACACAAAATTTCATTTTTTTTAAACTTGAGTTTTTTTATCTTTGCCACTATTTTAGTGATTTCTCAAAATATACATAAGATATTGATTTGGAACAAATTTTGAAAGTAAAATTTGTTATATTTTTAATGATAAATGATTCATTTAAAATGAGCATAAGATGTAAAAGTTATGCCCTTCTAAAATGGACATAAAATTCTAGGGACAGTCAATCAATTGTGCAATTGATTCACCTACCTTGAACTTGCATCCATACAAAGAGAATTGAATGTATCCTTAATTTTTATGCCTAAATTTACATTTAGACAATGAGAATTGATTGTACACTTAATTCACACATAAAAATCAACTTTTGCGAAAATTTCATTATTCACCAACCATAAATGCCCTTTAAACACATGTATTACATACTAAATCTTGACATAATCAATAACACACCTAATTAACATCTCATAGTACCATTATTAATCATTTATTACTCCCATTATATCAAATCAAACATGTTTTAAGTATTATCAATACAAAAATTTAATATTTCATTAATACTATCATATAATCACAAATCTATGGATTTAACTAAATGATCCACTTACCTTATATAGAAGAGGATGCTAAAAATATAACTTAAAGATCTCTTAACCCTAATTACATTAAAATTCATGGGTTTTAAAGTTAGGGTTTGGAATTCCCTAAAAAACTAAATAATCTCAAATTTCTTCTTTAACTAAGAAGAAATAAGAAGGATTCTTAATGAAAGTAATATTCTTACTTTGATTAGATAAAAAAATAAGAAGAATTAAGCCTCTCCTTCCTTAATTAATGGAGTGGTAGAAGAAAGTGTAGAAGGAATTGGAAGAAATTAGAAAATGAAAAGAATGAGATAGATTAGGGGTTTAAGGGCTAAAATTATATATTAGAGCTTTAAGAGCATTTTTGGAGAAATGTTTATAAAACTTTTTTATACTCACATACTCATTTATATTAGTTTAAAACTTTATATTTCATAATTCTAATAAATTTTCTTTATCAAATTTTCACCATATTTATAATTTTATATTCTCAACTTTATCAACTTTATTTTATTTCAATATTTCGAATATAAAATTCTTAACTCAATTAAATTAACCAATTACCTTAAGTAAGGTAATCCTTCTTATAAAATAATTTCTAATTTATTATAATTTAAAAAGGGTATAACACTAAACATGGATTAACATAATCAATTAATGACAAGTAATCTCCTTGTCAAGATGCATAAGTCAACAACATGTGTAAACTTTCTTTATGCATATAAAGCAGGCTATTTGGTTTATCACTGATATTACTTATCATTATATGTGTTCAAGGTCGTTTGTTCTTATATTACATGCTTATGATAGCCCAATACCTTGCATTTTCATAAAAAAGTATGTTTATGTAGTAAAACAAAGTCATAATTGATTATATAATTAATTACTAATATACAGAGGCAAACTCTAGCATTTATACTTAACTATATAATTAAATATAAGGTCCTAAAGATATTTTTAAACAATTATAGTTAACTATCATTATGCAAAGACAAATCTTAGGTTTAATAATTGATTATATTGTCGACTATAATGTCATAAAAAATGAATTAGGCCTACATAGTCAACTATAAACTAGTGTTCTACATATTTTCCTAAGCAAACATTATTCATCCACTATAAACAACCTCCAAGCATCAATTTATCATACCAAACATTAATCATACATTTAATGCATTAAATACTAACTCTAACTATCAAAATCTATCACTTAAACCATCTATTAAGCTGCTCCACAACTAATTACATGCATAAATGCATCATATATTTCATATATGCTAGAATTTAAATATTTTGATGAAGTTAAGATAAATTTCACATAGAAAACTATTCATCACACTTAAGATAATGGCTTGAAATGTAAAAGAAAGTGATGAAAACTTACATTCATTAAACAAAGTATAATTTATGGATTAGGATTTTTGGTGGCTCGATCTCCATCAATCATTTTGGATCAATATCCATATATACAAGAAGAAATAAATGATCATTAAAGAGATTTATTGATAAAAAAAATCATCAATTAATGAACTACTTACCTTGAAAGATGGAAGTTAGAAGGAGGATGAAGAATTCCTCTTAAAGCCTTAGGGTTCCTTGGAAAAAGATAAAGATGATGATGATAAGAAATGAAAATGAAGTGAATAGGAAAGTGTTAAGGCATTTTAGGAATAAAAAAGAGTCGAGCTTATTTTGGGAAAAAAGAAAGTGAATTATATTTTTAACTCATTAGCTGATTTCATTGGGGTATAATTAATTATGTAGTTAACTACTATCTCATTTCTCAACATCATTTGCTTTAAATTCTACTCTTACTTGTTCTCATATTCTTATGTCTCATCAAGCCTTGCATTTTACATATTTTTCCTATACATTCATCATATCAATGTCAATCAAACAAAATGATCATATTTCATTTATAAGAAATTACTAACTTAAACAAATATGAAATTTTAAATTCTTAAGGGGAAAAAATACTCCTTTTTAAAGGAATTTATTCTCAAATTCTAAGGACATCTTATTTAGTATTTATTAAGGGATCTTATTAACAATACTCCTCTTTAAAAGAATTCATTTTCAAATTCTAAGGATACCTTATGTTGTATTTATTTAACTTACTTTAGATATGAAACTCCCATTTGGCACTAATCCTTCAAATTCCTACACCATTTAGTTACTTTCAATAATCAAGTATTCTTTTTAATTTACTTAGATTAAACTTTGTAAGTTTCTTTGTAGTCAACTAATCAACAACATTGCTTACTACTCTCTAGTTTTCACTCACATCTCACTATTGCTTTTATCTTTGCACTATTAACTTAAAGCTTACACACTAAATGACTTTTGCAGCATTTATTGATGGTAAGCTTGATAGCTCAAATGTATTTAATTTTTAGGAATTTTTTCACTAAAAGGATACAATTTTTTTTCTTTTAAGGTTAGTCTTAAGAAAAAAGGTTGCACTTCACTAATGTATTTTATTATTAATCTGATAAAAAATTAATTCAACTTTGTTAAGTTCCGCTATGTTACTTTTGTTTTTTCCTTCTTTTTTTCAATATTATTAACTATAACCACCTATAGCCTAACAAAATAGGAAAGAAATACTTCTATAACATCTTGTGTTAACAATAAATCACATTCATTAGAAGAAAATATAAATATAAAATTACTAACTATTAAAACATGAAAAGTTAATCAATAAATAATATAATTACTCTTATAGTAAAGTCGTGAAATTTTAATTTTGAAAAAATGATTTATGAGGATGTGTGGTTTAGTTTTGAAAGAGTGCTTTGAATTAGCTATGAGTTTTATAAAGTGTTTTCTTTTTCTTAAGTGATAAACACTTCATAGTTGATAATAGATGCATGACTTCTTACAAAGTCTCACTTGCAAAAATATGCATATTTAATATAGGTTGTACTATTCTTCATATGTAGATTTAATGATAAAGAAAAATATAAATTGTTATTTTTTATGAAACTAATACAAATCATTATATCTCCTATTTATCATGATGTTTTATATTTTTTAAATTGTTTTCTTTAGTGAATGAGTTAACAAGAAACTTTTGAATATTGTCATGGGTTTTCATGACATGGTAGTTTAATCATCCTACTATTTGATTGTATTCCTTTCATTATGTCATAACCCTAACCTACTTATGAATGACATAGAATCTATTGCCCAATTTCTACAAGCCTAATTCAATACACTCATCACAAAATTAGTTTATCCATTAGAGATAGAAGAGGATAAAAGGAATAAATGATTGGTGAGATGCATATCAGAATTTAGTAAAGATTTACAAACTTGCAAAGAAGTTAAAGTTGCTTATATTTCACACAAAGGAAGGATAAATCACCCTAACTCATCCAAAATTAAAGATTTAATGTTTATATCATCCACATAAGCCTATACATTGAATGGGACCAAAAAGATATCCCAACCATAAATATCTAATACTACCATCAACCAAACTAAAAAACTTCTAGGTGATCTAACTCAAAAGGAAATAATGAAGGTTTAACCTGTAAACTTACAAAATAAATTATAGAAAAGTGAGTTCGAAGCTCAATAAGTGAATACTCCATATAAATGAACATATAACATAATATCTTACTAACCAAACTATTTTTAAAAAAAAAATCACATAAGGAAATCAAAAATTCATCATAATATCCATTAGCTTGATAAGCTCAACCAAATCCATAGCATCATAATCATTTCATATGCAGAAGAGATTAGTGGCAATAATATTCATTTCATTATAAAAGTAACAACAATTTCAAAAATAAATACATATATCCACCTTATGACTCATAAATTATCCTTAAGCCCTCTACAAGCTTTCCATCCCTATCCTTGCAGAGTCTACCTTATACTATCCACAAGCTTATTATCAAGTATTTTTAATTTGGTATTCATATAGCTTCTTTCATATTTCCTAGTTCACAACTACCTCAAAGCTTTCAATTTTCACAAATGGCCTTATGTTATGTTCAACATAATTATAATAAAATATTATGCCTTCATGCATGGTAACAAATCACATTTGATACCACAGTTGAATAAATAAGATCAATTATAATATTTAACATAGGTCACATTAGGTCCAAGTTATCATCCTAGTTCATAAGTTATAAAACTTCTATTCTTAACATGAATCATGAAGTAATAACCTTATATATGCATTAGAAAAGATGAAAACCCTTATTAAAGGTTCTTGTACTAATTTTATGATCAAACATGCATTAAAAAACTAATTATTATTAACTACAATGTGAAAATATGAAACAGAGTTGGAAGAATCGCTTGTAAAATTGGTTCAAGATGCGTTTCTTAATTTTAGAAGGAGAGAATTGATTTTAGAATCAAATTACTTGTCCATAATCTGCTTTTGCACTTGATCCACCTATAATTCACATTTATAGGCAAGGAAGAATCAATTCCCTTGTCTAAATTTTACTTCTAGATAAGGAAAATCAATTCTAAACTCAATTCAACTATGAATATTTATATTTCTTTAGAAAATTTTACTATTTATCTACCATAAATGCCTTTCATAACTCATTATTATCCACCAACTCGTCATTCAATCATAAATACACACAACCAATAATTCATACTAGCTTTCTCGCCATTAAATTCATTCCAAATTCTATGAATAATCATATTTCAATAAATCAAACAAAACTTAACATATATGCAACCTACATAATTTCAATCAAAATCAAACAGTTTAGTTTGAGTATTCACTCATTCAATATGGAAGAGAATACTAAGAAACTAAATTGAATATTCTTTAAGCTTAAACAAGCCAAAAATTAATGCTTCTTGAATCAAGATTTGAAAACCCTCATGAAATCAAACAAATCTCAAATTCCTCATCAACCAAGAGAAAACAAGAAGGAATCTTAATGAAGATGATATTCTCACCTAAATTAGATGAAGAAATTGAAGGAAGATTGGAATTCCCTTGCTTGATTTGATAAAAATGATAAAAAAGAGTGGGAAGAAATGATGAAAATATAGAAGAATAAGGTAATTGCCCACAAAAAAGTGGAATAGTATCCCAAAATTATTTCTAGAAATTTTTTCTATAAATCTCTTTTATACTTATCTATTTACTTATAACAAATCAAAACTTTATACTTTATAGTTCTAATTAATTTTCCTTATCCAATTCTCATAAAATTTATATTCTTATACTTTTTAAATTATCACCCTTATTTTATTTTACATTTCACACACAAATTTTCCAATTAACCTAAATTTACTAATCACCTTAATTATTCCTTTTCACAAAATAAATTCTAATTTATTATAATTTAAGGAGGATGTAACACCTTATTTCAATTTCCATGTTTGTTTAAGATAAGAACACAATTATCATTGGAATTTTATTGCATTGTGATTGATTTGAACTACCCTAACATTGTGAATTTCAAATTCCATCCTCTATATAGTTTTTATGCTTTATTTTGGTAAATATGGGAGGTTTAGAGTTTATTTAGATTTATTATACCAGGTTCAATTTCCTAAAATAAGACATATGATAAATTTCCTATTACCTACATTTAATTTCTATTTCATTTCATTTACTGCTAACTCAACAGAATGAATCCTATAGTACCATTAGGCATAAAGAGTCCACACTTCAATGAGGGTTTGTTAATAATGGCCTTAAGAATTAAAATTATTGTCATGGACATGAAGGTAATGGACTACTTTGAGGATAAAAATTGTAAATGAATTTTTATCACTGTTCATTCTCTCTATTATGCAACCACCTCCAAATACCCAATTGTTTTACACTTTTTCTTCAAAGTCGTGAGACCTACATTAAGCTCCTTTGCTACTTATGTTGTGGACATATAGAAATGTATCTTCCTCCCACAATTATGAAACCATTAAATAATTATAATGAAGCAATTTAAAATACATGTTAGGCTAATAAAAAATAATATGTTATCTATAACTTCCATATAATCAAAAGATTTCTAACCCACCAAAGTATCAATTTCCTTTTTCAACTTGAATATGCTACTTTATATCAAGCAATGAGTAACCTCTCTCATTATTACTCCTTTCACTTCTTGCCTTCTACTAATAGAAGTCATCTCACCAAAACCTAATATTTTCACATCTAGCAATATAGTTTCAACTTGATTTAGTTCTTCTAAAATGGAGATTGTACCTTTGCCAAAATTGATGGTGATAAGTATAAAAGTTAACCCAAGATCCTTTTTGCGTTACTTTTGGATTGCCCTTACTTTTCAACATTGCAAAGGTTAGTTGTTAAATGTAATCCAAAAGTGGCCCAAAATGGATCTTAAGTTAGCTATTCTCCCTACCACCATCAAATTTGGTAAAGATGCAACTTCTTTTTCAAGAGAACCAAATGGGAAAGAACCAACTTGTCAGATGTTAAAATACTAAGTATTATTAACACAACTTCTTCTAGCAAAAGGAAAAGAGTGATAAAAGTAATAGTGAAGGAGGTCACTCATTACTTGATATGAAATAGCACATTCAAGTTAAAGAAAGAAAGTTATGCTTTTATGGGTCAAAGATATTCTACATGATATGTGAGTTATATATAACATATATTTTTATTAGCCTGGCATGTATTTTAAATTACTTCATTATGATTATTTAATAATTTTTTAATTGGGGGAGGAGGTGCAACTTTTACATACCTACAACACAAGCAACCAAAAATCTTAATATAGGTCTCAAAATTTTGAAAAAAAAAATGTGTAACACAATTAAGTATTCAAAGGTGGCTACATAATGGAGAAAATCAATAGTGATGAAAATTATTATACACTATAATATCTTTAAAGTAGTTTTTTACTTTTATATCCATGAAAATAGTTTTAATCTTTAAGGCCATTGTTAGCAAACATTTGTATAAATATGTGCTCTTTCTTCCTAATGGTGCTCTTTAATTCATTCCATTGATTTTATTATGAATGAATTGAAACAGGATTGTCTTTATCTATTTTGAAATGATAATTTGACATAGATTGTGGTTAAGAGAGAATGATAGCATAGGAGCAGCAATTTGCATATCAAAAGTTAATGCTCAAGCAATATGAGCATAACATTAATGCATTGTACAAGAGCTAGCAATTTAGGATTTTTGTTTTCATTTTCATCTTCATATATATAGACCTTGGGCATTCATTATATGTTTAGGATATATATTGGAATCCATTGTAATTATTATCTTTTTACTTAATATAAATAAAATATCCATATTGAATTTTATTTTATAAATTAATTTTATTTCTTGAAATTTGATTAGAGTATTTGATTGTTGAAGGGTTTAGGCTTTATAAAATTTGATTAAGCAACGTATTTACTATTTAGATTGCTACAAAAATGAACTAGGTATTGATAAAGCGCATAATATAATGGACAGAACTAATGACAACATTTTGAAGATAATATCATTGTATTCTAGGAATTTTGTAGTTTAGCAACAAATTTATCAATGAATTAAAATTGTCAATTGAGACATTCGTCGCTAAAATTTTATGATGAAAATATTAATTGCTAATTTGCATTTTATGGATGGAGATTCTATCACTTTGTATAAATTTAGTGATGAAAAAATATATTGCTAATTCCATCTTCTCATGCGTTTCTATTATTGTCATACCACTAAATTATAATGGGCAAAATTAATCTATCACTAATTTAATTACGGACACACCATTTACCTTATTTTTCATAACTATTCCTGTTGCTAAATATTTTAGCAATAGAATTCTCCTAATTATCTATATATTTTTCCAATTGCTACTTAATTTTTTTCTTGTTGTGATTAGGCTGCATTTTATTTTAGATTTTTCTCACAAACATGAGTCTATTCTCATAGAATTAAGGTTTTCTTTTCTTGTGAAAAATGCCACACCCACCTGATTCGCACCCACATCTATTTTACATTTATTTATAAAGTAAGAGAGGTTTAAGATTTAAAAGTGCTTGACAGCTTACCATTCGCGGGTTAACACGCTAGTCCACATGTTTTGTACAAATTGGATAAGAGAAAATTAAACTTGTTAAAAAATGAGTCTAACCAAGTTTGATTTGGCGGGCCACAAATCAAATGAGCCTACTTTTTTTATTTTTTATATTTAATTATTTTAATAGTATTTTTGTTTTAAAAAAGAAGTGTAACTTATTAATTAAGTTCACTCTACAATTTATTATAAAACATAATTTAATTATCAAATAAATTTAATTCAATTACTTAAAATAATTAAACATGAAAAATAATTAAAATATTAATAAACATAAATTTGAAATAAAAAATATGAAAATATAAAAAATTAAATAAATAATAAAAGATAAAAATAAAAATAAAAAATAAAAGGGTAAATCCTGTTAAATCTATTTTAGGATCAAACTAAACTACTTTTTGACATATTCATTTAAAAATAAACCTAAATAAACTAGGTGTGATTCTCGACCCAAGGGGATTTCAGTTCAGTCAGTACAATCCGCAGTTAATTAATTCCCACCCCGTTAGAACATCATTTACTTTATAGGTAAGTGTAAGTCGAATGTGAATATTAAAAAATTTGAATACATCAAAACTTTCTTTTTATTAAAATACAGAGACGACTATCTTAAAAGTTTATTTATAATTGTTTAAAGATTTTATATTTTAAAAAGTTATTCTTAAATTTTAATGAAGTGACTAGATTTTGTTTTGCGTTTGAAAAATTGGAATCAAAATTTTAAATTACAAAAAAAAATGTCAATTGGAGAAAAAAAAAGTCACAACCTGGCTATATTTCAGGGATATTCATTCCTTGGGAAACTCAGAAACTACATGGAAAATTTAAAAGAAAAAATAGAAAAAGAAGTTCTAAAAGAACTCAAACATAAGACTTTAAAATAAAATAAAGTGTGACAATTTGAGTTAGTCACTTTCAATAATTACTACTTTTTGTTCTACTTATAATAACCTTAATCATGTTAGAGGACAATGATTCGTATATACGGCCAATAGTAGTAGACAAATGGTTTACTACATATTTTGGAGAATATTCATGTTGTGTTTTTACTTTTATTTCATAAAACACATTTAGTTGTTAATTTTGTTATATGCTTTCATTATAATATACATTCTTAATCTTACTCAATAAATATATGATATAGGGATTAAATTTAGATAATATTCTTTCATAAAATTGTCAATTTAGATTATGATATACATATATATATAAATGAAAATATTTTCAATGTAAGATTGAAATTTTAGTACTATCTTTACCTATATTTTGATAAATAGAATGTTTTGACATCATAAATAAGTAGTTGCTAAAATTAAAATATAATTGTCTTATTTGTTAGAATATAAGTGGAAGTAGCATTAAAAATTTCAATATTAATGTTATTGTAATCGTGATTAATATTAATAAAAATTAATAAAATAATTGATATTCAAGCAACTTTACCTAAATTTAATTAAGAAATAAAGATTGATTATTAATTTTTGTAATTTTTAATGTTTTAAAAATTAAAAAATTATATTTTTAATTTATATAAAATTGATAATTAAATAAAAAAATTAATAATCTTACATTTATAGAGTAAGAATAAGAATATATGTTATATTTGAAGCATTTACAAATATTTCAATTTTATTATACACATATCAATTTTATAAAATATATGTATATTAAAAATTATTATTATTTTCTTTCTACTAAATGAAATTAAAATTTCATATTATGGTAACTTGTTAGAAGTCTTATAATTTCAAGTTGCTAGAATTTTAAATTTTGAAGTGAAATGATAAATTTTAAAATTATTTAGTTATAATTATCTAATTTTTTATCAAATATAATTAAATAATTTTATTTTTATTTTTAAATTTAATATATTACTCAAAATTAAGATAGAATTCAGAATCCTAAACTCTAAAATTTAATATAGAATTTACCCTCTTAACTATGATTCGATGGCTTTGCTCTTCGATTATTGAGCTACTTTTTCATCGGTGAAATGTGGGTCCATTTATTAATATTATTGTCCTTATCTTATATCTTTTAGCGTACTCTTCTTGAGCTGGTCTTAGTCGACCTGACCCTTTAGGTGAGCATTATTGCCCCTTAGGTCAACTTTTGTGTGCCTTCTGTCTTGATGTGGCTCCCTTCTTTTCCTTTTTCCTTTAACAGGGTGGAGCAGTCGCATAAAAAAATTAGAGTATTAATAGTTTTCTTAATAAAAATTATTTTTAAATTTTAAATTTATTAATAAATAAAATTCATTCAAAGATAGTATAGTTTTCATTAAATTAACATTTTCTTAGAAGTTCTTTCTTCTTCTTCTCATCCAATTTGTTTGAAAATATATATATCTAAATGTTTTATATAAAGAAAAAAATCATTAATGAATATATGTACCAAATTATTATAATATAAACTCATTTTCAAATAAACAGAGTTGCAACATTTTTATTTCCATACATTAATTTTATTATCTGTCATTTCTAGTTAGTACTTACTACATCCTCCTGTATTATTCGTTAGCCTAAATCTTGTTGCTTTGCTAATTTTTACACTGAACGCTGATATATATATCTAAAATTATTTTTGTGGAGATCTGATTCATGGTAAATTTAAGTAAAGAGATAAATACAACACTTAAAAACTTCTCACTTCTATATATAGAATCTAATTTTTTTTATTAACAATAGAATGATCAACAAGTTATTTAATGCACATGTAACAACTTATATTTGAATTTATTACATCAAAAAAAGGAAAAATAACTTGTATATGAATTTATACCACCAAGGAAAAAGTTCAAAGTAGTATAGGATGTCATGTTTGTAGATTAAAATTTAAAATATTTAATTTGTATTAATTTTGTTCTCAAAATAAGATTTATATTAATTTGATCTTTAAAATTTTAAATACAAATAAAATTTTAATTTTTCAAGAAAATATTAATCTTAAAGGATAGAAATTAAAATTTTACTTGAATTTAAAATTTTATAAATCAAATTAATACAAATTTTATTTTATAAAAAAATTAACATAAAATGAATACTTTAAGAACTAAAATAGAATTTTAATCCATACTATATTATTAAAAATGTCAGTGCATAAAACTAAATATATTACTATGCTTATTTTCCTCATCTGATTTGTAATGGATTAGGTCCAATTATCTCAAAAAAAAATAATTTTCATAAAATATAATTATAAAATATTAAAATGAAAACTATTGTATTTATTTAAGATTAAATATGAACAGAGTAATTATCGAAAGAAATTTATATTGTATTGATTATCATATTTCTAAATATTTTTATTTATATTAAAATTGTTTTAATTCTTTACTAGTAAATATATATGATTTTTGTAAAAAAAAAAATACTCTCTAAGAAAGCAAAAACCTGAATGTGAGTTCAGTGAATTCAATTTAAAATCAGAACTCATAAGATTAACAAATTCATTGTTGCCCTTCCTCATTGACCTATTTTTTCAGCGGTCAGGGCGCATCATTTTTTTCCCCCTTTTTAATAAAAAATTAAGGCAAAGGGTAGGTGGGGCCATTGAAGAATACAATATTAATAAACCATACGGCAGTCTTTGTGCTGCATTTTTTGTCATATAAGGGAGCTGAGGATGAAAGCTCGTAACAGAGGAAAGAAGAAAAGAAAGTGATGGAGAGTGGTGAGAATTATCCATTGTTTGAGACAAGGAGAGCCAAAGGAAGGATCATCTACAGGCTCTTTGCTATCTCATTGTTTGTGGCCATTTGCTTCACCTGGCTTTTCAGATTAAGCAACATACCAAGACAAGATCTCAAATGGGTTTGGTTTGGCTTGTTTGCTGCTGAGCTCTGGTTTGGATTTTACTGGATCCTCACTCAGGCCCTCAGGTGGAACCTTGTCTTCAGGCAAAACTTCAAGGACAGACTCTCCCAAAGGTTAAAAAAAATTCAATTCTACTCATTTTATGATAATCTAATTATAGCTTTTTTCAAGTGTTCATAGAGTATATATAAATCCAAACAATTTCTGAATTCTTTTGTTATATAGTAAAATTAGTTAATTAGACTAACAAGGTCTTGGACTATTGGTTCAATGAAAAAAAAATGCTAATTTAAGTTTTATCTATTAATGAAATGGGATTCAACTCTTGAAAACAACCTTATTAAGATGAGAGAAATTTATTAATATTCTAATTTCTAAAATGATCGTTCTATTTTAGCATCATTGAAATTATGAAAAAAAAAATTAATTAGATTTACACACACAAATATGAGGACATTCGGAATCCAACTCGGCATATAAAAAGTGGCAAATTTTTCAAGAAAGACGGAATGCCCTTTGGATTAAAAGTTTCCGACAACAATTTTTGTATCTTTAGTACTAAGAAATTAAACGTATTATCAACAGACTTTATATCATATTCCTTACTTTAATTAGCTATTTGGTATGTCTGAGTTTCATTGAGAAATTCTTCTATAGCTGAGATATAATATAATGTGTGTCCTTATTTAGTTATTCCAACAAAATATATTGATCATTTGTGTAATTTTTAATAACTATAAAAAAATAATATAATGAGTTATTATAATTAGAATTGAAATATGATATTACATAATTAGAGTATACCAAAAAAATTAATTTCTCACATTATCTACGTACAAAGAAGATCTAAAAAAGTATGTGTTATGAATAAGAACTTCTCGTATCATTATCTTATAATCAGAATGGAAATACAGTGCTATAATTAGATATATAATTTTAAATTATGGCACGCAATTGTAATATTATTATTGTAGAATGATTTGTGATTGTAGTTTTCAATAACTTCATTTAAAAGATATATATTGCAACGTATCTACGATTGCAACTACAATTATTAATCGCAATTAAAATAATATAGCTGAATTTTAGACCTGAAATGAAGATAATTTTTAGATGAAAATTTTATTTGGAAGGTGTACCATACCATATATTTTTTTAAAAAAAATAATTCTCAGAGTCATAATAATAAAAAGATATTATTTTAAAAAGAAGAAATTACCTTTTATTAAATCTATTATATTAACATTGAACATATCAATTATTTTTCACTATTTTAATAGTTTATAATTATAATTTTGATAAAAGATATTTTTTTGCTACAACAGACAGAACCATATTTGTGTATAATTTTGTTATAGAGGGAAGAACTAACAATGTTATATTTGCTTTGAAGCAGATATGAGAAAAGGTTGCCAAAAGTGGACATATTTGTATGCACGGCAGACCCAGAAAAAGAGCCACCAATGATGGTGATCAACACAGTGCTATCAGTTATGGCTTATGACTATCCAACAGAGAACCTTTTCTGTGTATCTCTCAGATGATGCTGCTTCTGATGTCACTTTCTATGCTCTCTTGGAGGCTTCTGAATTTGCTAAGCATTGGCTGCCATTTTGCAAGAGATTCCATGTGGAGCCCAGATCACCTTCTGCTTATTTTAAATGTCATAAAGAATTCTTGGCAACTTATCCTGATCTGTGCGAAGACTTCACAGCCATTAAGGTATGTATCATTATATCTAGTGGCTTCCATTTTTGTATTTATTATGGTTAATGGAAGGACTGGAATCCAATACATAAAGTAATGCTCACTCTCTTTTTTATATTAAAAAATAGGTTATCGCCCCCCCCCCCCCCCTTTTTTTTCTGCCTTAACATAAAAAGTAGAGTGAGAAAAGATTTAAGAGGATGAGAGTGAGAGTGCAAGTAACCTTTTTTTTTTTTTTTTTTGATAAATAAATGAGCCCAAACTCGGGAAAAAAAATATGAAGGAACTACACAAAGGGTAGCCACCCCACTCACATCATCTAGCAGTAATCTACCAAGGCCTACAGAAGGCTTCTCTAACACATACAAACCTAAATCCTTGGGGAGGCCAAAGGAAACCAATCAGTCTGCATACTAATTTCCTTTTCTATAGATATGCTTTATAACCACAGTCCAATTTCTCTGCAACATAGCATGATGCCGAAGGAGAGCTTGATGTCTAGAAATAAGACTATTCTCCTTTGAAAGTAACTCGACAAGTATGCCCAAATTACATGCAAACCAACTTACCCATCCTTCAACGTCATTTCGAATGATACCTCCACATCCTACAAATGCAGGATTATTTTTAGAAGCTCCATCTAAATTCACTTTGAACCATCCATCAGTAGGAACGAGCCATTTGACTTGAACTTGGCCACAAGAGACTTTGACTGAAAAAGAATCATCCATATTCCAAGCCTATGACGTTCTTCTGGCCATATGCACAATAAAATCCCCAGTTTTATTTGGTTTCTGGACTTGAGGCTTAAAAACAAAATCATTATGCCACTTCACAAATACCAAATGGCTATGATTTCCAATCAACACCCCAATTCTTTCCAAGCTCTGAAGTTAAGTTCAACATGAACCAATCACAACCCTCCACCGAGAAGAAAGAAGTTCGCTTGTTATTGCTCAACGAATGGAACCATATCCCCTTAGCTTTCGAGCAGTCCCATAACATGTGCATGATGTCCTCAGAAGCAACTCTGCAAACGTTACAGGCTGAGGATCCCAGACCCCGAGCATGCTGAAATCCATTAGTAACCAGTGCCCCTCTACAACACCTCCAAACAAATAACCGCAATCCCCGACCGTTAATCCTCCATATGAGTTTCCAACGTCCATTAGGAAACTGATAAGAGGCAGAAGACAGCATAGAGTAGGCTGACTTCATACTAAACAAACCAGAAGGATCATTCTATAAAACAAGATCATCACCAGCAAAGACCAAAGAAGGCAGTACGGCAGCAGTTTGAAGAACAATATTTTCAGGCAGAAACCATCCAGCTGAGTATAATTAGCCACTACGCTTTCATCATGAGAAGAAGTTTCGGGAAGGCTAACATCTTTTAATAAGAAGTCCCCCAACTATTCATCGTGCTAAAACAGAATCCAAAGACCATTATTAATTTGGTGGATGGAACCATTTTTAGTACAAGGGCAGAGATTGCATAAATTTTTTCAAAGCAGCGAGTCTGAATTATGCTTAACCATATTCAACCTCCAATCAATGCTTCTCTGGTATTTTTCCACGAAGAACTGAGTTCCAGAGACCTTCTTCTCCAGACATTAGGTTCCAAACAAGTTTCATAAGACATGCAGCATTCATATTCCAAAAGACTTTGGAATCCCAAACCTTCATTAACTTTAGGTTGACACATAATCTCCCAAGATATGGGATATATTTTCCTCTCATTAGTTTTATGCCCCCAAACAATGCATCTTTGAATTTTTTCTATCTCCTTAAGGGAACAGATTGGTACGATAGCTGATTACATTGTAAAGTAGGAATAGCACTAAGCATTAACCGGGACAAAATTACCCTTCCCAACATCAAGAGACATTTGCTTTTCCAACCTGAAATTTTATCTTGAATTTTTTTTACCAGATGAGAATATGTAAGACGGTTCACTCTTCTAGAGGATCACCGACATAAAGCCCAAGATAATTTGTAACAGAGAATCCACACTTCTCTATAATAGCTTCTCTAGTTTTGCTCCTCACTTTTCTAAAGAAAAAATGAGTTTTTGCTTGGTTTATCTTCTGACCAAACGTACTTGCAAAATTCTCCAAGCAAGAAAGAATTGTATTAATTTGTTAACTGAGCCTCTCCAAATAGCAAGAGCTCATCCACCCACAAACATCAGATAGGAAATACCTACTCCATTTCTTCTTGCTTTCAAAGGTTTCCACTTTTTGTGATCAACCATCTTACTAATAATGTGGGACAATTTGTCCATGCATAAAACTAAAAGATATGGGACAATGGACCACCGTGTCTAATGCCTCTCAAAGGACAAAAATCAAAAGTTGTACTACCATTCCAAAGGACATTAAACAAAGTTAAAAAAACACATCTCAGATCAATCATTGACTGCTAAAGGTTAATTTGAATCAACACTTCATTGATAATATCCTAACTAAGCCTATCATAGGCTTTCTCTATGTCCACTTCTGTAGCAAATAGTCTAGTTCTCCCTCTCATTTTCTTTATAGAGTGGAACATTTCTTGAGTTATGAGGATATTATCTTGAATGCATCTTCTTGAAACAAAAGTTTCTTGGAAAAGTGATATCAACTAAGAAAAACAAGGCTTAAGTTTATGGACAATTATCTTTGTGATAACTTTGTACGAAACATTATAGGCAGAAATCAAATCAAATTGATCAATGAATTTAGGCTTCTTTTTATTTTAGGGGTGAGGCAAATCAGAGAAAGATTGACTTCTTGAATATCACCTCTTTGGAAAATCCTTTGAACAAATTCAACTGACAACTTGCCAATTTCTTTGATAGAAAATAGCTAGAAAACCATCTACACCTAGAGCTTTAAGATTTCTAATAGCAAAAATTGCTCATCTCACATCCTCAGGAGAAACTTCTTTCCCAATTAATAAATTTTGATCATTAGTAAGAATAGGATATGAGATGATTGTAGAAGCTAGACATCTATTCTGAAGATCATTATGGAACATATTCTGATAAAACCCACAAATAATACTTTCAAGTCTAGTCTTGTCTTCCACCCAATTGCCATCCGGATGTCTCGGAACATTAATCCTATTCCTTCTACCACCTTAGAAAGATAATACCTCGTATTCTAATTGCCTTGTGTGATCCAAGTAATCTTGGACTTTCCATGCCGTAAAATTTCCTCCTAACAAAGGACATGATCAAGCTCATCTTGGAGATCACGTCCAAGATTCCCCAGATAAGGATTAAAATTATTTTTTAGAGCTTTTTGAATACCTCTTAAGCTCTCTTAAGCTCTATTTCAAGTAACAAATAAATTAACTTATAATTTATTGACCTGATCAATAAATTATAAGTTAACATATTGAAAAAAAAATTATAAATTAGTTTCTAAAGGTATTTATTACACTAACATATTGAAAAAAAAATAAGCTACCTAAAGTAACTTATAACTTATAAACTATTATCTCTTTAATTTTTTTTAAATCTATCTTTATTCTTTTTATTAATTTACAACTTATATCTTTTATAATATAAATCTAAATTTTTTAAAAAATATAATTGATTTAATTTTAATATAATAATATCCTAATTTTAAATTATAAATATATAAAAATACATATATAAATAAATAATATCATAAAATATAATTAATTATATTTTAAATAATTATAATTTTATAATAAATAATGAAATAAAATTTATATAAGTAAATAAATATATAAGTTTATAAATTATAATTAATTAAATATTAAATATTATATTTTTATTTTAGACTTCTTAATTATATTAAAATAATTTAATTTTTTAGATAAATATGAAGTATTTTAATTATATATTTATTTCTATTAATATATTCTTTTATGTTATTTTATCATTTCAGCTAACTTTAATTTTGTGAAATATTTTAGTTAATTTATTAACTATCAACTATTATCTATTAATTAACTTATCAGCTATTTGTAGGAAATGGATCTTTAGTTTTGCAAGAATGCTTCTCTTTCTCCTTTTAATATGACAAAACACATTTTTATTCCATTCTTTTATAGCAAAAATAAGAGATTTTAAGTCATCCATAATATTGCCACTTGCTTTCCATTCAAAAGTGAGAAATTGTTGAAATTGATCATAAATGAGCCAAGCAAATTCAAATCTAAAAAGCCTATTCTTAGTATCACCTTGGGAACCATACAATTGAACAAGGACAGGATGGTAATCAAAATGAATTTTGGGGAGAATTTTAACAACTGCATCACTATATTTAGGTTGCCAATCCATGCTCTATCCAACTTCTCAAAAAGTTGAGGATAGTTTGGATGTTTTAGACCTTTGCATTTCAACTTTAAGAAGATAAAATTCATTAGTTCTCTCGTTAAAGACATTGGCTCTATGCTAATCGAAAGGCATATCCCCCTTTTTTTATTCAAAAAGATCACAGATATCATTCGAATCTCCCAGAAGTAGCCATGCATCAGTCATAAAGTTATTGATATGACCATAGAGTGCAAGTATAAATTAGAACCTCACTTAAATATTTCAATAATACTATATGCAATGAAAATGAAATCCAAAATTGGATTCTGCTTGTAAATCAATAGCTATCAATTGAATTTGTAATAGTATAGGGTGACTTACAAAAATTAATCCAATAAATATAAAAAAAATTGTAAACTAATATCAGAGTGCATATAATATTTTTGTAAATATTTTTACATGTAAGGTAATTATTAACATGATAGATGCTTTTTAATCACACTACAACAAAAAAGAGTTTCAACGGCGACAAATGTCATCGATGTAGAGTATTCAATCATCGTTGAATATAAAAGTCGTTAAAAAAAAGTCATTGGTATAGGTTCATAGATGAAGCCACCAACACCGATAACATTTTATCGTCGATAAAAGTTCAAATTTCTCCGACGATAAAGTTATCATAAAAAATATTTTTAAAATTTAAAAAAAAATTACATTTAATTTTTAACTATGACTAGTATCGTTGGTATTGATCCATCTTAAAAAAAATAATAATAAAATATTTTTAACAACAATAAGTCATCGTTGAAAGTTTACGATAACTTTTTATCATCACTAAAAGTCCAACTTTCAGTAATGACTAGTCAATTTTGAAAAAGTAATAAAATAACAAAATGTTTTTAGTGATAACAAGTGACTTTCAACGATGACTTTTATTGTCCTTGAAAGTTAGACTTTTAACGACAAAATTCAACAATGGCTTTGTTGTCACTGAAAACTGGACTTTCAACAATGACAAAGTTATTATTAGAAATTCAACTTTCAAATTTCAAATTAGAAAATAAAATGAACCTTTTAACGATGACTTTGTCCTCATTAAAAGTCATTTTAATTTTTTTAATTATTTTTAATTTAAAAAATTATATTCAACACTATTATTTTATACTAAAATTTTAAAAATATTAAAATAAAATTTTTAAATTTAAATTATTATTAAATGTAATTAAAATAATACATTATATTTAATAACATAAATTAAAAAATTTCTTATTTCAATTCAATTGAATTATATTCATCCTTTTTAAATTAATTTTAATTAATGTAAATTATATAAATGGAATAAATTAATAATACTAGTAATAATGTACAACATGATCCAATATTTAAAAAAAATCAAAACTCATAAAATAATTATATAATTATGTATGCATATAAATAAATTATATAAATACAATCCATGTAAATGTGTACATGTGAAAAAAAAATTGTATAATAAAACTAAACAACATATAAAAATAATATTTACAACATATAAAACTATGTAAACACATTTAAAATTTACAACACATAAAACTAAATAAGATTTATTTTACACAAAAATAATTATACCAGCAAATTAAATAAAATATTATAAAATAAATTCATTGCAAACTATTCATCTCACAAATTACATATTATAATAAAATATTATAAAATTTAATTTATATATCTCAATGGTAAAAATTTATTAATCAAATATTCTCTAAATGTCCACCATAAACAATGATAAATAGCAATAATAACTAACAAATTAAAATTATAAATATAAGAAATTACATCAAATATATATATAACAAATATATTATATCATAAAAAAATTACAAAACTAACTTACCTCAAATCTCTCTCGGACTACCGCTTCCCTCATCACCATGCGAAAGGAGAATTGAAAAGAGTTAAGGCGTATTTATAGATAGACACTTTAGTGATGACAAAATTCTCAGTCGTCGTTTTGTTATCGTTAAAAAGTCATTGATAAAAACTACAACCCTTCACCAATAACAATATCATTAGTAAAAATGGAATATCTACGAGCACAATTCCCTAAGCCAACTTCAACGACAACAATGTCGTCACTAAAAACTATCATGGGCAATTATTTCCACTCTTCAATGATAACTTTTGTCATCATTGAAAGTCTTAGACTTTCAGCAACAACAAAGTCATCACTAAAAATGGCCATGAGAAATTGTTTCCACTGTTCAATAACGACATTTATCATTATTAAAAATTTTGAACTTTCAGTAATAATAAAAGTCATCACTGAAAACAAATCTTCAATGATGACATATGTCATCATTGAAAGTACACAACTTTCAACGACGACAAAACTCATCACTGAATATCTAGGGCTTTCAATGACAATAATTATCATTGCCAAAACCAAGCATGAGAAATTCTATCCATTTTTCAGTGATGACAATTGCCATGGCTGAAAGTCTAAATTTTCAAGTCATCGCTAAAAATATTATTTCCCGCCCACTTTTTCTAGTCTATTTTTAACGACAACAACTGTCATTGGTAAAAGTCTTGCACTTTCATCAATGACATTTGTCGTCACAAAAGATTTCATTTTCCTACCAATTTTTTTGGAGTCCCAAAAAATATTGCACCCGTGGATTTTTGGTCATAACCAATGACAATGTCATCAATTTTAGTGACGATCAAGATATTATTGTCGCTAAAAGTATCATTGATGTTGCACTTTTTTCTTGTAGTATCAGTTCTCTTAAGATGCTTGCACATATGTTTTAATTATTAATATTATTATTCGTATATATAACCTATAATTTTTATTTAAATTGAATGTCACACAATCAATTAGAAATATATTATTTCGGCATCTAATTTTTAAAGGCGACACAGACTTATGGCTTTGTCCATGAGTTATCATGAAACCCTTCAATTTTTTAAAGAAATTAAGGATAAAATTTTAGGAGATATTAAAATAACGCGTTCCAATAAAAAATAAATATTACATTTTCTCTCTTTAATATTAAAGAAAATTAAGTTTTTAAGAAATTAAGAGAATATATATCCTTATATTTTACAAAAAGGGGTATTTGCATAGCCGCCTTCAATTCTTTTTGCGAAGAAGTGTAAGTTTAGGGGGAAAATACAAAATTTTATTTTTTTAAAATAATTTGTCGATGGTTTTTGTATAAAAGAATCGTAGATTTTTGTACCTATTAATTTTGTCTTTTTCTTTCTTCATATTCTTCAATTATTTATATTCCATTGTAGATAAAATAGTTTTATAAGACAATAAATAAGCAAATTAAACTAAACATATCATATGAGAGTAGGCAATGACTTGTAGAATACTTTCGTAGTAGAAATGCAAAGTTTTGATTTTGGGAAAAATTTGCCACTGCTAAAGAAATATCTGTATTGTACTTAATTATACTTATTAAGGATAAATGAATTAAACAAATTCTAGAAAGATAGATAAAAAGTATAAATTTGACCAATTTTGTAAAATATTTTATATTCTCAAAAAATGGGAGTAAAATACGTTTAAGTAAAAATAACTAATAAATCTTGACTACAGCTTTTTACTGGCATATTAATACATGGATGAATTATGGTGTAAAGATGATTTTTAAAATTTATAAACAATAATTTAAACCATAACAAATAGAAATATTTTTTATTATTAATAGAAAAATTAGAATCACGGCACACAACTTAAATATCTACTACTAATGAGAATTGAAATAAATATAAAAATGATTGGTTGATTAATTTTTCAATCACCCCTCTTTGTATTTATCTCAAATCCTATCGGTCACAAGTATACAGATTATATGCCACTGGCTAAATAAGAATCTCTCACTATTGTGTTGTAGAAATTATATGAAGAAATGGAAAGACGAGTTGGCAATGCAGCCAAACTGGGGGGAGTACCAGAAGTAAGGTCAAAGCATGAAGGATTTTCTAAGTGGGATTCATATTCTTCACGCCGTGACCATCAAACCATTCTTCAAGTATGTATATCAGGTTTCAATTGCTACTGTGTGATTAAGTAACATCATTTACCACTGTGTTTCTGATACAAGTTTGCTCATTTACCTAATCTTGTTTCAGATATTACTTCACAGAAATGACCCAAATTCAAAAGATGTAAATGGGTTTGTTTTGCCAACTCTGGTGTATTTGGCCCGTGAAAAGAGGCCCCAATATCCCCATAACTTCAAAGCTGGGGCTATGAATTCACTGGTAATTCATACACAATTCTTTCTCTTTTCTGTTTTTTAAGCTTTTATAATCTTATTCCTTAAATAGAATAGTGGGATTGCAGTATCAGACTCGCTTTTTGAATAATAGATGTAACTAAGCTGAATGTTGTGCAGCGAGTTAGTATTTCTATGGTTATGTTAGTGTAGCAACCGCCCTTATTCTCTCTTTCTTTGAGGAAAAAAAAATCAACTATTCAAATTAAACTTATGAAAGTGAGTATAACCAGGAGGAGCTAAATTTAAGGATATACGGAATGGTTTACTACACTTTAAATGTACTATAAGGCGTGTGTATTATACGAGTGAACCAAGTAAACAAGGTATTTTATATGCAACTAATAGGTGATAATATTCCTGGTCCAAAATGCAGCTAAGGGTGTCATCAAAGATTAGCAATGGGAAGATCATTCTTAATGTAGACTGTGACATGTACTCAAACAATTCACAATCCGTAAGGGATGCACTCTGCTTTTTCATGGATGAAGAGAAAGGCCAAGAGATTGCTTTTGTGCAGTTTCCTCAGAACTTTGAAAATATCACCAAGAATGATTTGTATGGCAGTGCTCTAAGGGTAATCAGTGAGGTGAGTATTTGATATAAAAGGCTATATATACAAAGATTGCATTGTTTACCCAATAAATAGCATTTAATATTTGCAATGGTTTTAATATATGAAGGTAGAATTTCATGGGGCTGATGGTTATGGCGGCCCTTTGTATGTTGGAACTGGCTGCTTCCACAGAAGAGATACTCTTTTTGGAAGGAAGTTCAGTGATCCAAACAAGAATGATTGGAAGTGTGATGATAAGAACCAAATGACAGAAGAAAGCTTACATAAACTAGAAGAAAAATCAAATGCTCTTGCAAGCTGCACCTATGAAGAGAACACTCAATGGGGAAAAGAGGTTTTCTTCCCTCTCCTTATCCTATTACCTTTCATAGAATTTTTATATAATGCAATTATAATAGGTGTACTTACTTAAATTTAAAGATTTAAATTGCAACCATAAATTGTATGTGGCAGCTATACTTTGGATTACATTAGCCATTTTTCACTTTAATTTTCAATTTTTCATAATATTATTGGAACTACAATTTAAATCCTAATTCAAACTCAATTGAATCATTTTTCAATTTTGTGGGATTTCCAATCATTTAAAACCTCATTTACTATTATTCAAGACATTGAAATTCACAAAAATGATATATGGCTACTTAGAAAAGACAAGTAATATAATTTAAGTATAATTTTTTTCCTTACTTAGAATATTATATGAATAAAATTGATGAGACTAATATCAAATAAAATATGTAATTTACAGATGGGTTTGAAATATGGATGTGCTGTTGAGGATGTGATAACAGGGTTATCTATACAGAGCCAAGGATGGAAATCAGTGTACTATAATCCTCCAAGGAAAGCTTTCTTAGGTGTGGCTCCAACCACCTTGCCTCAAACACTAGTTCAGCACAAGCGATGGTCGGAAGGTGACTTCCAGATTCTGCTTTCCAAGTACAGTCCTGCTTGGTATGCTCATGGAAAGATCAGTTTAGGCCTCCAAATGGTATATTGCACCTATTGCCTATGGGCCTCTAATTGCTTGGCAACACTATATTACTCTATAGTCCCTTCAATTTATCTCCTCAAGGGCATTTCCTTGTTTCCAAAGGTATGATTTCCTGTCATCGTAAGTGCCTCTGCAGCTGCTACACTAAATATGAAAAGGCACATTAAATGACACTTTTGACAAGGGACCTAGACATATAAACCGGGGAAAAAGTTAGATGCATGATTTTTGTTTTGTCAATCAACTCACTGTTAAAGAAACAAAGAAGGATTCCACTTTATGTGGGGTTATCTTTACCTCTTTGGTTGTGAATTGGTTGACAGTTCGGATGCGTAAAACATGACTCTAAATTTACCAACAGATTTGTTTGTATTGCTTGTTTCATGTCACTAATTATTTCTTCTACTGTTGAATTTGTTTCACTCGTTATTACACCAAAGAAGGTATGGTTTATCTTAACAGTATTACTGTTCATATAGTGAGACTGACTTATAATGATTTTGTTCTTATGTTCTGTTTCAATGGAAAGCATTTTTCATAAAATATAATTATAAAATGTTAAGATGAAGAGAAGATATTTTATTTGTTTAATGTTAAATATAAAAAAATTAAAGAAAATAATTTCTTTTTATTTAAAAAAGAAATTTACTTTTATTTACTACCATGCTATTAGGGATCATTTTTTTAAAATTTTCAATATAAGTAACATATCATTTCTTTATTAATATATATATATATATATATATATATATATATATATATATATATGCAAATGATATTTTTATATGAAAAATGCTTTCCGAAAAAACATACAAAGCGTTAGTATTTTTTGGGCTATTTAGGGCTAATTTGACTGTGCAAATAGATTTTGACATATAGTCAATTAAATTGTGTTAATGCTACAAATTGCGGATGCTACTAATTTGTAACATTAAAAGAATATGACTAATATGTAACCTTCTATGAAACTCAGGTATCAAGCCCATGGTTCATACCATTCACATATGTCATACTTGGCGAAGGTGCCTACAGCTTGTTGGAGTTCTTGTGGTGTGGAGGCACAGTTCAGGGATGGTGGAATGATCAAAGAATATGGCTTTACAAGAGAACAAGCTCATATCTATTTGCTTTTATAGACACCTTCGTGAAGCCTTTAGGGTTTTCAGAGTCAGCATTTACAATCACAGCCAAGGTAGCAGAAGATGAAGTTTCCCAACGCTTCGAAAAAGAAGTTATGGAGTTTGGAACATCCTCACCAATGTTCACTGTATTAGCAACCGTTGCTTTGCTCAATTTGTTCTGCTTTCTTGGTGCCATAAATAGGGCAGTCCTAAGTGAAGGTGGCCTTAGAGTTTGTGAGACAATGGTATTGCAAGTTTTACTAAGTGGGTTTCTGATTCTCATTAATTTTCCCCTATACCACGGACTTTTCTTTAGAAAAGACAAGGGCAGATTGCCGGCCTCTCTTGCAGTTAAATCCTCAGCATTGGCCGTGATTGCATGTATCTCATTTATTGTGCACTAAATCACCAGTCTCTTCTCACTTGGATAGTTCTTGTATTGATGTTGAGAAATAAATATAAAGATGTATCAATCACTTCTTAGCTCTTGTTTCCAATATTCAACAGTTTCTCACTTTATGAATTTGTTATTCATGTTGAAGTTTAGTTTAGGGGCTGAGTCATGAAGATTTTAATTATTAGTAAAATGCTCATAAATCAAAATATTTATTAGATCAGTTCATATCTGTTGAAAATATTTGAGAGATCGGCCAATATTAAACTTGCTCCAAAACCGAAAGGTAGCAAGATATTAATCTTACTTCAGGGTCAAAAAATCATTTTTTAACATTTTGAACCAATCAATACCCTAATATAGTGGGGGGAAAAATGGATAATTTTTTATGCTTCAAACCAGACTTAATTAGTAATCACTCGAAAAACTTAATGCTTTATAAGATCCGTGCAATTGAAATTATACTCAAGCGAGGTCAAAGTATTTTTATTTTAGTATCAAGGTAACTTGTATCACAATTAACAATATGACAAAAAAACGCAATACACACTCAGGAAAAAGAATGCAACAAACAACGAAATTGAATAACGTCAATTCACCAAATAGGATTTGTTTAATGATACAGCACAAGAAAAACAATGTGACAAGCGAAGCTCATAGCATAAGCCGAGCCGAAGTTGGCTCTCGAACATAAACACAACATTGACACATATAGATACAAATAACAATCTGTCTTCTTTGCTCTGTCCCACTGTAACTCAGTTTTACAGCACATAAACTGAGTTCCAGCATAATTGGCTCTATAGCTCCTATCTTTTAGAAAATACTGTGGAGCTAGTTACACAATAACAGGTTCTTCTGTCCAAGCTTTTGCACAAGTGACCATTGCTATGATTCCGCTGGGGGGCTTTTCATGCAGCAGAACCATTTTTTCTGGAGTGAACCATCAAGAAAAAAATAGAGTTCTTTCAGCCTCTGAATTAATTGCGGTGATAAAGACCAATTTAAAGATTATGCTCCATTTGACATCTAAACTCTACCCAAGACAAAAGCTACAAGGCTTATGTGCCATCATTAGATATTCGTGTGCAATCAACTCAAACAGTGAGTCAAACAGTATATCTACATAGCTTTGTCATCCTTTTACCTTGATCCCAATTACAGTTTAATATAATAATACATATATCTTGATCCCAATTACAGTCAACCTGTCAAAAGCTACAAGGTTCATGTGCCATTACCAGATGTCCAAGTGCAATCAACTCATACATATCTTTAATCCTTTAACCGTGATCCTAGTTACAGTTTATGATAAGAATACATATACATATAATTACCGAAGAGTACCAGCCTGCAATCTTAAAGGCATACCAAACCCTATTTATCTTTTATCTGTCTCCCACTCCATTCTTTCCCTAAAAGTAGGGGTTTCACCATCAATCTAAGTTAACTCTTTTTTGGTACCCCAACTATGTGTTGAGTCAATGTGCATACATTCTCCTGGACCACATCCTGCCAATACTCATTTTATCACAAGAAGAACAGATTTGTTAACTATCGCTATGAATCTACTAATGCATCCATACAGAGAAATATAACATAACCAACATTGTAAGTTCCAACTATTTAATTAACCAGGTAGGCCGTCTTCAGAGGGAAAAAACTGCCATTTTCATTTTCTTTTTTTTTTTTTTTACCTCATATAATTATGTGTGTTCATTTGAAGCGAAAGAGAAACTGGGGTGGGGGAAGCTGGATCAAGAATATCTTACACTCTGAGTTTTGCCAGGATCTAATGCAGGTTTGCTTTGTGTATCAGCCTTTCCTGGTGATTCAGGTTTCCCACCAGTCTTTTTCTCATCCCTGGCCTTGTTAAAGATCACAGTGAATCCCTCAGCTGAGGCTGGATCATTGACATCCCATTCACCAAACTTTGGCAGTGGCCGGCCCTTCTCCTGTGGGATAAACAGATTGGTCAGTGTTTAATATAGATTGCAGAAGGATATAAAAATTCCTAATTAAGCTTAACCACCACCCCACATGGAAGGAGAAAAGAAGGATTTGCTGAAAAGTACAAAAATTTCTGCAACACCTACCACCCAATTAAGATCTTATCTTTCAGATAATTCCTTGAAGTTCAAGATTACACCAGAAAAGGAGACAAATTTCTGAAAATTGTTACAATAAAAAAAGGAAAAAAAACACAGATGATCCAAGTAACAAAAAATCTTACAAATATAATCCTCCATAAAGACCACCTAACCATGCATAAAAATAATGAAGCAAGACACCTAGCACATGTTTTAGGTCTAATCTTTTTGATAGTTTCATAAAGTTCAAAATTACACTAGAAAAGGAAACAAAATTCCAAAGATTGTTACAATCTAAATAACCAAAATCATGAATGATCCAATTAACAAAAATCTTAGAAATAAAATTCTAAATAATTTGACTTCCTTAAAGACTACCGTACGTGCTAACCATGTCTAAAAATGATGAAGCAGTACATCTAGCTCATTCATTTGCTTCTATATATGCTCTTCAATTAGACAGAAATACTAGAATTTTCAGAAATCAGTCAAGTGTTTTTTCATAGGACAAGAATTTGTGTGTTGCTTCTCTTTGGATGAAAGCTAATGATTTTTTCTAGAAGGTTGAATTTGTCCAATTTGTAAAAGTTTCTCTTTCTATAAAAACGAAAAAGAAAAAAAAGAAAGAAAGAAAATCATAAGACTACTCTGTTCAATCAATCACGTACATTTTAGGATCATATGATATGTTACACAAGCTCAATAAAAGAATACTCTTCCAGAAAACTAGAATTACTAATAATATAAAATCATGCCATAAAATCATTGATTTCCGAAGCTACATAATTAACCCCATGCCTTACCAAGAAACTGAAATTCTGATCAAATACAATTTCAACCCAAAATTCAAATAATCAAAGAAAGATCGCCAAAATATTATTAAAAAAAAAAAAAAAACACCAAAATATATCACCAAAGTCCAAAATATAAAACAAATTTATCAGGATAACAATTCAATTCATCAACAGTATAACTTCATAATTGCAAACAGCGGAGAAAAAGGGAAATTAATAAGAACCAAACTTAAATCATCGATCACAAATCGAATACCAAAAACTGATCAGAAATTAAAAACTAGAAGAATTTCGCACACAAAAAAATTTACAAAGAGCGAGAGAGAACACATACCGACATCAATCCTTGAAAGAAATACTTCTCCGGGAAAAGTAAATGTAGAGAAAGACGGAGAAGAGAGAAAAAGGAGAAGGGAGCTTTGTGACCGGTGATGATGAAGACCTTTTTCTGAGTTGGGCCAAGTATGGGCCTTTCAAGCGAACTGTGTTCCATAAAACGCCGTTATGTATTAGAATGGTAACGAAAGGGGCGAATTTGCCGTTATTTCCAACGTCAGGCATGACCTGGCCTGGAAGACCGATCGAAGTAAATAACGGACTGGTGAGCTGGCTAACGGCTGGTTTTAAATGGCAGAGAGGCAGTCATCTCACGTTGGAGCAGCGGTGTATTTTTAGTTTTTTTTTTTTTTTTTTTGGGGTGCGGGCAAAAAAGTAACGGCGTATATGTTGTTCTAACAGTCGCAGAAGGGTGTTGTACGTGCCCCCTGCGCTTGTATCAATAATTAGAGGAGAAAATAGACTGCGTTAGTTTTAATCCTGACTTTTTTTTTTATTGTTCTCGTACAGCGTACATATTTCAATAATGATAATGATATATACATCAAAAATAAAAATCAAAATTAAGTTTTGAATAAAAATTAAAAATTATCATAAGATATAAAATGGTTAGTAAAATTTATAAAATTTAATCTAATAAATATAAAAAATTTAAAATTTTATTTTCAGTACTCATAATACTTTTTATATATTATACTAATTTTTTAAAATTTTTAGAAACTTTTTTAAAATTACAATATTATTAAATATTAGTTTAGTAAGCCATTTTTTACATATAATTTATATATTATATAAATAATAAGAATTAAATTCAATATACATAATCATAAATAAATATTTAAAAATGAGTTGAAAAATTAAAAAAATATTTTTTAAATCAATATATGATAATATTTTAATAATATTATTATAATTATTAACAAATTTATAAAGAATTACATATCTTAATAAAATAATTAATGAATGTTAATTTTCAAATGTCATACAATTAAAATTTGCACTCAAATTTAATCCACTATCAATCACATCATTAAAAAATTAAAAGTAATTAAAAAATTTTATTAACAGTAGAAGAATTTTAATAATTTTTGAATAACATAGCAATACATAAATGGAATGGATGATAATATAAAATCCATTTACAAAATTTCCCTTAAACTAACAGTAAATTAAATTTAGATTCTTAAAGTTTTGATTTCCATGTTTCCAACACTAACGGTAGGAAAACTCAACCGCACTAAATTTAAAGGAAGTATTTTCCATTTTTCCAATAAATAAAACATTCATATTCACACCAATAGTAGTCTAATTTTTCCTCCCCAAGACTTAATATTCCCAAAGATGCATCCTCTCCACACTCACATTTCTTCTTTGAAAATTCTAAATTTACTCTAAGACCACTATTACACCCTTTAAGACATATAAAAGACTGATAAAAATGACTTGGAAGAGTGTTATACACTTGCAAAACACAAAAAATAACCTGTAACACATGAAGGAAATGCATACATGTCAATAGGATAAATTTAGCATTTAGTGCTTATAAGTGACATTTGCCTGGCCTTAAATTAGACTGGAGATCTGCATAATTTCAGAACTCTGGGAGGTCGATGTTTTTCTCTTGGTTTTAAGATTCTTCCACAACTATCCCAGACTACAAATTGATCTACGTAAAACTAACTTATATATTTGTGTACAACAATGGGAAACAGATTCAATGCTGGGTAAGAAATCACAAATTGCCAGTCCCTATCTGTTGACTTCGGCAGCGCAAAAAGAATCTTCAGTCTCATATGATATGAGTTGACCATGAGGCAGATCAATTCTTAACTCATCAATTGTCGTTGGCCTAGTCTTGTCTAAAACCCCTTAACCCGTATTTACATCACTTTCTAAACTGTAATCTCCATGTTTTCCCTCCTCCTCTACCTCTACTACCTTGTTTTCTACCAACTTTGTCCTCCACTTTATACCGATTGCCCTTGCCTGATCAGCAAACAGAAGTTCTGAAAAGGGTGAGCCACAAATTTCTTTATAAACATCATAACTGGCAGCACATGTATTTCCACCTTCCAAAAGTTTTGCTAAAGGATGCAATACTGAGATAGGACCGTCACTTCTTTCTAAGGTGTCCTTTAGCAGAAGAAAGTCTGACACTAGTTCAGTCTTGCTAAACTGAATGAATACAGCAGTTTCATCCAAGCGGTAGATAGAAAGTATAGAAGCTGGACCAAAGACTTTAGAAATGCATTCCCTTACTTCACTCACCCTAAGATTCGATAGGAATCCCCACATAATAACGATGTCCTCAAAATTTATCTTTTGGTACCGTTTCTTGAGGCTACAGGTCGCTGTAGTTATGGAAACCTTGTCACCGGTCCTAAGGTCAATAATGTCCTTGTTCATCCAACTAAGATAAAGAAGGTTGACGTACTGTTTAAGTTTCTCATTCAGAGCTAAATGCTGCGAAGATGAATGGAGTTTAAAATCAACTCCTTTATGGCAGCATAGTTGGGCAAAGACACATCCTGTCATAAAAGCATCATATCCTGCCTCATGCTTGCCTCCAGGGTTCCAACTGGATGACCTGCAAACACATATGTTATTTGAATAGAATAAACTAACAGAGATTCCTCAGCTAAGACAGCCTAGAAAATGCAAGGCCAATCACTTTATTATAAGCAAACACGTAGATTATCTATTCTTCAGACTAAGCAAATAGGGAGCAATAAATATCGCATGATAAATACAAATGCAATTACACAATTCTATAACAATTTCCTAACTAGAGAAAAAATATGTTTAATATGTATCAGTTGTATATTTTGGTCATATCTTAGAATAAGGAATGGCAAGGAAGGATACAACATAAGGAAAATTTTAAAATTCCTATACCTAAAACAATCTGAAAATCTAAATGCAAATGCAAGTAAAGAGAGACTGACTTAAGCTAAGAACTCAAAATTTTCAGAATGGATCTCATATACGAGTCATGGTTCAGTGTTCCAACCATTCAATTAGTGTTAAAGAAATCAGCTTGAATTACAAACATAAAAAATCAGCATCTTTTGTATTGCAGGTTATCCAACAACCATAGATTGGTTTCCATACATTATACATTGCTAGGACAAGATTTATTTGACAAAGTGCAGAAGCAGACCTCAAATCATCTACTTGGACCTCCACTCTGACACATGACTGAAAAGTTGGGCCAGAGCTTTTGGAAAGACCACCAATGTCTGCACACAACAATGTAAATGCAGAGGACAGTGTTTTTATAGACTTTTTCATCCTTTCCTGGAGCATATAATTGGCATTCAACAGTATTTTGGTGTCAATAATATGGGGAAAGTACTTGTTAGCAGAGGAGACAAACTCTTCAGTGGTCTGTGGAAGAGGACCTATAAATTTGCTGTATACATGAGCAATATCTGTGCCATGGAATGATATCATTTAGTACCTTATTAAATACATTGGCTTGCTAAAGGATATAGAAAGACAATGGTACCCAAGAAGCAGTTGTGACCAACTATCAACTTCCGCTCAGAGGAAAGGAGGTCAATAACATGGCGGAATCCAACTGCAGATTGGATCTTCTTCTGTCCTGCTCTGCGCTGCTCATCTTTCACCTCCTCCTGTGAAATATTAAATTCTACTATAAGGTGCTGCATTATTATTTATTATAGCAAAGACAGAGTTCATGAACTATGACCCAAAATCTTGTTATTGACCACCAAGAGTGTAATTAGATCCAAAAGCTCATGAATAATTAATAATGCGTGGCACTGAAAAAAATAATATCAAATTTCAGGTAGCTTCTCTACTCAAGAGGCCCTCCATAGCATATAATACCATAAGTGAGTTGAGTTCATCCTTCGAGTCTGTATAAACAACAACATGCTGTAAACTGGAATCCTCACTATTCACACAGACATAAGAAAGATCTTTAAAGTGTTTTCTGATGACCTGAAAAATAAAAAAACTCATTCAGCAAAATTCACCCATTACACGTGCATAATACTACAATATTTAAAATGAAGGACACTGATAAAAGATAGAACTAAGAGTATTAATGCATGAGAGAAAAACACAAATATATCAAACATGAGGATAAGATTAAATACATACTAACTGAATCAATTTAAGCTGACGAGAGGTAAATCCATAAAGTCCAAGTGCTGGTCGCATCTTGAAGAACATGACTTTAACTTGTTGTTTTGAGCCTTTTGAGATTCCTTGATTTTGGTCTTCCCCATTTTGCTCTTGTAATAACCCATCACGCCATTCCCTGAATTTGTTCTTCATCCGTTCAGCAAACAATATGTCTGCCATGCTGACCAATGGTATGTCTCTGACATCTTTTGTGTCACACCATGCACCATCATATATGGAATTCAAACGCCTTAATGCTTCACTTTCTTGTTCTCTGGATAAATAGGATATTCCTGACATTATCCAAAGGTGCAAATTTTCAAACTACACACATTTTAAAGCTCATGATAAAATTCGCAGATATTGCTGGCATACATTGAACAAATACCAAATAAACCCGAGAGGTTAATGCTATGATTAAGGAAGATAGCCTTTCAGCCCCCTTGCTGTCTCATTCCAAGTTTCTGATTGTCCATAATCCATAATATCACAAGGGGCCTTGACTGATCAAACCTTTCCCTTATATATATATCTAAAAGTGAAACTTCCAAATCTTGGCTTTTAGAAGACACACAGTTCAGTCTAATAATTAGCTTATTACCAAAGGCAACCATTTTAAATATATAGAAAACTAAGCAAACCTTCACGTATACACGCATTAAAATCAAACTGGTATTTAGCCAAGAAGTCAATTGAAGTAGTCTGGCAGAGAAACTCATAAGGAGCGAAACCCGGAAGCTCCTGACTTGGGAAAATGTAGAAATTGTACCTGTCATAGAGCACTTTCTAAATCAGAACAGCAACCAGATCATTCATCGCATTAGTAAATTTGTAAATAAAATAAACAGGAAGACTAAAATGACACCAATAACAACAGCTACATCAAAATGTTTTGCATATATATACCCTTTAATTTAGGTGAGCTCTTTTTTTTTTTTTTTTTTTTTTGGGGGGGGGGGGGCGCGGGGGGCGATAACAGCAGGAAACCACTAGACGCGATGCTCTCAGCAGGTAATGTGATGTTTACATCAACAGTATTTGCAGCATTGACACTTGACATATTTAGCATACTATTTAAGTTTTAAAAATAAAAAGATAACACAGTTTGAATCAATTGCTAAACTACTCTTATGATCAGCAGTCATTAAGCCAAGTTGCAACAAATTCCTAATCTTTTCTTTCATCCTTAAATTTCATCAGAAGCCAAATAAAAGGCAAGTATAATTTTAAAAATGAAAGAATAACGCTTACGGATAAGCAATAAATGAATGGTTAGAAGGGTCCCATCGGAAGGGGCAAACACCGAATTGAACAACGGCAAACTTATCAGCGGAATCCTTGACCTTGAGGTAACAAACGTCGGAGCGGTCGAACTCGAAGGATTCACGCCATGGAGCACTGGTTATTCCGGTCATTTCAAGGTCAATAGCAACAAAATCTGAGGCTCGGACATGGCGGCGGAGCTCTGCGAGTGAAGTTTCGAAGTTGGTTTTAGTGACAGTTTTGAGAAGGAAAGGCGAGGCTGATTGCGGTGGCACTTGCTGCGGGGGCGGTGATGGTGAGGAGGCGGAGCTGAGGGCACGTGATAGCATACGTGACAGTGCCAAGGATGGAGCCTTTTGCAGCTTCATTTCTGACCTGCGTTTGTCCTGGTTGCAATCGGGGTTCAGAGGAGGGAAAGGAGGAAGAGAATGAATACGACGCCGTATAATTGCTTTTCCATTCGACGACATATATCTAATCCATGCAACTAATTGTTTCACCACCAAAAAATTAAATTAATAAATCAATCAATGTAACTAATTTATATGCTGCCAATCAAAGAAATGAATATTTATGTCATTTAATTAAAATTATTTACTAACTTCTATAATAATTTCCGACAATTATGCCAAGAAAAAAAATCCAAGAAATTTTGAAATAAATTAAATTCATTTTAATAACTTTATATTTTCTTCTGACGTATAATAATTTTCAACTTTATAAAAGAGAATTAAGAGTTATTTAGTTTATGAAATTTTTTCAAAATATTTTAAGGAAATTTAACTTTATTATGCTTCGTTCAAATTAAGAAAACATTACTCAACATTATCTGATTCAAATTTAGTTTAAAATTTTACTAAAATATTATAATAAAGAGGTGAATATTTTACATATTATGATATGAAATAATATAAAAGGAGTATTTTATTTATTTTTTCATTAATATCTTTTTTGACAATATTTTATTAATAAATACCATCATCATTTATTATCGATGTTAAACTATCACTACTTATTCTCCAGCGTTAATTAATTTGTAATCAATCAGCTTTTTGGCAATCACTCGATGCAAGCGATTAGTCAATTTTTTCATGAGTACATTTTTTAAAGTTTGGCAAGATTCTTAAAACATACAAATTGATTTAAATATTATATTCTAACATTCAGGATCAAAAGTAAAATGAGATGCCACTCTACCTTCAAACACAATCCTTTATAATTGATTCAAATTGGTAAAGTGATATTTCTAGTTTAATTTAAAAAAAAAAAAATAACAACCTCTTCAAGGATAATTTTCATTAATATATTTATTATACATTATCCTTTAAGATAATAAGCTAATTTTAATTATTTAATTTATTTTTTAAATATATTTCATTTTTACTCTTAACCAACTACAGCTTGCTAGCAAATACATAGGAAAATTAAAATTTTCTGGCATTACACATACTAGTACACTACATCATTGGGAATTATACTCACCATGGTATTAAACATTTACCAGTGTCAACAAACATTGCCCTGCCTCCATGTTACTAGCCAATCATGAATATGCTAGCTAACTTCGCCGCCAATTTTAGCTACCACAAACTTCATTCATCAAATGAATATAATCCACAAGATGTTCCAAAACATACAAATTATGTCAACTATCAATCTGGCAGCTGGGCAGAACCCAAAAAAACCAAAGAAATTCTTGAAGCAGCAAATCTGGAAGCATATACATCACAGTACTGCCTCTTGAAGAATCATACTGTGCCTGAAACTGGATATGAATCTGGAGAAAGCTGAAACTTGGGAGATCCATTCAAATATTTATTCCTCTTACTGGCATGCTTGCTTTAATGATAATCATCCTCCAAGAGGTAGAACCTGATGAAATAACTCACCGAATACCTCTTGTACATACTCGCACGAGGCTATCTGAGTCAAACTGGTCATGCTATTTTAGAATTTGGTGGCGCCAGAATAATTTAGGTTTTCCATTGTGCAAGTATAAGGGGGTGTGAAATATACATAGCGATTCCTTTTTTTCTTTTACGGAAGGCCTAGCCTGTCAGGGGAAGAATTTCTCAGAAGACAAAATTCTTGATCTCTCCAGATGAAAAGTTGCTGGCACATACTGATAAGAAGCAGAGCAGCAGCAAACCTCAGCCTTAGAAGCCCACTTTTCATTAAAGTTCATTCCAGATTATAACAGTGCCAAGGATTGGTTCACAAAGAACTGTGTTTTATGAAGCTCGAACTAAGCGAGCTGCAAAGGCTCCATCCAGGGAATGTTTTGCTGGGTTGGACAAATAGAAGCTACGATCAGTCACGAAATCAGATGGAACATATTTGTCCACAGGATCGATGCAGAATTCCTGAATCCCAAGAAAACTGTAAATTGGCATTCAAAATTGAAGACAGAAACTAGAGTTTTCAAATCTGCAAGGAATTCACATCTATGCTATTTCAGACTTTTCTTTTTGTGTGTCAAAATAGAATCTCAATTGGGACTAATTATGCCCAAAACCCAAGAGAGTATACTAAGGACCTATTTGTTAACATGAATACACATTTTTTGGCCTCTTCCTAGTTCATCAAAACATTTGTTCGTCTATATTTAAATTAGTATATCTAGGCAATTTTCAATATCAATCAACAAGACCACACCCCCAAATAACAAGTGTAAGAGGCAGGTTTAGTAATTGAACAGCTATTATAAAATGTTATGTCTCCTGAACATAGATACTAAATATGTAATTTCACACCAAAGAAAAAGCTCAAAAGAAGAGGTATAGGGTTAAGAGTATATCATGTTGATGTTACTTACTGGATGTCTTGTAAGAAATGCCGACACTCTCTCCTCATTCTCCTCAGGATCTATTGAGCATGTACTGTAAACTAATACCCCACCAGGATTTACCAATCTGTAAACGCAGTGAACATTACAAGAGGGGATATCACAATGGATAGCAAAACTATGTATTGGATACTTTTTATCAACTTAAATTCCAAATCGAGGATACTCAAATTCCAGTTACCAAATTCGTATATAGTATATACCAGAACCCACGATTGTCCATCATTATCTGGAGTTATCCATTTAAAGTTCAATGCATTATTTAACTGATAAGACTGATTTACAGCCATTCATGAAAGCTCACGTTCAAAACCTAATTTCAAGTATTAAATTTCACCAGTCATTGCCCAAAATTCTGAAAATATTGCACGCAATTTCCACAATATTAACTAAAACAATAACTAACTTGTTTATGTATTTATGCAACTTGCATCAAGATAAACACAGATGCAATTTCGAGGATACTCAAATTCCAGTTACCAAATTCGTATATACCAGAACCCATGATTGTCCATCATTATATGGAGTTATCCATTTAAAGTTCAATGCATTATTTAACTGATAAGATGCATTTACAGCCATTCATGAAAGCTCACGTTCAAAACCTAATTTCAAATATTAAATTTCACCAGTCATTGCCCAAAATTCTGAAAACATTGCACGCAATTTCCACAATATTAACTAAAACAATAACTAACTTGTTTATGTATTTATGCAACTTGCATCAAGTTAAACACAAACAGAAAAAAAAATATTGGAAGTAATTTCAAGCCTTACTTAGATGCAGCATCCAGGAGCTCATCCTGCAAATTCTTTAGTTCTTCCATGTCCTCCAGTTTTCTGTTCCAACGCAAGTCTGCTCTCTTCATACCCAAGGTTAAACAACAGATTTAAGAAAAATGAAAAGAAAAGGTGTCTAAATGGGCTAAATACAATGGAAATACAAATATAAGCACAAAATACTAAATGCTTAATACTCTCTGGCTAAAAATACCTTGGAAAGAACACCAAGTCCAGAGCATGGAGCATCCAACAAAACTTTGTTGCACCTAAGTGGATTATTGTTCTGGAATTGAAAAGAAAGCAACTGATAAGAAATAAACAACCACTGAGCTTTGACATCACACAAAAGTGATAACTTACAGCTAATGTACGGAGGTCAGCATGAATGGTGTTAACAACACCATCTACTTGATGCAACTTTGCTGTCTCTTTAAGGATTCTCAGCCTACCACGATTTATGTCAACAGCAAAGACCATGCCTAAAAGCAAATAAGGTCCACTTTTTAACATTTAAACTTTCTGTGTGTTAAATTAACTAAACAATAAGCTAAAAAATCAATATTTCAGCATGTCATATCATTGCAGATAAACAAATACTGCCTGAGATTTATGCAAACATCTGAGGGGGCTAAAATCTGCAACTAAAGAGCCTTTTTTTTTTTTTCCCCTTTCTCCTTTTGCAGGGGAAGGGAAACAGCAACACTAAACCAAAGAAACTTTGAACCATTGTCATAAAGAAAGGAATTTTATCAGAGTTTCTCATGCAAATACAAATCTAAACAATTTCCTATTTTACCTCGGCCATGTAGACGAGAAGCCATGTACAGAGTCTTTCCACCAGGAGCAGCACAACAATCAATGATGCTTTCCCCTGGTTGAGGATCCACAACAGAAACTATAAGACCTGCAATCAAAATGTGATCCATCTTATGGGAATATAACCATTTACTACAAGAACTAAGGGAAATGGAAACAAAAAAGGGAAGGACACGAATAACTTATAAGACAAATGCAAGTCCATTGAATATGTGATACCACCTTTATAAACAGTGCCAGGTGAAGCATTCAAATAACACTTGTTGCATAAACATATACTATTAGATAAAAGCAAGTCCAAAGCAGAAACTACAAAACCTAATTAACAGGTGGCCATAGGTTACTGGCAAAGAAAGGACACCATATTCAGTGCAAAACAAAACAAAAAGACAAGAAAACAAACTTCTAATTTTGAATTAGTTTATTCTTCAAAATAAGATGAAAGTCAACCTGCACTCTCATCCTGAACAGAGCATAAACCTTCTCTAAGCAAGCCAGCTTGAATGACAGTCTGAAATAAGAAACTAAAATAATCAAGAACACAAAAGGCAAATTCAGTTTATCATTCATTATTGACTATAACAAAGCACACATGACTCCAACGCCTGCCACATAAGGTAGAAAGCATCTCAGGGTACACAAAATCACCACCATTAAATGTATCTGTGACAATTGAAACATAAAATCAAAGGGCTTCCCTCCTTCTATGCCCACCCCAATCCAAACCCTTTCCCTTCCCTCTGGTGGTTCTACTTCTCCCTCCCTTTTTAATTTTGTTTGGCTCTGTGGAAAGTCATCAGCCCACTTATCAAAGTCAAATGTGAGTAGCTTATTAATCAATTTATTACCGCATTGGCATACCTGCAACCCTGTTTTGATTTGGACAAATTCATCCAAATGCAATGAAAGCTTGTGAGGGACCTGAAATTCAACATAGAAGACTTGAACCCAGAAGTGACACACAGATAATTCACGGACATGCAAGTATAACTGTAATCTGCAGTTGAGTATCACAGACACACACCTGCTCACATAAAGAGAGAAAGGGAGGACTTTGTTAAACAGAAACTGGAGCAAACAGAACAGAGGGAAACCAATCTATTAAATTTATAAGGGCAGAATGTTAGGCCATATTTGGTCGTGAAGGTAATAGCACCTTCAATGCATTAAGTTGTGTCACAAGGCCAGCTCTTGAGAAACCTCTTGAATGATTTGCCCTGAAAGGAGCACAAATATATAGGCTTCACTTATTTATTTTCTGTCATATATTATATTGGATGAAGGTAATAAGGAAAGCAGAAATTAACCTTAAACTGAAACTTGGTTCACTGTTGTTCCACATCATCAATTTAATAGCTTCTTTTTGTCCAAAATATTTCATCCATCTCCTTACAATCCACTGGATAAGAAAATGTTAAACTAAATTTACCCAAACTTTATATGAGGCAAACAAACAGTTTAACTTCACAAGCTCTATGAATAACTAATATTCTCTTACTATTTAATGTTAAATTCATTAAGAACATATGCCTGATGCACACTACATTAGTCTTCATCATCACAATTTAAACCTAAAAATTTGTATTAGAAGAAACTTTCCCAATGATTAAATGTTGACTTCAGTTGAATATTACATGAAGCAAGACTCAACCATCTAGAACACTCATAAAAATTGTCTCATATAAACAAGGGACTGACAGGTAATCCCAACTTTCAATCTTGGAGCAGAAACTAGCACACATGAAGGAGGCTTGAGTTATTATACAACTTTTAGGTGCAACTGATCTTCTTATAGAACTTAAAAGTATGATATTCAGGAAATACAAACTCAAAACTTTCCCATCTCACAGAATTCTGGAATTAAACTGGCCATATCCTTGGATGGGAAAGAAGCTGAAAATCGGAAACAAATAAGCTTTCTTATTCCTTCTTATCAACTGATTTTCAATTCTAGATGATCCTAAATTAGAACTGATGATGTTGTGGAAACAGACTCAGCAGTTACAAACTCACAACAGGATGGGAATACAGAGTTGCAAGAGCACGTGCTTGAGCACGATCATCACCCTCCACTTTGGGCAAAGGAAGCGTTTCATTTTCCTGCAATCCCAACATCTATGCATTGGATAAAGTTTCCATTTCCCCAGACATAAAGTTACAGAATATGTAAACTAAAGAAAATATAACCTTAATTGCAACAAGCTTCCGCAGGATTCCATTAACCATGTTGCCAGCACCAGGTCTGAGAGCTACTTTTGCAAGCTTCACATTCTGCATGTCACATAAGAAGGTTGGCAAAATCATAAGACAGAAAGGTCGATGATGGAAAAAAGGAAGACAAAAAAGGCAAGGAAGAAAAAGAGAAAGAGCAACTCTATAGAATCATATAGATTACATTGGAAATTTTTTAGTTCTGACTTCAAAATAATAACCATCAGAGCATTAAAAGGAAAATTGAGCAAAAAAAGGACAATTGCTAATTCCTTATAAATATTTCATTGACTGGGTAATAAAATTAACCTATAATTCTTATTATAACTTCACTATACCATTTGAATTTTACACCTAAGAATTGATTGTGCATGAACTCAAATACAAGCAGATCTTTGAAATTGACAATCAAAAGTTAATTATAGATGAAATCACATATTTCATCTACAAGCTAAATTTTTCATCTTGCCAACAAGAAATAGGCAAACCAAGCAGATAAAATTCCTCATTTACAATGGCATAATGTGGCATATCTAACTTGACAATTTTATAAAAAGGCAATTTGTAGAATCTGATTATTGATCTCATCTATACAAAAGACAATACTCCATAAAAAGATAGCTAATCCAGATCCCATTAGGGCAATTTATTTTTCTTTCTGATACATGTTCCGTCTACAAGTTAATTATTCAACTTGGCAAAAAGAAATACATATACCAAGCAGATAAGATACCTCATCTACAACAGCATAATGTGGCATTTCTAATTTGACTATCTCATAGAAGCCAATTCGTAGAATCTGAAACAAAAACAGCATCAAGATTATTAACAGTTAAAGAGTATAAGGCAAGGCCTTGGAATAAGAATACTCAAACTTTATGTTTAACCTAGTTCACATGGTTGATGATTAATCCAAACACGCTCATAAGAAGTATAGAACCAAAACTCACCTGTAACAGAAGAGGTTCCATGCCAGATATGTTTTTATCATGACATATTGAGCTAATCAGATGATCCAAATATCTTCTCCAGCGGATTGTTCCCCCAACAATTTCTGTAACCTATATAGTTTGAAATATGAGTTAAGGAAGAAAGAAAATCAATACACTTGCTAAAGAACACAACAGGACAAAAAAGAAAGTTAAAATGTCAAATCAAAATCCTTGAAAAGTTTTAAGGAAATTATAGAATATTGAGTGACTGTACTCTACACTTCAAAAGGTCCGGTCAAGTTAATTCTACTTGTAAGCCAGAGTTAGTTCAATATTTAACTGTTTCGATTTTGGAACCTTAGACTAGATTCAAAATAGAAGGGGGGGTCACAGAACAGAACAGGAAGTCAACTTTCACCCTGATCAAACTGGGTAATTTTTTCCTTACGTCTTTGCATCATATTATTTGAAGTTTTGAACAAAGAGAAAAGTGAAAAAATTGTAAACCAAAGAGAGAAGCAAAGACCATTACCAATCTAAGATCTTGATCATTTAATTCCCGGGTGCGAAATCCCAAGGTCCTTTCAACGTATCCCATCTCATTCTCACCAGAACCTTTTCCTTTCTCATTAAGAAGGTCGGCAAAAGCACCACCAAGCTCAATGCGCATCAACCTTACCGCTGACACTACTCATGGCAAAAAATAAAATGTATAAACAAATTAATAAGCACGCATACACATACACAAAACAAACAAACAAACAAACAAACAAAACCAACAAATCAATGGAAAAAAATACAGACTCCATAAGTGACAAAGTAGGAGAGCAAAGGCAAATAGACATAGAGAAAGTGAAAATACCAGCTCTATGAGGAGAAACTTCTGAATTTAGCTTCTGGGTTTTGAGCAATCGATTGATACGACCTGAAGTTGCAATTTTATAACAAATTACAGTACTAATAGGCTAAACTGGCAACGAATTAGCAAATTTTAACGAAATCTGCACTTTCATCACTAAATAGCGCTCATAATTTGAATCCGAAAGTTGAGATGAAAAGTAATGACATTTCGGGAAAATCTGACATGTCAGGAAAATCTACCTTTTCTTGGGTTGGGAATGGATATATTGGACTTGTTTCTCTCACTAAGCTTTAGTAGCTTCGGCGACGAAGAAGAACAAGCTGGCGTTCTACGCACTTTTTCAGGAAAAGGAAAACGAAGATATAGCACCTGCGCCATTGATGGGTAACTCGATTCGTTCCTGAAGGCTGGTTCATTGGATAATACAGCTATTAATACCTGTACTTAGCCTACCAGAAAAGGACGAAGGTCCTACTTCACTCAGTCGTTCGGTTAACGGAATATTTTTAATATTTTTAAAAATATTTTTAAAAAATATTATATTTTTATATTTAATTTAAAATTTTAAAAAATATCTGAAAATATTATATTTTTAAAAATATTTTTAAACCAATATTTTTTAAAATATTCTTATAAGGAGACTAGATATTTCATATTCTTATATAATGAAAGTGTGATATTAAAATATTTTTAAAAAAATTTATAATGAACCAAATATAGGAATATTATATTCTTATTAATTAAATTATAATAAATCAAATTTTCGAAAATACACACTTTTATAAAAATATAAGATCTCGTAAACCAAACAACATTATAGAAGTAGAAGAAGTTTAATAGGTTCAAGACCCATAGATTTAACAAATTGGTTAGTAAGCTTTTCATTAATCAAATTTATTAAAAATAAGTTCATAAAAAAAAGGTTTGAATGGACTCAACTCACAGATCGAATTATGTGGATCAATTTTGTTTATAAAATAAAATTCACTAATTTTATGAATTTTCATACAAATTAAACCAATCAAAATAAATTTATTTAAAATATAAATTTTAACAAGAAAAAAAATCAAGTCGATGTCGTTTGTTGTAACTTATTGCAGTAAGATATCTCAAACTCATTTTCTTTCATTTAAGTGTACTTGCGTACAAAAATTTACCATAATATCTAGAAGATAAAACGACACATCTACAATATGTTTCAAAAAGATCAAAAGTACTAAAACAAAAACTTCTTTTGTCAGATATTAAAATTAAAGAATTTTAAATTTTATATAAATAAAAATTAAAAGATAAAAAACTTATAAAAATTAAAATGGGATAATTTTTAACTTTATAAAAATTAAATTAATATAAAATTTTAATTATAAATAAAATTTATAAAAAATTAATTTTTTAAGAATTAAAATAAATTTTTAGTTAAGATAAAAATAAAAATAAATAAAAACTTAAAGACACAAAACCTTACATAAAAATATAAAATAATTTCTTTCCTTTGCCTTTTTTTAAAAAAATAATAATACTAAATGAATTATTATTCGAAAAATAAATAGTAACATCATCTTCTTTAACAGTTTGATTATTAATTAAACTTAATTTATTTATTTATTTAAAAAATTTTATTGGTGTTACTGTTTCGTTTCAAAACACGAAACAGTAACACCATTTATTTAAAAAAAATTTGTTAGTATTACTATTTTAAAATGAACCAATAACATGTTACTATTGTTACTGTTTAAAGAACAAATAGTAACATACTATTATTTGATAATTTAGTTTATATTTGATTTATCCGTTTATTTAGAATTTTTTGTTGATATTACTGTTTTATAACAAAATAATAATATTCTTTTCTTTAATAATTTGATTATTAAGTAAACTTCATTTATTTATTTTTTTTAGATTTTTAGTTAGTGTTATTATTTTAACGAAATAATAACATATTATTATTTGTTACTGTCATATTATTTGGTAATTTAGTTTATATTTGATTTATCCGTTTATTTAAGATTTTTTGTTGGTATTACTGTTTTAGAACAAAATAATAATATTCTCTTTTTTAATAGTTTGATTATTAATTAAACTTCATTTATTTATTTTTTTGAGATTTTTAGTTAGTGTTATTATTTTGAAACGAAATAATAACATATTATTATTTATTACTATCTTGAAAACAATAACATATTGTTATTTGATAATTTTGTTATTAATTAAACTTAATTTATCTATTTATTTAAAATTTTTTATTAATATTATTATTTTGGAACAAAATAATAAGATCCTTTTCTTTAACAGTTTAGTTGTGTAATTAAACTTGATTTATTTATTTATTTGAGATTTTCGGTTGGTGTTACTGTTTTAAAATAAAATAATAATATTTTCTTCTTTAATAGTGTAATTATTAATTAAACTTGATTTATTCATTTATTTATAATTTTTTATTGATATTATTATTTTAAAATGAAACAGTGATATATTACTATTTAATCTACAAATAGTAATATATTGTTCTTTAATAATTTTGTTTATTAAGAAAATTATTATGATACTATTAGACACTAAAATAGTTGGAGAGCAAAAGTTTAACATAAAATTTGAATGAATTTGAATTGATTAACATATAAATAATAATATATTATTCTTTAGTAATTTTATTTGTTAAAAAAATTGTTATGGCATTATTACACACCAAAAGAGTTGGGGAGCAAAAATTTAACATAAAATTCAAATGAATTTCAATTGATAAAAATGATATCAAAATTGAAAAAATAATAAGAAAATAAAAAAATTAAAAAAATCATTAAAAATGACCTTTTTTTCACCAACTAGAGCAAGCAAAACACTAAAGAAAAGTTACATGAAATCAAAAAAAAAAATTGTCCAAAACAAATAACCGAGAACAAATTTATGGTCATTCAAAATTTTAAATTCAATTTACACGTTTCTGATCAAGTGAATCCTATCAAATCTAAATTTTCTTATTTTCTATGAAATAATCACGAGAAGATGAATGAAAACAAGTGGTCAAATATAAAAATTAGTTAACTAGTCACGAAATTATGTTTTTCTAAAGTTCCTAATTCATAACTACATTCTAATAATTAAAAAAGGGCATTTTAGAAATATAATAGTAATAATTCATAAAATCAATACCTATTTAAAATAAAGATTAGCGCTAACACATTTTTTAAAAAATGTTTAGAAAGCAACACTACGATGTAATTTATCATTTTAACAAACTAAGCTTAAATAAACCTAGTCCAAGCGAACCTTAATCCAATCTAATCTATTAAACCCATTTATCATCCTACTTAGAAGTAAGCACGCTAACCGTAGTTATTTGACAAATAATTTAAAAACAAATTAGTTTTGCTACAGGCAAAAGAAGTTGCCAATTTTACGAGAAGACTAATATAAAAGTCATGAAATTTACAATTTTTTTAAAAATTATAACTCCCTCATTTAAAATTACAATAAAAAATTTAAATTTTTTTTTGCAACATTTAATGAAAAAATTTAAAAAAAAAATTTGCAACATTTAAACAGTTTTCTTTTATCAACCATTCATATATAGTAATATATATATATATATATATATCAATAGCGAATCAAATCTAGACTCTTAATTTTTTTTTTCATAAATGGTAATTTTGTAAGCAAAATATGTTGAATAAGTATTTTAAAATTTGTAGCACAGAAAATATGCAAGGTGAAAATTTTTCACTCAAAAAATTTTTAATCTTCAATTAACATGGCCAATTCTTCAGTTAAGCAACTGTCAGAGTAAAAGCATGCAACTGGTTTGGTAATTTGAGTTGAGTGCATACAAAATGAAATACCAGTTTCATCAATTTAGCAGAGGATATTCAACTTTTACTGCAAGCACAATGAAGCCCACAGAAGGGGAAAAGAAAACACACTCGTTACCGTACTGGGATTTAAGAAAGAAAACAAGGTTTAAAAACAAATTCAATTTCAGTATAGAACTAAAGATGTGTCTGTCATGAACATAGCTTAGACCATGAAGTTCAATGGATAAGCTTTGAACTCCTGTCAATTAACTAAATGACTCTTTCTAGTTGTCACACTAAAGAATAGCAACATTACATCAAAATCTCAAAGAACGAAAGAATCAAATGAACATCTTTTATTCGATTTTTATCTCACACATAAATCGGCTGGTCTTTTTGACCTTGAACTCTTCGGCTTCACCATCTGAAATAATCTCATCAACTGTCAATGGCAGACCTCGAGAGAAAGTGATGCTTGGCTTGACCTTTGGCACCCCTAGTGGTGCTGCTTCTTTGTTGAGAATCTGCAGGACTCTTCTCATAGATGGCCTCTCTGCGCTATCTGGGTGTGCACAGCTCAAACCCAAGAGCAACAGTTTCCTCATCTCTTCCTCCTTAAACTCTCCATTCAACTTCTTGTCAGCTGCTTCAATTATCTTTCCTTCTGAGTGAAGCCCCCAAACCCAATCAACCAAATTAACCATCTTTTGGCCATGCCTTTCAATAGGCCTCTTGCCACAAGCCACTTCAAGCACAACAACCCCATAGCTGTAAGCATCAGTCTTCTCAGTTGCCTTTCCATACTGAAGGTATTCGGGTGCAAGATATCCCATGGTTCCAGCTGTTAGTGTGGAAACCGGGCTTTTGTCATGATCCATGAGCTTTGCCAATCCAAAATCCCCTAGCTTGGGGTTGAAGTTACCATCCAGCAATACATTTCCAGTCTTTATGTCTCTGTGAATAACCCTCTGTTCACATTCTTGATGCAGGTAAGCGAGAACTGAAGCCAACCCAATAGCAATGTTGAGCCTATGGGACCAACTTAACAAGTTACCACATCCAGATTCTAGGTGCAGAGCCTTATCCAGGCTCCCATTAGCCATAAAATCGTACACAAGGAGCAATTCACCTTTCTCAACGCACCAACCTTGAAGCTGAAGCAAATTCTTGTGCCTCAAACCAGCTATAATGGACAATTCAGCTAGGAATTCTGATTTACCTTCACGGGTGTGTCTTGACTTCTTCACAGCAGCAATGGTACCAGAAGATATGAAGAAGGCTTTGTACACTGTCCCAAATGATCCATGACCTATGATTCTCGTGGGATGAAACCCTTTTGTGGCAGATTTTAACTCTTTGTAATTGAATTCCCTCGGGCAGGCCACGAATTCGGTCTTGAAGCTTTTATGTTTTCTGATGCCTTTCCACTTCCTGACAGAGACATAGCCCAAAACCGACAGGACTATGCAGAAAAACGCAGGACCGGCAATGGCAACACCCAATCCAAGCCTCTTGACATGGTTCTTTCCGGAGTCAGATTCAGATTTAGGGATATCTACTGAGACAGTCAATGAACTATCAGAAACATTATGAAGTTGTGACCTCGGTCTTGCTGGAAGAAAACCAATAGTCTTAAAGCTCCAATTGCTAATTTGGTGAAGCTCAGTGCTTCCCTCTGTAGAAGCAGAAAAACCTACATATATTATTTCCTTAAAATACCCGGAAATATCAATATCAGCGCTCAAAATTGGTTTGTCAGGCTTGACACTTGTATAACTCAAGAAAATTCTAAGCTTCCTCATTTCACTCTTGTAATCAATCCAAGCAGTGATCGAATTCCCACTCTTCAAATCGATTCCTTGCATGATTGGATCCGCTGTCCTGATAGAATTCATGCTGTCTATATCCAACCCAACATGATTCTCATTAGGGTCATTGAGTTGAGGATTAAGACGGGTATCAAATTCAATCGCCACAAATTTGTTTCTGGTCAATTGGGAAGAATTGACAAGACCCAGATACCCACCCGAGCTTCCCAGAGTCTGGTTACTGGGAGAAAGAAAGAAGGCCAGCCCCTCACCATATGAGCTAGGATTCACGTTTTCGATGGAAAAACAGAACCTTGTGGAGAATGAAGACGTGGTGTTTGTTTCTTTGTCGAAGAGAGAAATGGGCCTGTTGTAAATTAATGCACCGACGCTTGAAGTGGGCACGTCTGCGGCTCTTGTGAGACCAATGTAGCCATTCCTAAGATAAGAATCGCCCAGAAGAGTGATGTTTCGAAGAGTGAAAGATTGGAAATCGAAACTCACGTCTTCTGCAAGAACAATTGGGTTTAAGAAGCTGGCAATTACGAAAAAGAAGACGAAGAAGATAGAAAACCCCAATTTTGCAGGCATGGCTAGTGAGAATGCGTGAATATCAGCAAGAACAGATTCAAAGATTAGAGCTTTTTTTTTTTCCTGAAGAAAGGAAGATGTTGAAGATGAATGAGGGAATTCAAAGAGAGGAAGTGGGAAAGTAATGGTGGGCATCTGGGGTGGGTTGAGAAAATGTGAGTTTAAACCGTTAGAAAGAAGGCGTTGGCAGGTTTCAGAAGGGGATTTTATTATGGAGGTTTTAACGGTTGTCAGAGCCAAGCCAGCAGACGCCCTAAGTTCCACCATAAAAGAAAAGAAAATTGATAAAATTATTAATTTTATTTTTAAAATTATAAACTATTAATAAAATAATTTTAAAATTATGTTTAATTTAATTATTTCATATAAATAATTTTATTCTTCAAAATAATTTAATAATAATTTTATTAATATTTTATAATTTTAAAATAAAATTAATAACTTTAAATATATATCTCATGAATCTCAATCACGCATTGAAATTTTTCTCAATGCTAATGGTACTATTTGGTGTGCAATTCTTCTGGAAAAAATATTATTTTGATAGTTAGTTGATATCTTTCAATCCATCAATGAGCTTTTAGTAACAATTTCAACATATCCTTAATATTTTATCCAATGAAATTAAAAGAACATCACCTTCTTACCATTTTATTTGCTTAAAAAATTATGTTATATTTTTTGTTTAACTTATTTCATCAATTTTTAAAGTATAGATTTATAAGTGCATTTATATGTAAACAAGTGACACGCAAAATATGATCATGTGTTCATGTTCTTTACAAATAAAATAAAATAATATGAATATAAAAAATATAATACATGTTACAATATTTTATGTATCATTGATCAAAATAATAACGCTACTAAAACATGACATCAACGTTAAATCTTCATCTAAAATTTTGGAAAACAAATATTTTATACGTAATTTTTTTATATAAATATGTATATTAATACATAATCTTAATAATTTTGAGAGATTCAGATGAAGGCTTCTGTGCATCAACTTCGCTCTGCCAGCGTATGACATCTTCAAAAAAAATTTTAATTTTTAATAGATTATTTAGTCTATTCTATATTCGGAGAAACTCTACTTCTCTAACTCCTCCACCAAGAGAAAAATAATAATAATTTTGCCTCTTAAACCATCATGTGAAGCATTTTATCAACAGATTTGATTTCTCTGCTTTTTCTTCTATTTTTTTTATCATTTTTAAAAGATAAAAATACAAATTTTATTTTAAAATTTATAATTTTTTATTAGAATTCATAGTTTCAAATAAAAAAATTTGATGTTTATCTTTCTGTAAATTCACTTCATACACCAAACCCAAATCCTTATATTAAAATTCATTCAAATCTAAAGAATATGATATTTTTAGCAAACCTAGAGAAGAATTGTATTCTATCCATTCCTTTTTAAGTATCATTTGGAAGAAAAATTTTATTCTTATTTATATGTAATTTTAGGAAAATTAAATTAAATTTATTATTTTCTTTCAAATATTATGCAAGCAATATAAATAAATATTTAAAAACTTTGCTTATTAGTTAATTATTAATAAAAGATATATTAGTAAATTATAACTTATTTTTTAAAAATTAAGATTATTTGTTATTTTTATTAATTATTATATATTAACTTTAAATGATATTTAAAAAAGAATAAAAAATTACTATATATATGATATAAGTAAATATGAAGAGACATATATCGATGAAGTATGTTAAATGAAGTATGAATCTATACATTTCATTATACATATTAGAATTTTTCAAATTATAGGATAGAGATGAAGGGATTATATGACATTGATTTAGCAGAAAATATATTGAATTGGGCAAATTTTACTTATTTTCTAAATAAGAATTTAAGCAAATTATAATGATTTGAATGAATTCCATATATTCATACACGAGAATTGAAAACTTAAAAATGATTTTTATTGAAAAAAGAAAAGTTTATTAATATTTTATTTATTTATTTATTTATTTTAATGATTCTCTTAAGTGATATTAGAAGGATTAAAAAAAGATGGGAGACAAAATGTTAAGGTTGAAGGGACGCCAAAGCCGGATAACGGTATGAACGTAGCTTAAGGGATTTATTAATTAATCATCGGAAGATAGTGTGAGAAACATAGGCACGTGAATAAAATCTAATATTAAGAGCGGGGTGCACGTGACAAGTTCATGTTGACCAAGTACAATTTAACACCGTCATGCCGTATGACTGACTCATATAGCCGTTGCAATTTGTACATGTTCTTCCTTGCACCTCGTTACAACGCAAATGTTGGCCGATGCCACCTCCATTCAAATCATAATTCAAGTGGCCGCTGGCCGCTTTTGGATCAATAGCAGCAATTAGTAGTGCCGGTGGAAGTTACTCTTGAAAATTTTTTAATATTTTTTTTATGTGTGAATTTAAAATTTTATGTATAATTTATATCCTCAATCAAGTTAAATATTTTTAGTACTGAAATAACTTACTAAACGAATATTTTTAATTATAAATTTCTATATTGGATAGGAATTTAAGATATGAGTAGAAGCAGAGTTTACAAGGGTGTAAGAGGTTCTAGTCCCTTTAAATTTTTAAAATTATATATTAATATTATATAAGTATGTATAAAATTTTTTAAAATATCATAAGTTTAAAATAAGCCACGAAATAGTAATATAATAATGAGAAATTTGAATAATACATTAAAGGTCTCATATTTAAATTTTTCTTATCACGATGCAGGAAAAAAAAAAGAAGAAAGAGGGGGGGATGAAACGCAATTCGAAAATTTTCGTAGTTTGAATTATTCTTAGCAATGTAATGCTTGTCAAACAGACTGCCTGTTCTAACTGATTCATACTTCAGCCAAATGCCGCCACCTCAGTAACAATCTCCCTTGAGCTCAGCTGAAGCCTGAAGGATCAAAGTTACCCGAAGCATTCTCTGCAGATGAAGGCCCCCTTGCACCCGATTCCGACCCATCTCCGTGTAACCCCATCGGGTCAAACATCTGATCACTTGAATCAAGGCCCACATAAAACCCAGGCCCATAACATGCCATGGGATGCGCCATCCCAAATGCAGGCCCATAGCCCAATTTGCTCCTCTTCACTTGTGCGGAACGGCTTCCTTCACTCACACGGTACCGGTTGAGGAAAACGGTGAGAGGCTCAACGTAATCGTCAAAGCCAGCCTTCTCCATTGCCCAGAGGACGTCGTCGGCCGTCACCGTCTTCCGCTGCTCGTGGCGACACTTCTCGTTGGCCTCGCTGGTTATGAAGCTGATGAACTCGGAGACGCACTCCTGGATCGTCTCTTTGGCATCGTCGGAGATCTTGGCGTGCGGCGGAAGAATCCGCCGCATGATGCGGATGATGTTGGCGATTGGCATGTACTGGTCTTGCTCTCGCAACATGGATTTTGGTGCTGCTTGGTTCGCATTGTCACTGTTGCTGCTGCTATTAGGGTTGCTGGAAGTTGAACTTTTGGTGTTAGGGTTAGCTGCCTCAAGAAGCTTCAAACCTGAAAAATTATAGGGATCAATAACTTAAAATTATGGAATTCCTAATAACATATGATTATGTAATTTTTATCCCAAAACAAACGAGTTATATGCCACAGCAGAACCACAATTTTAGCCGAGTATCAAATTACTTGGGGAATATATACAAAATTTTAAAGGAAGAGAATTTGATATATTATTGATATAATAGTATACTAGTATATTATTAAATTTAATTGTACATTAAATTTAATTTTTTAAAAATTAACTTAAGAATGCCATATAATAATATATGAATAATTAAATTTGATAATGTATCGATATATTACTATATTTTGTACTATGTTATAATTTTTTTATATTTTTAATTTTTTACAAAGACAAACTTAAATGATTATACATAAAAATAAAATTTTCAAAACTTTTTAGGGGTTATCCCATTGCCAGCCAAGAGTTATATGAAAAAAAAAAAAAACACATTCCTGAAACTATAAAAAAATTAATTAATTTTACTGTTGATAAAATTTTTTAACTAATAGTACTTATTTAAAAATATACTATTTTATTATTTGTAAAATATTTTACACTAAATAAAATATAAACTCTAAACTAAATGAAACTTCCTGAAGAAAATATATATTTAACTTTTATGATATTTTCAGAAAACTGAAAAAGGAAATTGCCTTGGAAAATGGCTAAAAGTGGTCATTGTTCCAAGAAGGGCTTATTTATGATAACAAATAGAAAATTAACACACCGCAGCATGCGTTCGCAGGCAATATAGTAAGCAAGTAGTTATTCTAAAACTTAATGCATTCCCATTGACTATTTTGAGAGTTTTAAATTTATTTAACTTTTGTTAAGTTAATATTTGTTAATTTATTTTTGTATTCAGAAAACTTTTTGTTAGTATTCAAGTTTTCGAGTATAAATAGAACCTTCAATCTTTATAGCTTCAAGAGTAGGTACTACTGTTACTACTTTCTATTTTTATAGATAATGGGTAATTTTATGAACGGTTCGTCAAATTTTTATGGATCGATTATTTTCATTATTAAATTATATTTTTTAATATTGAGATTTATAATTTTACTTAATTTAGAATTTGTGGAAAGATATAATTTAACAATGAAAATATTTAACCTTTCTATACTTGCACCTTTATCTCTATTTTATATTGAACATATTGGATAACAAAGCATTCTCATTACAAAGGTAACAAGAAAGAAAACAAAACACCCAAAATCTATAAAGTACAAATATGTATAACGGTGAATTACTTGCATGCATAAAAGAAATCAAAATCAAATAATTAAAGATTTTATTTTGCAAATAAATAAAGAATTTTGTTATATATATTTGAGAATCATTTTCTCTTATAAATTGTGAGTTTGACAGTACTATGAAGTTCACAATTTATTACAAAGCAGTTTATTCGAAAGAATACACAGCAGGCTTCTCCTAAATGAGTTATGTTGAGAATAACCCAAATAGAAAACCCCCAATAGAAGTGAGAAAAAAAGCCTCGAAACAGTGAACCTCGTTGAAGAAACAATGTGTGGCACGAAGGGACTAAGGAGAAAGTAAATCAGATAAATAGCCCAAACATATTTACTTCGAACTATCATTTCAAAAAATGAACCTTCCTGTTGATGAGCAGTGATCTTTTTCTCAGACTCGTAATGTGTTATCTCTTCAAGCACAGAAAAGAAACAGCAAAATACTTAAAATCAAACCCCAAAAATTATTCATCATTCTTCCATCATTTCATGCAACAATTATCTCACTCGCATGCAGTAACCATTTTGATCTGCACTGAGAAAGGGCTACATACATACATACATATACAAATATACAAATATATATATATATATATATATATATATATATATATATATATATATATATATATAGAGAGAGAGAGAGAGAGAGAGAGAGAGAAATCATATACCTATATACACATATAGAGGAAGGCTTTTGAGGGCACAGGGCCTTTAGTTTCGAAATTTTTAAAACTATGCATTCGTATCGTATAATTATTTAAAAAAATTTAAAAATATTTTTACATAAATCATTTGATCTAAAACTTCTTTATCCATCTAAAATATTAAGTCAAGATCCGTAGCTACACACACTGTATCACTCTGCATGCAGTAACCATTTTGATCCGCACTAAGAGAAGAGAGAGAGACTATATCTATGCATATATGCACACAGTATCTATCATGAAAAACAGTGAAAAAGAAAAGGAAGAAAAAAATCAGAAAGGAAATATGGTTTTTGAGAATCATATTATTGGAGATATTACCAGAAGTTGAATTTGGATGGCTGCCAAACCCAAAAAAGGGACCTCCAGGATCCATAGCTTCAGCTTGAATGAAAAACACAGCAAGTTCTTCTAACTTATGAGAAATTTCTGTGCAAGGGACTGAGTACAGAAATTTGTTAAATATTGAATGAGCTCTGAACTGGTCTTACAGAGTCCCCACTGGGTTGAATTTATAGAGAATTGAAGATTTGAGGTTAACGAGGGGTGCAGAATTTGCTTGCTTTTAATAGCTCCTCCCGGTGATTGGTTTGGGATTTTACTTTTTAGAGGGTCTTAATTGAAGGTGGCCAGTCAAACAAAGCCTTTTTTTAATTTTCAAAGCAAATTTTAATTTATTGAAACTTTTTCACATTTTCCTTTTTTTTATAAAAAACTTAAAACTCCACTGACGTAATTTTTGTGGATGGAATTATAAATTTTTTATCAATTTAATTTTCATTTCAATATTATTTTTATTTTTTGATGTAAATGATAAAGTAATATTGCATTTGATATAATGATAAAAGAATAAAAATAGAAAAGGGAATGAAAATGAAAATTGAATGGAATGAAATAATTATTCCATAATTATATTTGATATAATAAGGAATGGAATCCGTATTCTATTCCATATTTATATTTTATACAATAAAATAATGTAAGAATGTAATAGAATAAATATAGCTAATGACAATAATATTATTATTATAAAACTAGCAAACATTTTATTAAATAATTTAATATTCTTAAAATATATAATATCATCAATAATAAAAATTGTCACAACTTAAATTTATCATGAAAATTATAATTAACTGAAAATTGTCTATAATAGAAGTATAAAAACTCTAATTTAATAAATTTTTATATTAAATTTTTTAAAGAATAAAAAAATATTATATTTTAAATTTTATTATTAAATACATAATTATTAAAATATTTTAATGGAGAAATATTCAAAAATTAATTTTTTTATCATATATTAATGAAGGATAATATTTGAATATATAAAAAAGATAAAAGATATGTGTGTAAAAAGTAATATTTTTATAAATGATGAAATAACTCATTCCATCATTTTTGCTATGAAATAAAATTTTCATCATTTGATGGGATGGTAATTTTTAAAAAAATGGACATTCTCATTTCATAGTATATATTAAATATACTTTTTAATTATTTTCTTTTTTTATTGTTATTATCGTTTCATTCCATCTAATATAACATACTTTAAAAGGTGACTAATATTGCCAATCTTCTTTAAGCATTATGAGCCAATTAACAGAGCTCTACCAATTCTAGAATAAAGTATTTTAGTGATGGCAACCAAATTAGTTTATACGAACTTTAGTTCATATGAACCAATTCGTACAAGTTTGCTTAAAAATTGAATTAAATTTTAAATAATTCAAATGAATTCGTGTTTATAATTTGGTTTACAAATTTTTAAATTTTAATTGTAAGTTCATACAAACTTCTATTCATATGAATGACCAATACAAATACTTCTCTTTTTCGCAACCAGAAGTATGAATGGTCAAGGAATGTTATCTACGTACAATGTAGATGTAGAGCATACATATTGACCTTGTTAAGAAAAGTCAAGTCATGTGATAAAAAATTGTTGCAAAGAAATTATAGAATACTTCAAGTATGATAAAAGCTTTAATCTGACTAAATAAATAAATAAATATTTATTAATTTTACTGTTTATGTGTTGATTTTGTGAGATTTATGCATGTCAAGAATTTTAGAAGTCATTTGATTCACACAGACACAAGAAATAACTTCACGTGGAAATTCAACTTCTTAAAAAATATTCACTCCGTTCCTTTTTATTTGTCACATTTTTTAAAAAATTTATTCATTTTTATCTGTTGCTTTAGAATTCCAATGAAGTATTAAATTTTTTAAAAAATTTATCCTTCTCTTTCATTAATAAATATTTTATTATTCTATACTATTAATCAACTTATATTTATTTCTTTATATTTTTCTCTCTATCTTTAACTATCTTGAATTTTGTGCATAAAAGATAATCTTGTAAAGTTCATTAAAAATAAACAAATTCAACTATTTCCTTAATATGTGTGAAATTAGTTAATGACGACAGATAAATAGGAACGGAGGGAGTAACTTATTATGTAAATTTCCTACAAAATACTAAAAATTATTTGGTTGACATATACTCAAAATTATTTGAATTAGAAAATATTAATAAAATAACTACTATATCCTTAATATTATTAGAATATAAAGTAATGAATTTTAATTATTATTAATTAAATTCAATGAGGATAATTTTATCATTATATTTATAAATAATATAGTAAATAGAACTTACCTAGGAAAAAATGGGTAAGTAACTTTTCATATTTTGGCGGAAGTAGGACTTCTCAAAAAATTTTATTTCTCTCAATTTATGAAATATTAACCAGTCAAATAACTCACCAATTTTCTACTTCGTGAGAAATAAAATTTTTCATCCTATTGAGGTGAATTAAATGACCTGTTATTTTCATTTTTAAAAATTATAAAATTCACAAATGACAATTTGATGTGGGATAATGCCAAATAAAGTAAATCTACCTCATTAAAAATTCTCATCTAGTCGTTAAAATCACATAGCTTGTTCTCATTTCAATGGCCTAGCTTTAATATCCTGCTAGCCACCAAAATCTCATCTCACATAATAACATAAACATCAAAGTTGACCCGTCATCCTTTAAGTACTTGTCGGCTGCTACAAGACACCATTTTATTTCTTCATTTTTATTAAATTAAAATCTTGCTTGGTACATAAAAAGTATTTTTTTATCACTAATGGTTGATCCAAATAGTTGGAAGCTCAACCCACTTAAAAATGATTCTAAATTTTAGAAATAAAATTATCGTTAGAAGAGTTTTATTCTAAAAAAAGATTCAATTCAATTTAGCTTGAATTGATCAGTAGCCCAATATAACCTATCAAATGTTAGGAGTTCTTAAATAAAAAAATATTTTTAAATAAATATTATTTATATATATTAATAAAAGAATGACATCTAAATTTTTATAATTTGTGACTAAACCAATAATAAATTAAATTTTCGTTGATAAAGTTTTACTCTTAAAAAATATTAAATCTAATTTAGCTTATATTCGTCAATAGCCCAATGTGACTTGTCAAATGCCAGGAGTTCTTAGATAAAAGAAATATTTTTTAAAGAAATATTATTTATGTATATTAATAAAAGAATGACATCTCAATTTTTATAATTTGTGACTAAACAAATAATACTTAAAGTTATAATGGTGAAAGAAAGTAAATCTCATTTAAAATACAAGATGTTATTTTTTTTCAATATCTTCATATTTATTATTAAACAAATATAATATTCTTCTCATTTAAATATTTTATAATTATATTTTATGAAAAATATTTTCTATCAAAACAAATATAAATCTTGAGAATAATATACCTCTTTAACATTTTTTGTGTAAAATACTATTATAAAAATATGCTTGTTACATGCTTTTACTTAATAAATGAAATGTTGCAAAGTATTCTCTTCCATCAATTTTTTGTTTGATTTTAAATGGAATAAAATTAAACATATATTTTGATATCTTGATAAAATAATAATATAAGATTATTTTATTTGTATAAATTTTGAATCATAACTATTTAGTTATGCAAATACACAATGTATGATCTATACAAAATTTGACTTCATATTAATATATTTATTCACTTATAATGATACATTTATAGTATACTTCTTGGTAAGATAAGTTATATTGTAATTTCTCTAACATATATGAAGCAATTCAAAAATCAATTTCTTTATCATATCTTACAAATATGTGCCATGAATCAAGAAAGAAATTTTTAAAAATTTACATGTAGATAATTTTATATGCAAATTTTAATTGGAAGAATAATTCATCAAAAAAGATGGAACAAATTATATCTCATTAAAGATCTTTCTCATACTCTCAAAAAGATTGCAAAGGATTGTGGTAATATCTAATCATGACAACAAATTTATTTAAATGATCCTTAATAGTGTTGTTAGTAAAGACATTATTTTAAAGATTTTTAGTAATACCCTTAATAAGAGAAGTTAAGCTTATATTGTACCCTTTTTTTCTTTGGCCATAGTTTTTATCCCATTGAATTTTTTTTGGTAAGATTTTTAATAAGGCAAATTCTTCACTAAAAGAATAATATACTTTTTTTCCTTCATTGAGATCTTTCTCCCATTAATTGAATTTTTTTAGTGAAGATTTTAATAAGGCACATTCTTTATGAAATAAATATTCAAAAAGAGTGTTATAAATATTTATTTATATGGATGTTCATGAAATATCTTTAATTTATATATTATTTTAATTTTAGTTGATACTTTCCTAATCTCTCATTCTAATCAATTAATAATACTTATCACTTGGTGTAACATTTAGTAATACTTATTAGTTGGCACCTCGAGTCTATATATAAAAATGTTATATGAAGAATTTTATACATTCTACAATAAGAAAAAACTCATCTTGTGGTTTTTTTATTCCCCTCTTCTATTTTTTCATCATTTTTATTTTATTTTCATAACAATTTTGATGTTGTGGTTGTTATAAAGACCAATCTACCATTACTTTTACATGCAATATAGTTTTTCTTTTACATTAAATATAAGATCTGAAATATACTAAAACTTTGTCATCTTGAAGAGAATATTTGAAACTAGTGCATTAAATGAAAAAAGATTTCTTAAGTGGTAAAAGTGTATAAATGAAGTCAATTTTTAGAGAAAGAATGGATTTCATTGTCCCTATAAAGGTGCATACTTCTATTATTGTTGAGATATTAAAAGAAACAATTAACCCAAAAATAAATTGTGGAATATACATACTTGATTTTAGTTTTTAGGTTCCTAATGCTGCAATCTACCACATGAATGTCAAGAATCACCTCTGTACTGGAATTCTTGGCCTCTTTTCACAAGAGTTGCACCAAAAATTAGAAAAGAATCGCACAGTTTCTTGTAGAAAGAAGAAGATGATGAGAAACTCTCTGATAGAATTTTCTTACTCTTTTAAGAAAAACTGAAATGAATCGTATGTATCTCTTTTCTTTTTATTTTTCTCTATTAACTTCAGAAGAGGGGAGTGGATGGTTATTTTTTCTCTCTCCTATTTTTCACTCCCTGATCAGTTACTAAAATTGATTGATTCCCTTTTTGAATTTAAAATTCAAAAGAAATAAAAAATAAATAAATATTTATCTTAAAATAAATATTTATACTATGATAAATATGGATCACCCATTTTGAGTGTCCCTATATTCATCATTTATTTTATAATTTCTTAAAGTATAGCATAAAAATAATTATGACAAGTTCTTAGAAGTTTAATTCAAATTAGATGAATTTAGCATTATATCATTTAGGTCACTATTATGCTATATAATTTGAAAAACATAGTGGATAACATCTTATATAATTTTGGATAGATGAAAATACTCAAAAAGTTAGGTAGCATGAAATTATTATTATTATTATTATAGGAATAATATATATTTTAATTGTATGATCAATATATATTGATATTTGTGTATCATAAATTATTCTATGATATGTATTGCATTATGAATTAATCATACAATTATTTTGTGTGCAAAAAATGATAAAAATCTTCTTATATGAAATTGAATTGTAATGTTTTAAGTTCAATAATTTGAGGGAAATAATACTTACGAATGCAAGTATAAGACACTAAGTGTTCTTAAATGTGAAAATAAGGAAAGTAATGAGTAAGTTCCATCTTCAATAAAGATAAGGTAAAGTGTACTTCTAATCTAAAGAAATGAAAAGCAAATATAAATATATAATGAGTTAAGATAAGGTTAATTACAAAATATAACTCTGGATATATAAATACAAATATCTATTATAAGTTAAGATAAGATAAATTGTTATATTTATTTCTAAATATATATATACACACATTTAACTATCTTAAGATGAAGCAAGATAAATTGTAATACCTATATCTAGATTTATAAATATCAATATATCTTAAGTCGAGATAAGATAAATGGTAGTACTTATCTCTATATCAAACTAGCAAATCTTTTATTAAATCCAAATTGGGTGAACCATGGGAGATATGTTAGCTACAAGCTTTATATGATGAGTTTTAATGATGAAATAGATATTATAATAGCATTTCATGTCTTTATATCAAAATATTATAAAATTTTCAATAAACATGCTTTAGTATGATTATAATAGCAATATTTAATTATATGTTAAAAAATTTATATCTTATACAAATATCACTGAGCATATAATTAGTCAAGATATATAAGATGATAATTATGTATATTCATGTGCCAATTTGTTATATATTTTATATACGAATCTTGTATATTAATATTTTGATATATTACATTGGACCAATCAAATGGGTTACGAAGTTTATGTCTATTATATAAATAAGTCTAAAAGGAAGAAGAGTGAACATTGAAATAAAGTAATGAAAGATCTTGTTACACTCAACTTAAGAATGAATAAGAAAGAAAGTTAAGAAAGAAATTGTGATTCAAGTATTAAAAGATGAGAAGATTAAAGTTTTGGAAGTTTAGAAGTATAAAAAAAAGTCTAAGGATTTTATTGGTGTAATTTTTCTTTTTAAGTTTAGACTTTGTTATAAAATAGATTTTTTATGATATAAAGCTCAAACATAATTTTAAAAAAATCTTAGTTTGATAAAAAACTTTTAAAAAAATAGCCCATAATTATATTTTTATAAGATAATTTATAGGATACTTTAAAAATTAATAAGAAATGAGATTTTGATTTTTTTTATTTTAACTTTTAGTTATTCTTTTAATCATATCTCACAAAATATTTGTGATCTAACAATAAAACGTTTTCTCATATGAAAATAAATTCAAATAGCTTTCCATGAATATGTCATTTTCTTATAATGATTAAGATATGAAAAAGTTATGATTTTTTTAAATTGAGTCTTTAAATCAATTTTCTACATTCTAGTCTTTTCTAACCTTTACTCATTATTTTGATCATATCTCTTAAAATATATTCAATGTAATTATGAAACTTTTTATTATGTGAAAATATCTCAAAAAACTTTCTCTAGATGAGTTACTTACTTAAAATTATTAAGATATGAGAGAGTTGTGAAATTTATAATTTGAGTCTCAAAATCAATTTTTTACAATCTACTCTTTCTAACCTTTACTTTTTTTAATCATATTTCAAAAATTACATAAAATATAAGTATAGAACTAATTCCATTTAAAAGTAAACTCAAATATCTTTCTAACAATAGGTTATTTGCTTGAAACAGGCTTAAAATAAAAAAATTATCATCTTTTAAAATTAAGCATGTAATTCTATCTTCAAAAATTGATTACACATATGATTCTAGATAAATAGAAACCAAAATTTTCATCAGAATTAATTACACAATTGATTTTTCCTATTTTACTTTAATAACAACTATAAACAGCTAGTTTTTACTCCTAAGTGTTCCAAATGGCTATAATACCCTATGAGTTTCTTATATAAGTTAAGAAATATCAAATATAATGTATAAAAAGCCTGAACTTCATTTTTTAAAATTATTTTACTTTTTCTTTTATTAAAATTATGAACTAAGCTCCTTATTTGAAAATTTTCTATTTTAAAAACTTCATTTATTTTATCTACTCTGTAAGAGAGTTTATTTAAATTAATATTCATCTTATATCACTTCCTAATTTTAAAAGGTGATGTATCCTTTAAATACTCTTTAAAAAAGTGAGACATCCCTTATGAAGAGAGAATTTACTCAAAGAAGAATAAGGACTTATAAAAAGGTTTTTTCAGGTAATTAATTAGTTGAAAATTAAAGGGATAATAAACTAAAACATAAGCTTAGAAATCTTGCAGAATAAATGTACATCTTCAAGAAGATATTTAAAGAGGAATCACTATAAATTCTTGTATTTGATCTCTCTATTCTTATTCTCTTTACATTTGATGGTGTGCTCTAATTTTTTATATAAAATCTATTAGATATATTGTATTATAATGCTTATCTTATATTTGGATGATTAAATGGTTAAATGAAAAATTTAGCTATGCATATGCTTTTTGATTGTTTATCTATGCATAGTTAAATAAATTGTTTTGTACAAGTATATTGAATTGTTTATCTATGCATATGCTTCTTAATTATTTATTTATACATTATTGAATGAGTTGCTTTGCACAAGTACATTAATTCATTATATGTTGTATGCAAATATCTTCATTAAATTATCTTAGATTTGTTTCTTATTGATCTATTTGTGCAAAGTTAAATGAGTTAATTTGTACCAATTCTAGAGTGCAAATATCTTCATAGAGCTTTCTTAGAATTGTTTGAATTAAAATTATTCTCATAACTTTTCAAAATAAAAAGTTTTTTAAGAAGGATTTTAACAATGGTGAAAATTTTAAAAGCATCCAATTCACTATCTTATTAAGTGTAAGTTGCCTTGCCCTATAAGATATAGGGTTATTACTAACTTGAAAAGATAATTTTAATTGAACCTCATTCTATCACATTTATGTCAATTATAAGCTTGACTTTATTAATTGAAAATATTGTGCATCAAAATTCAAATGTAGTTTCAATTAAATATTTAAGGAGTAGTGTGAGTAAATCTATTATTATCAAAATCTCAAAAAGAAATTTCTAATGCTACATTAACATTAAAAATTCAATACTACTTTCATATAAATATTACTAATTATATTATTTTTTAACTTGACAATTTGATTTGATAGAAAATTAGTTATTTTTGGCAAAATATCAATTGTTTCTAAGGAAATTAGATTGATGAGTTAAAAAAATAGACTTGGCAATATTTATATAAAAGTAATACTAAGTTTTTGTTGCCAATGTAGCATTAGAAATTTTTCCAAAGCTCCATATCTGATTAACGCAATGTTATTTTGATAATAAGGTAGGTTAACCTTTTATTTTTAATAAACTTATAACTTATGTTGGGTGCTAAAATTATTGTGGATATCATTGATAAATCTATCTTTGCAAGTATGAAGTGAAAGGCTACTTTTTGAAAATTATTTAGTAAGATTCAATATGTATGTACTTGTTAAGCCTAAATGAACATAAGGCCCAAGAAAAAAAGTGTCATCATTGCAAAGCCATAAATCATTGCATAATGTCAGTATTTTGTCTTTATGATTATTATTTAATCCAAAATTTCAAGCCATGACCACTTCTTAGACACATATTATGCAGATACCTAATAAATTTTATGTCATAGTATTATGTTATTATTATTATTATTATTATTATTATTATTATTATTATTATTAGATAATGAGTTAGGGATTGTTGTGATCTTTTGGATTATCAAACAAAATAACAAATTATTTTTAAAAAGTGTTAATAGAAAAGTGTATTTTTTTAAATGTAAAGTTATGATTTTTAAAATAAAAAATTATGACTTTTAAAAATATTGAAATGAGAGAGAAGCATTTTATTTGTTTAATATTTAATATAAAATATTAAAAAAATAACTTCCTCTATTTGAAAAAAATTACTTTTCTCCATTTACCAAGTTTTAAGTATCATTTTTAATCATAAATATAAATGATATATTATCCATCATTAATATATATAGTATTTTTCTTGTGAAAAATACTTTTTACCTTTATATCCTTTTGAAACATCAAAAACAGTATTTATAATCCTATAAATAGAAGTCATTATTTTCTCCTTAACAAACAAATCTTGTTCCTAAATTTCTATCTATTAAGTTGATTTTGGCTATAAAAATGAGCCTTTAATTCTTAATTAAACATCGTATTTTTATGAAATCATTTGCAACTTCATATTAATTGTGTATAATAAATTAAAAAAAAGTTATAACTATGAATAATTTTAATAACACAAAAATTATCTAGTACTTTTCATTTTTTTATAATAGTAGAAGTAATAAATCACTTAATACATATAAAACATTAAATTTAAATCCAAGACACGAAAAAAAAAAAGGGAAAACTCTTGAAATAATTGTTGCACCACTGGAAGTACGGGATCGCCCGCCAACTTTGTATAGTACCTAATGCAAATGCACAACCGGATAAACATTGGATGACCAAATTTAACAATCTTTTTTTTTCAAACAGAACCGGACGAAATTTAAAAACCCATGGGTTTCTCTTGTTCCGCCATCAAATAAGACATTAAAAAAAATACATAAATACAAATAAATCATTACATGAAAAATCCTTGAAATGCCACAGTATTTTGTTGTCCAATGTTTCAAGCTCAAATCATATAGCATTTCCTCATTCTCGCTGCAACAATTTATTCGCCATCTAAAAACATTGACGTTTGAACTGAGCATAGGGATCAGAACTCGCCGGAGCATCTTGTGCAGAGGAGGAGCTGCCGCCAACACAGCTAGATACAAAATTCGCCGAAGCATTTTGTGCAGAGGAAGAGCCACCACTGCCACCACGCAATTCAACATTTCCGTAAAACCCACCAATCATGCTCCTAGCCACAGAGTCAAACACTTCCTGATCCCGGTCAGGACCTACTGGAAAACCCGACCCATAAGAAGTTGGCAGCGGTGGGGCTGCTGGGGCTAGCGGTGGCGGCGCTCGTGGTGGCATTGGCGTCCCAGCTTCAACCCCATAGCCTGCATTGTTTCTCTTCGCACCAACTACCAGCTCCCCATAGCGGCTGATGCCTTCAATTTGTCGGCGGCGCGTGAGGAACACACTCAGCAGCTGAACATAATTATCAAAGCCCAGTTTGCGCATAGCCCACAGCATGTCGTCAGCGGTGATCGTACTCCGCTGCTCACGGCGGCACTTGTCATTTGCTTCTCTAGTGATGTAACAGATGAACTCGGAGACACATTCCTGAATTGTTTGTTTGGCTTCGTCCGAGATTTTCGCACGGGAAGGAAGAATGCTCCGCATGATCCTGATGACATTGGAGATGGGCAGGAAATGTTCTTGCTCTCGAACATTTGGCGTCTGAGGCACAGGTTGCTCTTCTTTGTTTAGGTCTTCATTTGAATGGCTGGAACCTGCACCGACAACATCGGAGGCAAGATTCAGACTTAAAAAATCCAACAATTAGGTTAAAGAGATGCCATATGCTTCCAAGGGTTCAGGTTGTTGCGACAAATTGACAAATCAAACTGCGGTGGCCAAAACATGATTGATACACCAAGTGATAAAATAAAGTTTTAGATGAAGTTTATCTTAGAATAATTGTTTATATTCAAGTCAGATAATTACAAATCTAGGTTTAGTTTTTCTATTAAATAATTGTATATATATATATATATATATATATATATCTAAAATAAATATACGCTATTATTACATGAATATTAAATGAAAGGAGTGAAAATTAAATCTTACATTTAATGGTTAGAATTAAAATACAAAGTCACTTGATATTTTTAAATGACATCATAACTCTCGACTATGTTTTCATTATGATCATCAATATAAAATTTAATAATGATGATTATTATACTTTTATTTCTCACATAAAAAATATATCTCACATATAAAAAGGATTGCAAATGAAAATAAACTCAAAGATTCAATAATTAAAAAAAAGTATAAAAGCAATTTACAGATTTAAAGACAAAATTTAGGTAAATTTTTTTAAATTATTATCATATGATTATCTAATTAAATAAAATATATTAATTATTTTATTTAATTACTATTATTAATTATAATTTGATAATTATATTAAAAATATGATAGTAATTTTTTAAAATAAAATAATTAAACACACATATAATAATTTAATTAAAAAAATTTATGATAAATGCATAAAAATCTTTAGTTGAACCGCCACTTAATGGATAAAAGTTACTTTAAGAGAACAAAGCTAATCTTTCCCAAAGCTAACGCAGATAGAAAGGATTGTCACTTCTATATTGGCTTTTCGCCACCTGGGTTTGTGGTATGTTTCAAAGGTTGGCTTATTCGTCCATTGAGTAGTGCATGAGCTGGGTTTAAAACAAAAATGTGAGTGAAATACTCCACTGAATTTAATTGGGTTCATGAATTTTAAAAATAGTGAGAATTTTTTACTTCTCTTAATTTGAAAATTCAGAATTTGAATCGGTGCTCTTTAGAGATTTTACGTAGTGTTTTTGATGAAAAATCAATCTGATTTATTTTTTCTAAGTTATCGAAGAAAATCATGGATAGTAAAGGATTAATTTAACTTTCATATATCTGCTATATGAAGTCAAAATCATCATCTATATAAATAGGGACCAAACAGAAATTAAAAATGATTGTCAAAAAATGCAAGATCAAAGTGAAAAATTATCATAAAAAAGGACGCAAACATAAAGAATGGAATATCATAATTTGTACGAAAAAGATATTTACGATTAAAAGGAAAAACAAAAATATTGATACAAAATGGAGATCTTTAATTGTATTCAAGTTTGTAAATGTTTTTGCCAGAACCTGAGTTTGAGAAGGATGGCCTGCTTTCCATAGCTCTGATTTTGGGAAGATAGTGACTTCTAGAAAGGTAAGAAGGTTTTTAAAAAAATTGAAAATATTAATTTTGGGAAATAATATCTGTGACTGTCTTTGCTGGATGGGCAGTGCTCCTAGCGTGTTCGCTTTGCGATGATTTATAAAGAAGACCGAGGGAGAGTAGAATTCATGTGACAGTCTGATCTTATTTATAAGGAAAGTAAAATTTTAGAAATATATTTGGAGATGCTTATTATATAGTTTTAAAATTTAAAGTGATGTAACAAATTTTGAAATTATTTAATTACAATTATATATTTTTTTAATGAATGTGATTAAATAATTTTAATCTAATAACTTTTGAAATTAATACATGACATAGGATTTCAAAGCAAGGACACCTTAGAATTCTTCACATTTGGATAATTCTTCTATATCCTGAAATTAAGAAGTTTGGGTATAAATACCCTAACTAATAAATTAATTCATATTTTAACACATAAATAATAATAAATAAGTCAACAGATAATTTATTACATATTGACTTGTGTTTTTTTCCTTTTCATATTATCTTAAAATTCATATAATTTTCAAATTAACCCCAATCCATTAGAACTTAATAAGTACTCATTTAATTATTTTAAAAAAAATTTATCTATTATGACGAAAAAAGAAAAAAATGACTTTATCCAAGCGCATCTGCAAATTAAATTATAGAATTATGTCAATAATTTATTTATTTGATTATATTAGGAAAATGCTATATTCCATTTATTTAATCGGAAAGTATTTTTTGTAAAAAAATATTATTGGTATGTATATTAAAAAAGAAATAATATGTTTTTTATATTTTTAGTTTAAAAAAATTATTAAATTCTTCATATTTAATATTAAATAAATAAAATATTTTTATTTTAATATTTTATAATTATATTTTATAGAAAACATATGCATTCAAACACATAAAGAGTGTTTGCAGGAGTTGCACGATTTACTAGTTTATATATAAACTATTTAAATTACCTTTTTAGTGTAAATTACTTTAATACATTTATTCAATTTTAGATTTAAATCTTATCAATCTATTTAAATAATTAAATTATTAAATTTATTATATAAGTTAAAATCTTACTCTTTTATATTAATTATGTTTTATTGAATCATAAATTTCACATAGAATTTCACATTAAGTTTAAGTACAGTTAAATCTCCATAAATTATTATTCGATAAATTAATAACCTCTCTAAAATAATATTTTTTCTGGTTCCAACTTGGATTAGTTTACAAAATTAGTAATTTTGATAAATTAATAAGATAATAATTTTAGAAAAACCCTTATATAAATCTATAGTCTTGTTAATATCATAAATTAATAATTCTCTAAAATTACAAATATAAGTAGGACAATTTAGTAAAATATGAATCTATTGTTGTTTATTTTTTTCATAAAATTTAAATCTAGGTGGATTTCATCTCTCAAAAGTACTTAGATAATTGCTTAAGAGTATTTAATCTTGTACCTTGACTAACTTTTAAATAATATTTTTTATTAAACCACTGTTATAAATCTTTTTAAGTATATGTGGGGTAATCCCTCTTATACTCACATAATGTTTTATGTATTTGATTGATTGTGGTTGATTTTTTACACCTTTTTTATGAGAAGTCATTGTTGGATATGTTTTTAAGAATTTTTTTATATTATTTATATAGTAGTTCCCTTCATCATTATACATTAAATGCATATTTAGCTCTAGTATAATAAACCATAAATGCAAGTGACTTATATTGAATTTTATTTAAATAGTCAATACAATGAATATTGTTTAAGTACTAAAAATAATGAATATCATTTACTTATTTTCATGAATATATATGTATAATGAATTTTTTTAAATTAATTCACAAAATATGAGACATATACATATATTCGTAATATATATAATAATTTTTTATATAATTAAATTTATATTCACTGAATGGAGAAAGCACTCTTTAAATTAATAAATAATTAATTTATCAATTAATTCATATCTGTCTAAATTAATAAAATTTCATGGTCCCAACATTATTAATTTATAGAAGTTTTACTGTAGTGCAATTTTTTGAATAAGAAAATAAATGAAAATAAAAATAATATAATATTTTATGCACACATATATATTTCAATAAATAAAAAATGTATATTTACATAATTTATGTTTTAAATTTAGTTGACTATTTTTTTATTATCAAGAATGATTAATTTATTAATAAAATTTAATATATTTATTTTTATAACAACAATTTTAATTAGGATTAATTCCCCTGTAAAATGATGACCATGTTCCAAATTTATATATTGGGACTAATATTATTATCATGCATCAATTGGCACCTTAATTAAGACAAATTTAATGGATATTTTTAAAATAAGTTTAATTTGATCTACTATCAATATAAAATGTATTATACTATCAATGAATAAAAAGAAGATATGTTATTAAAAAATAGTAATTAAGAATTTTTAGTAACAATAAAAAAGTTTTAATAATTTTTTATTAACATAATAATACATAAATTAGCAATAACAAAAAATGGATATACATTGATAATGGATCAAATTTAAATCCTTTTGAAATAAGCATAACTTTTCAATATCTCTATCATTAAATAACATAATTATATAAAAAAAGTAATAATCCAAATAAGAAAATTGCAAACTAATGCAAACATTCAATTGTGTTATTTCTTAAAACATGTATACAATTTAAGTTCACTTTACACAACTTAAATTGTCCATTTAATATTTTAAACAATTCATTTTAAAAACTTATTATATGGATTGTATTTTTAATAGTGTACTATATATCACCAAATATTAATACATTTAGTCACAATTATATACTTTGTAGATTTTAATTATCCACTTTTCAGTAAGTTAATTATTCCATTTTCAAACATTATACATGAATAATTGCAGTATTTTTTAATCAAGTGTGCATTAGCCATCTTATGTTATTTTAATCTTACAATAATTCGATATTCTATATCATGTATAAAAGGTTTAAAATTTAAAATTTTTTAATTTTATAAAAAGTTAATTAATATAAAATTTTAATTAGGAATGAAATTAATAAAAATTCAACCTAGATTAAAATATGTTTTATTCTATAAAGTAATATGTGTTTGTGGGGTACTTTCCATGTAAATTATTTAATGGACATTTAATAAAAAGTCGATAAAATCAAAAAGCCCAATTAAATTAATATTTAAGGCTTGACTTAGTTACAATTTCAACAAATTTGTTGGGTTAAAATAAATATGTCATATCAACTATCTTTTGAACTTGATAAAACAATTGCGTATCCAAAAAAACTTAGCCACTAAGTTATAATGCATATAATTTAATGCTCTTATTTTTGTGATGATATCAATATTCAAACTTTTAATTTAAATATATTAAAATTGTTCAATATATTTAAAGTCATTCTTCGCTACTTCTTTACTATAGGAAGTACCAATGTAATATCTATAATTTTTTATATAAATCTTATAATTTTTTTATAAAATTTTATAACTTTTTTATAAAGTTTGCAATTTTTTATATTACTCCTAAAATTTTTATGTTTCAAATGTCATTATTCATGTTGCAAAATTTCTTAATGAAAATGTAAGATATTATAAAAAGTTTACAAAATTTATATGAAAAATAGCACCTCATAATCTATGTTATTTATGAAAATATTGTAAATATTATGTATAAAGTAACAGGTTCCATGAACAGTCTCGTAAATTTTGTAAGAAAATGTACGTATATTATCTTAGATTGAGATAATACAAAAGAATTACTCATATATTTATTGTTAATTTTAAAATATAAATTTTTTATTTTGAAACAACAAGTTTAACTAAAAATTTTTAAATATGATAAAATACAAATTTCTTTCCAAAAGTGAATATCACGTCTCGAAGTTGAGTATTGTTTCACTCACATTCCAGCACACACATCATATGCGTGCCCTTCATACAAGTGAGATTTTTAGATACACATTATTTTCTATATATTATATTAATTGTATATAATTAATTGTCTATATACATATATATACAATTAATTATATACAATATAAAAAATTAAGCTTCCAATTGATATTGATATAATTTATCTAATTGCAGTACAATACTTTAGTTTAGTTTTAATTTAGGTTTATAAAATTAAATAAAAGAGTCTTTATGTCACGTTACAGAGGACCTTATTTCAAAAAAATACGTTGTTTGGAATCTTTACCTGAACTAACATATTGCATCAATTTATTTTAAAATAATTTTTTAATATTAAATTATTTATAAATTTTAATTTAGTATAGCACATATAGTTACTTATTTCATTTAATACATTTTTACGGGCCTTGAGTTTGATCTACTACAAATCCTTTATTTAATATCTAATTAGTCTGAGATTTATAAAAATATAAGGGATCTACTCATTTTGATGACTAGATATAATAATTATAGTTATAATTATTAGATTGGATTAAAATTTATAAATAATTTAATATTTAAAAGTTATCCAAAATAATTTTATATAATATATGATATGTATTTAAAAAATTTTCCACACACATAGGAACTACAGACGCATAAAAGACGTGCGCTACCCTCCATATGTCTAAATTTTTTCTTATGATTAAGTTTATATTATTATTGAAGACACTTCATTTTTAACAGCTTGCATTTTGAGAAAGTATTGACCTTTTTAAAAATATATAAGTAGAAAATTGAAATCTAAATAGAAAAGGTTTACAATCTTACATTATGTTTTAGATGCAAAATTTTCAGTTTTTAACGTATAAGATGGAAGCTTCACATTTGAATCTCGGGTCTGCAAAAAGTTATAATAAACCTACAAATTGGATAAGAATTTATTAATACCCATCTTAAATTTTAGAAATTTATTTCTACGGTTAGCGTTTTTTGAATGGATAATAACTTTAAGGGATAGCTCACCTTCACATTCTTACGTGAAAGTTAACCTCCACTCTATCAATTAGCCAAATTTTCATATTAATAATTTAATGAAAATAATATAATAAATAATATTAAAGTAAATTTATCACCATCAATGCTTTCTTATATTAATAATAAATATATTAACAACATGCAAGAGTTGGTTCGAATGGAAAAGGACTTGAATTTCTTAAACAAAATATTCTAAGTTCAATCCAAGGACCATATATAGAGAAAATTCATTTGGGAGAAGTTCATGTTTTTTATGCCTGATGATGTTTCGATGGATTAGTTTGGGGATACTTCAGTACAAAAAAAAAGTGTATTTATTGTGCAAATAAAAAAAAGAGTGAAATTGACTTAAATATTCTAAAATTATACTTTTTATTAAAATTATTTATATGAGCTTAACTATTATATTATTTTTGAAATTAAATAATGTTTTGATTCAACAAATACTACTTTTGGTATGATAGAAGGAAATAAAATGACTATTCCATATCTACGTTTAGTATGATTAGGAATGAAATAGGTATTTCATTTCATAATTATATTTAGTATAATAAATGTTAAAGGAATGAAATAGAAAAAAAATATATTAATAACAACAATATCTCTAAAAATAAAAAAATATAAATTATAATTATATTTATATGAAAGATAATATTGTCATTTTTTTATTTATTCATAATTAAACATATATATAATTAATAGTTGAGCATGTATGTTAAATAATAAAATGATAATATATATTAAATAAAAATAAGATATGTTCAATAATAAAGAATACTATATTATAAATTTAATTATATAAATTATAACCAACAGAAAATATTATATAGTAAAAGCATAAAAAATTTAATTACTAAAATTTTTATATTAAATAATTTTTATAAAGAAAAGAAAATTATTTTATTTTAAAATTTATTATTAAAATTATAATTATTAAAATATTTGAATAAAAAATATTAAATATATTATTTTATTATTTATTAATAAAGGATAATACTAAAATATATGAAAAATATGAGAGATAGAAGTGTCATAAAGTTTTTCTATAAATAATAAAATAATCATCCTATTACTTTTACAATAGAATGAAAATTTTATTATTTGATAAAATGATCATTTCTTAGAAAATAGATATTCTCAGTTCATAATACTTACTAAACATATTTTTCCATTTATTTTCATCTTATTCCATTCCATGATATAAAACATGTTATATAAAAAACGGAAGTTGCTTACATTTTCATAAGCATGTGAAAGTTAATAATCCTCGAATGATAATGTATCCTCGAATGATAATGTATCATAAGCTTGGATTCAAAATTCATTTGTTTTGACAGGAAACAAAATTTTTATGAAAATTATATTTTAAGAATAACATATTTCAAAAAAAAAATTGAATTATTTTTTTATTTGAGCAACATAAAAAATTTCTTATTTAGTAAAAAACTATAAATCATTTTAATTAAAAAATATCATTATACATATAAAATTTATTTTTAATATCAAGTCAAACAATAATTATTTTATTGTTAAAATATTTGTAAAATAAAAATCAACAAATCTTTACTAATGAAGGGTAAAAGTTAAATATAGTTTATATTAAAAATAATATTTAAAAAAATTCAAAACCTTCTCCTTTTTTCCCATTTTTATTTCTTTGTAAAGTTGTGCTCATATTCAACTGACTTTCAGCAGAATTATCAAGCCCGTTTGCTAATAGGCAATATTCTTAATTGTCTAAATATTTCTATAATACAACATACAACATTTAATATAATTATTGATACCAACCTCAGTATGCATGTCAGCAGAAAAGGGAGATTTAGTATGATTTAGAGTTCTGATTCCAAGTTTTTAAAATTTGATAGACTAAAATTCAACTCGCGTTTTTAAAAACTAGATTAGATATCAAATTAAAAAAGCTTCTAATTCACAATTTGATTGATTTGATGGGTTAAACCAATCAAATATTATTATAATTAAAAAAATTATATAATATAAAATTTATAATAAATTCCCTCAAAATGCGAGACTTCATCTACATCTACTAAACATAGTAAATTTCACAAATAAGAGTCATGAAGTTAAAGATTTGAGATTATATATGTTTTCTTTCAATTCTTTCTTAAAATTACGAATAAGATTTTTTTCCCCAAAAACTTTGTTAAAGCTGTGCTAAGCTTATAGCATTTTTAAAAAAAAAAGAAAAGAAATTGAGGTAAAATGATTTTCTTTACCCGGATCACTTTTTTTTTGCTTTTTTGGTTCAGTCCAAATTATGCAGATTTGGACCTATTCAAACCAATTTCACCGTTAATATTATTTTAAGGATTACTCAAATTGTGTCAGGCGTCGATTGACAGCGGACTAATCTGATTATCCAATTCAAACTAATATGATCATCAATAGAGCTGTAGAGGATTCAAACTATGTAAGGTGCTGATTAATAATTGGATCAGTCGAACCATCCAATCTAATTTGATTCAGTTTTACGAACATTAATCCAACCATTTTAGAGTTAAAAGGATTTTTTTTTTTTTTTTTTTTTTGGGAATTTTCTCTCCACGAAATGCATGTTCTCCTCAAACAAACAAGCGTCCATTCCTTAAACTTTGTGAAGACGTGTTTTAAAATATAAAGATGTTACCTTATGAGGGAAGAAGATTTTTCGTTAATTTACTGAAATTGAAGTTGTCCGATCTTATAATCTTGACGTAAATTATAGGAGATTTTTCCTAAATATTTACAAGATTTATACAACCCTGCGAATTGTAGATACAAGAATTTTATTTGATAAAATTAAAAATAATATTTCATTATATTATTTATTTAACAATTTTATTTTTTGTATTTTTTTCAGTATAGGGGTTGTTTACGGCCTGCTATATAAGCTCATCAATGATTAATTAAAATTTCATCAATTATGCTTAAATAGGTCAATAGGATGATAAATAGACTTAGATTTCTTAAATTTTATAAGCAAATTATGTCACGAGAAAATTTTAACTTACATCCAAATCACAAGTTAGACACAAATAAAAAATTTTAAAACAAACCTAATTTATTTATATTAAGGTTTTATTTGATTTAATTTATTTTCACCCCTAATTCAATTATAAACATCTTTGTCTAAATTTCTAGATACATATGTACCTCAACGGGTGAAATTACAATAAACTTTTTTAATAAAAATAAATTTTGTATCATTAATAAATCATACCATAAAAATGTGATTTTTTTTTTTGAAGATTTAGCAAATAGAAGGCTTACAAGATGGCATAGATGCATGATTTATGAATTTTGAATGAGCCGTCTATATATTTTCATAATTTAAGGGGAATACGCATAATGAATTATTGCAAGGAACTCCTTTAATTTACATTCGTTTTTTCTTTTGATCACACTTCATCCTTTTTACTTCCTTCTTCATAATAACCCTTTTTTTTCCTTGTTGCTTGGCCGTAATATCTGAAGTATATATTTTCTAGACAAGTGTTTTTACAATATTTATGCTTTTAACGAAAAATATAAATTTTTTTTACAACCTCTGTAGATATTTTAAAATTTTGCATATTTACTGAACAAATTTATAGAAAGTTGTAGCCTTTTTAGGAAAAAAAAATGTTATAATTCGTCTGAAAAACTCAAAGAGGTACCTTTTTCATAAAATTTTTAAGATTCACCCAAAAGCAAAATTTTTTTTTTTTTTTGTGATAATTAGAATATTGAAACCACTGGACACAATCACATAAAATTCTTGGATCCAATCTAAAATGTGGAATAAGGCAAAACCTTAAAATAACATCACACACCTTCAGAACATTTTTTTTTCTCTTTATTGCTATTTGTAATCCTTATTGTTTAGAAAAAGATGCAAAAGAAACATTTACATTTTGTCCTTTTCCTTTTCTTCACCAGCTAAACGGAAATAGTTTACAAATTCAAAAGAAAAGCCTTAGAAAGAAGTTAACTCGTGGAAGGTTTTAAGAGATCGGAGATTATTCCTTAAAAAAACTGCATATCGCCCGATTCTGACTTGCTTTTGTCGGTATATTATCCACTTTTGGAACAGCCATATATCAAAATACATCAACTCTTTCTGATGTCAATACTTTGAGTGCAGTTTTTATGATATCTTCTGAGGAAAAAAAATTTTTGACACAATCCTTTCACTTTATTTTATTTTGAAGTCCATACATTTTTTTCCTTTGATCTTTTTCTCATTAATTGACACCAATAACAGAAGTCCAAATCCATTCTGTTGCCCCTTCCCAGTTTTTGTGAAAAAAAAAATCAAATAAAAGAAAATTTCACAACTGTGATATGAGAAAACTTACATTAATCATAGACTGGTGGTATCAGTAAACTTGTGATACCATTTCCCCAGAAGCAGACGGGGAGGACTGAGTGTAATATCTAACAAAATTCACCCAGTCCCTACACATTTTCCATTTCCATCCATGTCAGTTAATTCTAATCCATGACATCATACATACAAAACCTACAAAACCTATGTCTTTTCACATTCTATGATCTAGATTTATGCTTAGACCCTTTCGAACGCTTCCTAGATGACGATTCTGTACCATTTATCCTGTCTTTGCGTTTAAGAAGCTCCCCGTTGCATCGAGATTCAGGGAATGTTTTACTTGCTTTGCTGTACTGAACGACATTGGTAACAATGGCGTAGAGAGTTATGTCACTTCTTGGTGTCAGGGTGGTCCTTCTCTCAATGACTGCATTCTGCCCGCATCTTGATTCAAGAAGCGCCTTGTCTCTCAGCTTCTGGAATATGACATCTTTATCAAACGTAAAGCAATCAGTTGAAACCTGTAATGAAGACATATCTATGTCAGATAATCACTAGAACATTTTGTTCCAAACTAGGGTTTTTATTGGATGATGCTAAACAACATCGCTTGTTATATGTGGCATGGATACAGGATGTGGGGCCCGCAAGTGATTGCATGTCCAGTTAAGTGAGATTGAGTGAATGAGAATACAAGAGACTAGCAATTTTTAAGAATGAATAGCACAGCATGAGTCACAGCATAAATACCGCAGAAACAGAAAATGAGAATCATGCATTTGCCTTGAGAATTTAGTCATGAGAGGACGAGGCAAACTATCAGTCGCATGTCATTGACCTATCTTGGAATGTGAGACATTTTAAGAGATAAGTAGGTAAAAAATTACACAAATCTCTTACCGTAAAATCAACTGGGACATCAAGTTCTATGGTTGCGCACCCGCAACCATCACTGAAGTTGAGCTTCAGTACCATTTCAAATGCTTTCTCCCATATTGTTCTCCTAGTACATCAGTAATCCAATTGTAAGCTAAAGGACACAGGCCAGGAGATCTATTCTAATATTTTAATCAGGAAACACCAGGAGATGGGGAATTTTGTCCGAGAATAGCCAAATCCTCATGTTAACTTTCACAATCTACAATAATTCATCTAAAACACATCTTGTATGTGGGCGTAATAAATCGGCTGAACAAATTGATCAATGGGTCAAAGCATCACTCTATATAATTACATGACAGCTTAAATATGCCACTGCTGCTTCTGACAATTTTTTTTTTTTATTTAATAGAAGGGATATGATTTATTCTGCAGATCACATGATAAAACAACAAATATACCTACCTTTTAAGCCGAAATGGTTGCCTATCTAGTATAGCTTCTTTGTAATCTTCCTTGTCCAGAAAGGACACCTGTGGCAAAAAGGACAGTAACTTAATCCAATTCTAGAAAGAAGGGAATTCAGGAGCCAGGAAGATTGCATGAAAACCGGAGATTGTCATCCATAACATGATCAACTTAGGGTAACCAAGTGACGAACTAGCCAGCTCTATTCACCTCAACAGACTTAACGAATGGCAATGTTGCTTTCTGTCCATGTGCACTTGCAACCTGGAGAGTCCAGTTCACATATCTTTGATCTGTGTTGCAAGACCACACGAGAGCTATAAGTGAAAAGCCTAATATAACTGCTAGTCATTTGCTACAGCAATTTGAACTATAGCTTTTTGTGATATTTGTGCAAACTAGAACCAGGAGAATATGAAAATTCCACCCCTTTTCTAGAGAGAGAATCAAATGAATTGGCAAGTGAAATAAGCAGATGCATCCTACGAAGTGGGAAAAAACCTCTCTCCAAGTCTAGAAAGTTCATAGCAGAAACAGGAAAGATGTAATATAGTCTGTAGACACATGCAAAAATATCAAAAGGAAACATCAACAAAGGTAACAATTTGTCAATAGATATACCAATTTGAAAAAAAATAGCTTATCACAGCTTGGAAACTCGTGACAATAACTTCAGCGTTCACCATCATAAGATACAGTTAACTAAGTCAAATCTTCAGGGTTGGTCATATGGGCCCATGACTACAACTTGACATTGACAGTGAGTAGTAGTAAAAAGCAACATTAAAGCATCAGATAATCTGGAAGAAGTCACATGCATAAGAATTCTATTGTACCCTGAACAGAAGCAGATAGCTCAGAAAGTACACGTTCACACTAATTACCATTGCTCAGGGCATGAGTCAAGATGATCTGGAAAAGATCAATCCTTACAAAGGGAGGAATCTGCATATTAAGCGAGTCCAAGACACCTGCAATTACCTGTTCTAGCTCAAATTAATATACATTAGACAGAAGAAGCCATATCAGTATTAGCTCCGTTTGTTTTCTGAAAGATATTTTTCATAGGAAAATCTCATTTTCTTGTATATAAATGAAGGTGTAACATGTGTGTCTATACCTTGTAATTTAAAAAAATGATCCCTAGAACCCATAGTAGTAGAGAAAAATAACTTCCTCTTTGTAAAGGGGAAGTTATCTTCCACAAACTCATTAACATACAAATCATTTTCCACCATTTTGATAGTTTATAATTATATTCCTAAAAAAAATGTTTTCTGCCAAAACAGATAGCACCTAAGATAGGAGAGATAAATCCAACCACACACACACACACCATCTATTCATACTGAACTATTTTTGTCCTATTATTACTTTGACTTGATAACTAATTTAATACATATACAAATACAAATAAAATAGGAGACAGAAGGCAGAACAATAGAAATCATACAATTGAAAAACAAAACTCACTTGATTATAACATCAGTTTATCAAAGATGATAGAACTTTATTAAGGAGAAAGATGAGAATAAAAAATTTATATATCCACCTTGACAGTGAAACTGTTAAAGAATCAACAGAGTGAACAGTTATTATTAGGCTCTTTTAAACTTTTTTGGTTATAGCTTATAGAAAATAAGTGCTGGGCTCAATAAGAAATAAGCTATTCAATCATTTATTATGACACTCTCATAATACCTCTGTATTAATATTTCATTTTAATCCAAAAAAAATAATATAGGCCAATAAATTTTCAGTTGGTGATTGGTATCTTGGATTATTATAATCTGCTTTGTATGGAAGATATGTACGCATATTTCTTAAAATAGGTAACTTTCATGATTTGCAAATATCCTTATAATCACAACTTAAAGATTTGAATATGATAAAAATATGAATGTGATTAATCTTGATAAGAAGATTAAACTCCCCATGTTAATGTCCTTAGCTCAGCAACCGGGTGCAGCCATGCAATTTTACTACATTAAGACTAATATAAAAGATAAGACCAAAATGAGAAAAGAGAAAGGAAACTGATTAAAGGGACACTTTGCTTCACTTAAGAATTCAGATGAAAATACCTTATCTACTAGCCCGTGGATGACCAAACTGGCTTTTTTGTCCTTTGGAGTCTTCTGCAAGAGTCCAAAGATATTAGAGTTTAGACCAATAGAGTATAAATGTAAAAGTCGTAAAAATTAGAAGCCAACTAGCACTTAATGGGAAGGGGAACAAGTTGAGAAACTGACAATCTAAATTCTAGTTGTTACAACCATGCAGTTCCTTATATAAGTATATTATTGTAATTAAGACAGATTTGCTATAGTTGAGTTTGAATTTGTACACCTGCAAGCAATTTATGCCACTCTCTGCTTATCTTTACATGCATCAGCTAATTAAGGTAGCCAATACTTCCTACTCTATTACATAATACTAGCTAGAGTAGCAAGCTGCAAGGTCGCACAGTACATACTTAGAGACCAAGGAGACCCCACATCTTTCATAGGCAAAAACTTCCAAAAACTGAAATAAGAGGAACACCTAGATGAACATACAAAAGCTGGTCAGAAAAGAAAAGGGTGATACCTGGAGATTCACAATTACAACTTTTCCCCCACCTCGAAGGGCTTTCAAAGGAAGGTTGCATGCTGGAGTTATTTGCAGACTGCATGGAGAAATTTTGATGGCCACGATATCCAAAGAAACAAATAGCTAAGAAAAAGAATAGGAAAGCAAGATACAATTATGAAAAGTATATAGAAAATTAACCACAGAAAAAGATCATGTAATTACTATAGCTCTGGTAAAATGACTGATCCCCGATGCAACAATCCATCTCATCTAATTATATATACCAGGATAAAGACAGCACAACTAATGGCATTGTGTCAGTAACTGAATGGATTAAGGAAACCATCTCTCAAGCACTGTTGAATCAAGAATATACCAACGTGAGGCCTTATAATCCCATCAAGTTTTCAATTCTAATGGAGGAAGTTGGTCTACCAGTTCTAACAGGAACAGCACAAGTTTTAGTCACACAACATCAAACCAAAATTGAACAAGTCTGTTTGAAGTTGAGATCCCATCTATATTTGCCCAAATAACTATAAACATTTACACTCCTAAATCTGAGGACATACAAACAGAAAGAGAAAGATATAGACACCGGAATAGCAGATAACTCTGAGACACGAGGGATAGAGAGCAAAAGGCTAAACAAATAGTAACATTAAGTGAAATCATCTTATTACCTTGTCCCTAAGCATAACACTATATCTGCCATTTTGCAGTGCTTCTCAGCAGGGTCCATCTCCTTCGGAGGTAGTGCATCCTATAAATTCACAGAGATAGACATAGTCAGAGGGGGAAAGCAAGTATAAACACGTACATGCCTAGGGGATAGAAATCCTCAGTAGCAGGATAATGATAGGAGAAAACCCCAGTCCTATATCACCAATTTTAGAAGTTAATGTATCAATGATTCCACCCAACTGGAAACTTCAACTGGCACCTGGCACCTGGCATTAAGTCTTTCTCTTCAATTCATGAAGTATGTATGCGAGTTCTGTGTCATTTGAAGGACTATGTATCCTTCTGATAGCATATTTGATGGAGAATAAAAAATATAAATTAATAGCCTTTCCTAGATTCACAGTTAATAGCCAGTTCATTGAGTCAAGGAGGTGGACCCCTTCCATTTACTCAATGCCTTCTCTACCAAATTTTACCAACAAGATTTATATCAGAATTTCATCAATATTATTAAACAACAAGCAGCCAGACGTGACAAGGGTGAAGAAGCAGGCATTTTAAGACAGAACAACTAACCCAGCATGCCTAATGCAGGGAAACATCAAACTGCATACAAGCATAACAAAATTGACCAAAATTTTCCTGTCAAGTGTAAAATGTGTACAATCACCCAAGTGCATGTGCAACCTAGGACAGAAGCCTGACTTGTTCTGATGGTATAAAGAGAAACTATCATATCAATTATGGGCAACGAGCATATAAACACAGTTATACCTCCCAGTCAAGAACTGTATCCTTCAGTCTTGCTCCACAGTTCTCATCAGAACAGCGCCTTGATGTCTCTTTCAGACCAATTGTTTCCACCTCAAAATCTCGTATGTATCTTGTAAATATAAGTGATATAATCACATTTCTTAATAATAATAAAGACAAGCTTTTTAAATATATGCATATGTACAAGTAACAGGATCACTACATAAAAAAGCACACACAGAAAAAGCAGAAGTGTTAAAAAACATAACATGCCCACTATCAGCACCAACAGATCTCAGAGTAACTTAAATGCAATATGCCCAAGAGTAGACATGATGTCTACATGCATAGGTTCAAGAGCTAAGCTCAGCATAATAATAAAATGTCTAAATACATAAGCATAAAATACAAATGAAACATAAATATCACACAAGAGAATAAATAAGTAAATGCCAAACATTTACCCATCAATTACAAAATTATTTTGCCACTGTGTTTGACTTAAGCAAAGGATGAGCCACCAACAATCTTTATGACAAAATCTACAACAGACAATAACGCAAACCAGAAAAGCAGAAACAATTCATTTTCTATGTAAGGAGATTTCACAATCAACATGGCATCTACAACATAACTGATGTAAAATTGTAATTCTAAATGAATTGCAGACACCTAGCATCAGTGCTGTGAAACTTGGTAACATCATCGAATATATTTAACTAAATATCCAAAAATATTTAACTATAACCGAAGATGTATCATATGTCAAATTGAAATATGAATGACAATGAACTCTTACTCAGCTCCACAGGACGGACAAGTTTCCATGAAGGAGTCCCCATGCAACTCGGCTAATTTCTCTCTTGGAATCCCAGATCGAAGATGGAGACCATCAACATTCTAGCATCAGAAAGTAAAAGCTTACAAGAAAAGAAATTAAACTGCCAAGCTTATCTGCTTCCATAGAATGACCATCTTGATGGAATGCAATTTCAATAGGAAGAGATGAAACAACACACAATTTTGTATAGCCAAGGAAGAAGCGATACTACCCCAACCCAGTTAAAACAAAAAACAACTTAACATATAAACCAACATTATATTAGCAAATTCAAGATATTCCAAACTAATAACTTTCACACTCATCAATAGAAAGAAAATGTGGACGGTAGCTAATGAAAATAAAGCCAAGGCAGTATATCTAATTGAAGTACATACATGCAGAGAGTAAAAATACACCAAGGGTACCTGGCTAATAACAAACTTCAATATTCCAGCCTTTTCTAGTTCAACCAAAGCCATGTGAGTCAAGCTGGGCAATGCCCGATGAAAAGGCAGGGATGCTTCTGGTAAGGCTTTGCCTTCACGCTGTTATAATACATATTGCACACTAAAATAAGATACCTATTATGAAGTCCATTTTCATTTTTGTTGGGTTAATATGAACCAAACAAACCAAAAAAAAAAAAAAAATTGAAAAAGAGTCCCCAAGAGAATAAGTTCCAATGGGATAACTATATCTATCAAACACTATGCCAGCATGCATGATGACACATCCCACTCATTGCTAGGAAAGCTTGTATTTAGATATAAATCTCTTGTTCATTCTGTTAGATAAAAATTCATTAAAAGACACCCTAGAGACATGGTGCTACTGTGATTATAAGGGTCTAAATTTCGATCAAAAAACATATACTAACTACAGCTATACTAGCTAGTATTTAGGGATTACCTTGCAGTAATTTTAAGAGGAGAACATTAACAGAGTGGCACCTGATTTGCCAATCTATTCATTGTATATTAAATTTTGTAGTGAACTAGACAGAAACCTTGACCATGGTCATACAATCTCTTATCAGGCATTAATTTCATCAACATGAAAAAGAAATTATCACAACAAACACATAATAAAACTAACTTCTAAGAAAATCAACTTGAAATTACTAGATTTTACCAATATCCATATTAAATATGAAAAGGATGCATTATTATCATCAATTCCAAAAATCTTTTTAATTAATTCTTACTTATTATGCAGTTTCCCACCTCAGAGAAAATATAATCCAAATATGGAGGAGCTTGGCACAATATATTTCGTCATGAAAGTCCCATCTATAAAATGTTCCATCTTACTTATGTCAGTAGCATTTACATTTTAAATCTAATGGAATCTGCTAATATCATCTAGCACAAATTCGCAAATACAAGCATCTACAGAAAAGAACAAAAAGTATATCATTTCTAAGTATTTATATTTTTTTCAGCTTTAAAAGTTACCACCTGAAGAGTCCAAATTCCCTTGGGGCCTCGAAAATCTGGTATACCACAAGATGTTGATATCCCTGCACCCGTGAACACCACTAGATGCTTACTCTGCAAACAGAAAAGGAGAAAAATAAAGATGCTGATTATATGAACTCAAAACACTTCCTGCTGCTAAGATTGATCTGAGTAGCTGCAAATTCATACCTTTTTTATCATGATAGCTAGTCGTTCTATCTGCCCAAAATAAAGTTTATGTTAGCATATGAAGATTATGTTGACAAATCCATTCAGTATCCAAACTCCCAGTAAGAAACAATGAGAAAGAAAGCCGACAGATTCTTTCAATCATCAGACAAAAGCATAGTTGATTCTTCTATAATCACTCTGCTCTTTATTATCAGTTGAAAAATCTATTTAAAGGAAAACCAAAGTATTTACAGTAACAATGGAATTTAAAGTTTGTGAAATGAAAGACCATAATTTGAGAGTGGAAATAAATCTGAGCACAACACACCGAAATCCAAAATCAATCAGACATAGAAGACAACAACATGCCCAGGATATATGCACAAAAGCACGATTCTAATCAATTATTTGCATATGACAAACGCCTAATAGAATATTTTTCCACACAGACATAAAATTCTAGAGACTTCTCAGGATTGAATCTAGCTGCAACTATTTAACTCATATTCACAGAGATGATGATGATGATGATATGCGAGAAAATACTTAGCAGAACACCATGACTCAGACCTAAGTATATACTTGGTCCGGTATTCAATGTTTTAAAGCATTACTCACTTCGTTAAAACCCTCATAGTACGACATATCCATCAATTCCAATGTATTTGTGATCCCAATCCAGTACTGCACACACTCATAATCATGCACGCCGGTGATCAATACCGCTAGAGATGCACAATTAACATAGCAGTGAGCACTCAAATTTCAGCCCAATCAGCATAACCCCAGTGAATGACACAAACTAGTGATCAAACATAAATCTCAAACCCAGACAGCAGATTATGCCAAGGAAGTATAAACCCCACACAGAACAGCTCCTCTCAGCATTAGACCCAAGCAGCATTCATAAAGTATTTTGAAGAAGATCACCAAACTTACTCCCAATAATACTGAGTGATAGGAACGATAACACCGTCTAGAAACATCTGAGAAAAACGAAAAATGTGAATGGAGACAAGTAGCCTACTTTTTCTCGCAAAACGTGAGGCGGGTCGAATAATTCATTCATTCCAACGCTGCCCACATCTTCTATGTACGAAAGCTTCTCGGCATAGCCCAGAGACATGGCGGTTGAGTGATTACAGTGCCTGAATAACCCTCAGTCTCTAAAAGTTTTAATTTTTTCCTCTCTCTTTCTCTCTCAAGGAAATGGAGAAGAAGAAGAAGAAAGGCCTTTCCTTTTTCCCTCTATTCCTCAGAGAGGCTTGTGAGTCAGTATTTGCTCGTTTTAAGGAGACCCCAAGAGCCGATATAGTCCCTCACATCCTCTGCATATGTCACCCTGGCAACCAATGACGCTTCTTATTTCCGCTCCTCAAAAATAGCTTCTACCCAAAAAAACTGTATTTTTGTATTTTATGGAAATTAAAAAAATTATATTCGGATGTAAATTATAATAAATGAAAATGTTGATATGTAAAAGTGTTATGACCAGTGAAAAAAATATTCTGTCATTTAGTAATTAATTTAAGAATTAAAAATATTTTTATTAAAGAGATGAGTTGTCATCACAACTCTACCATAATACTATTATTAAGAGTGTATTTAGTTAGATAAAATAAAATAAAAATGATTAAAAAGTTTATTTGGTTTGTATTATGAAATGAGAATTTTATTAAATAATAAAATATCCGTTTTATAGTAAAAGTAATGAAATGAATTATTCTTCCATTAATGGATTAGTATTTTTATACACATATTTCTCATATGTCTTATATATTTCATCATTACCATTTATTAATATAGGATAAAAAATTAATTTTTGAATATTTTTCAATTAAAATACTTTAATAATTATATTTTTAATAATAAAATTTAAAATAAAACATTTTTGTATTCTTTACAAAAATATTTAATATGAAAATTTATTAAATTAAAAATTTTATGCTTTTAATATTAAAAAATTTAATTATAATTTTTATGATGAAATTTAAATTGTAATAATGTTTATTACTAATTGTATCATATATTTTAATAATATTATGTTATTTAATAAGATATTTATTATTTTTATAATAAATATATTATAGTCTTTAATTATATTTTTTTATTTCATTCTATCAAAATTTTGATATATAAAATAGAATGAAACGTCTATTTTATTTATTATTATATCAAATATAATTATAAAAATAATTATCTTATTCTCATTCCTTTTTTTATTTTCATTATCATTCCATCCAACTAAATTTATCAAAGTAGTTCACTCTTTCTTTTCTTTTTTTTTTTTACGTGAGATTTAGAATCTCTTATATAAGCAGTAAATTTTTTTAATAGAAAAATCGTTGTCTCCCTAATAACTGAAACCTAAAAAAAAAAAGCAATGATAGATTCCAAAAATACCAAGTACTGTAAATTAGATGTAAATCCTTTTGAAAAGAGGTAATTTAATGTTAGTGTAAATTTTCCGGGCAAATTTAAGTATAACACCAAGAAGTTGCGCATGACGTTTGAGTTTCCTCCATACCTTCATATTGACCAATAATATTTTTTTTATAGCAAAATGAGGGCAGCAATTATTCTAGAAGTTAAAGCATTAATAAAAAAAAAAAATTTCCATCCAACATTATTATGAAACGGGACAAGTCGACCCATCCACAAACTACCTCTTTTGCAGACCGACCTGCACATTTCACGAGCCTCCATAATGAAATCCCTAATCCATTTTTAAAAGGTTCGTGATACACAAGTCAGCTTATGAGCCTTTTTTAATTTAGAATATTTTACGTTTTAAAGCTTGTAAATAATAAAAAACTTTATAATTATTTTAAAGTACCATATATTTATTCATAAATAATTTATAATACATTTAGAATATATACATAACCTAAAAAAAATATTGTGCATATATATATGTCAGAAAATACTTACAAAATTAAAAATATCATCTAAAAATAATTTTTAATTATTTTTTTACATCATTACCCAGTAAGCATCTCCCTCAGAATTCAAATTACTGTGCATTTATATATAAAATCCGCTTGACCTTTAAACTTAAATGTTTATGCTCTTTCTTTGACTATAAGCAATTAATTTATAAATACCTGCAACGTTTTAGCATCGGCAATGTCTATACATAGAATGCAATTGTAAGTGCTCTTAGCTGTCCTTGAGAGTTACCTTCCATTTTACCCGCCAATGCCTACGTTGAAAATTTTCTTTTGCAACGAAAATATTGTTGTACACTTTGAATTTGTCGCATTGTTCTCACGTAATTATAGGAAATAGTCATATAAAAAATTGTAAAAGTCACTTTTTCACTTTATAAAAGTAATGCAAAGATTATTTAAGTGGCGTTTAGTTTGAAGAATATTTTTAATATTTTTAGAAATATTTAAAAAAAATATTATATTTTTATATTTAATTGAAAAATTTTTAAAAAAAGGTCCGGAAATATCACATTTTTAAGAATATTTTTTGTTTAACTTTTCTCTAAAATATTTTCATAATAGGAGTGGAAATCTCATATTTTCATGGAATGAGAATATTGATACTAAAATAAAAAGATAAAATTATTTTTGCATTTAATTTTTTTATTTATCATTTTATTAAATAATTTTTAATTTAAACTAAAAAAATAATTATTATTTTATTTTTAAAATATTTTTACTATTAAGAAATATAATAATATTAATTTTTTTACCATAATTTCTTTTTTATTGTTATTCCTAATGTTTGAAAGATTATTTTAGTATAATTATATATACATATGAGTTTTTCATTAAAAAATAATGCAACAAGCTTGAAATTTCTTTAAAAAAAGGGCATATTTATATATAAAATATAAAATAATAATATTTTATGTTAGAGTAGAAATTATAATATAAAATTTAATACCAGTATAAAATATAATTATAAAAATGATTAGACATAAAAATTTATAATTTTGTAAAAAAAGAAATGGCAACTATATTTAATATTATAATAAAAATCTAAATAAATTATGCTCATTTCATTTTGAAAATTGATCTAATAATAATAATTATAATAATAAAGTATAAAATATTAAAATATAATAATGTGTAACATATAAAAATATAATACATTAAATATTAAAATATAATAATATGTAAAATATTTATATATATTTTTTAATAAATTTTTAGATGTTAAATATTAAAATTTAATTTATTAGGTGTTAAAAAATTCTTTATTATGTGTGTAGTTTTAAATAAAAATATGATTTACTACATTATATTTTATAATTAAAAATTTAATAAGAATATTTTTGAAATAATCTTAAGATTCTTAAGAATATTAAATATAAACCAAATATAGTAATATAGTATATTTAGACATCTGGTAAAATATTTCTAAAAAAATTATAATAAATTAAATATATGAATATTACAATTCTATTAATTAAATTATCAAAAAAATGTATATTCATAGGAATGTAAGATTTTGCGAACCAAACATAGTAATATAGTATATCTCAAGATTCCTAAAAATATTAAATAATTTCAAATAATTAAGCAATCTTAAGATTCCCAATAATATCAAATATGAATCAAATATAGTAATATAGTATATCTAGGAATCTAGCAAAATATTTTCAAAAAAAATTATAATAAACCAAATATTACATTGCTATTAATTAAATTTCTAGAAAAGTGTACATTCTTAGAAATATAAAATTTCGTAAACCAAATGTCATCTTAGTGCGCAAATAATATTACTCATCTTAGCTATGATTTATGAACTTGTTATTTTGAAAAATTCTAACCACATAATTGATTACGATAGTGCAAGTCATTTATAGGATATCTTAGATTTAAATAGGAGTCGGATCCTTTTCTTTTTGTTTTTTATGTCATTTTTTATTTTTAAAGAAATAAAAATATAATTCAATTAAAAAAATTTTCTAGCACTTCATGTTATCCTAAGAATTTTATTCCCATCATATCCCTTAATATCAAGAATTTGAATCCTCAATCTTAAATGAATTACTATTTTTACAATCATTAAAAAATAAAAAATTACATTTATCTCTCTTCAAAATATACCATCTTTTTTCTTAAAGAAAAGAAGGGAATTTCCATTTAAATATAATTGTTGCAAAAAAATTAGTTATTAAAATGCAAATTCATGGAGCCAATTTTTAGCCCATTACTTGAATATTAATTGATCAATATATCAATGAATATAAAGTATTTTTTATACTTTGAAGTGTGGTAGTTGAGGAAAAATAGAGTACTGTTTTCTCTCAAAATAAGGAATAGTGACTTATTTCAGGAGTAAGATAATATTTTTTGTAGTTGAGTGGGACAACAACTTTAAAGATAAAAGAGCTAAAAAAAATTTTCTTTGAATTTTTTTATCATAAAATTTTCTCTTTCCAATAAATAAAGATCACTTTTTAAATTCAAATTTCTATCCATTAATGAGGCACATTTTTTTATACACAATTTTAAATTTGAATCATCATGTTATTTTTTAGTTAACACATGATAAAAAGAGAATTGATCAGTGAAATGTATAAGTTCTTTTTTCTTTCCATTTCTGTATAAGAAGGTTCATCACAATTAAAATTTATGAAGTGATAAGAATTTTAATTATTTTATTCTTTTCGAATGGATTTAAATTCATACCAATAAAATGAAAAGAAAATTTTCCAATGGCCTAGGGCCTTTAATACAGATGATATTTAATGTTTTTTAAGCAAATTTATCCTCCTTCACATTTTAAATTCCACATCAAACTCGTATATACATACATATATATAATAGTTCAATGGCTCCTACTATCATAAAAAAATTAACTTATAATTTAAGTCAACACAAGTACTAATAGTCTACGAGCACACATAGTGATAAATATTGAATATGTTTGGATATATTTTTATTTTTATATTTTTAAAAAAATATTTTTAAAAATCATTCTCAAAATTTATTTTTTAATTAAAAATTAAGATTACTAAGTGATTGATATTGTAAAAAAAATATTTTATTTAATTATAAAATTAACATCCAAAATAAGAAAATAAATTCAAAAAATAACTTATTTTTTTATTTTTAAATTATATATTTAGAGAATATTTTTTAAAAATAAATTTTGTAAATAGATTACCAAACAAGTTCTTTTATTTTATTTTTTAAAAAAAACCCTTATTACTAATACTTCTAAGCTAAAGTCATAAATGGACTTTACCATCATAATAATAGGGTCTGCCAGATAAATGATAAGAAAAAATTTATAGTATATTGATAAAATAATTTATTAACATATTATCATATAAGATCCAATTATAAAAAATAAATTTAGTATATGATCAAAATTTATATTACACTAATGTATCACTGCACTTTTCAAATGATATAGGTCGTGGCAAAAAAAAAATTATATAGGTCTAATTGCCATCCACTTATAGGCGATTAATAAGTAATAAATAACCACATAATAATTTGCTATCAAATATTTTAAATTTGTAATTTAATTATTTTAAGCTAAAGTAATAAGTGAATAGAACAAAGTGCTAACCTCACTCACAAGAAAGGAATGAAAGGAGGTTGTTGAAGTCCGTACGTTAACCAAATTTTTGTGCTTGCTTAAGCCACACGAATTCCGGAAACCGTAGGCCGGAAGCAGCAACGCAAGCTTCAAAGTCAACTACATTCTTACAATTCGTCTTTTCTTTTTATAATCAATCTTTCTAAGGCCTCCTTCTTCTCTACTTGGTGTTGTTGCTGGCCCTTTACGAATGAGAAAACGCTTCTACTTAGGACCACTCTTCATCAAATCACATGAAATGTTTTTAAATAAGTTTCTAATATATTTTCTTAAAACTTAATCATGAAGTAGTGTTCTTCTATCCAATATTCATGTTTGTATTAGACCAAAAAAAAATATGAAAATGTTTTTTGCTTTACATGTAAGCAAGGTTAAATCTAGAAAATTTAGATAGTGGGGATGATTTATTAATTTAAATAAGAGTAAATACAATAATTAACTTATCATTTATAAAGATAAAGAATATTATATACCTTAAATTTCATAATTAGTAGAATTAAAGTTGGAAGAGAAAGCATTAAATAATTTTAATAATTTTCATTTAAATACATTAAATATTTTTTACCATTTTAATTTAAAATTTTAATTATTTTTACCATGATCAAAAACTATTTTCTTTATTTAAGGATAAAACAGTAAGATTTAAATTAAATTTTAATTTTTTTTCGATTTCATAAATTATTTAGTTATTCAAAAATATTGATTTGAGAAGAGATAGAATGGAAATTGATTTTTTAATATCTGAAGTATAACTTGATATAATAAATAATTTTTATACCGAAAGAATAACAAATCATTTAATAAATATATAAATTAAATATTTTAGGTTAACAAATTTTAACTTATATAATTATATATTTTTGAATATGTGCATTTGAGCACACTCAATTTTTATGCATAGAAGAATATAAACAAGTAAAATTAATTCAAAAATAAAATTAATCTCAAGCAAATTTATTATATATAAAATAAGTAAATAAAAATATTAAAATTTTTAAAAGAAATTTAATAATGCTATAAAAAATAATTATTATAATTTTAACAAAGAAAAAGATCCATTTTATGCTATCATATAAAAAAAGAAAGAGAGATAGATAATTGTTCCACTCTCTAAAAGAGGGTGAATGATCATTCTCTTTTAACAGAGGATGGAATCCACAAAATTGTGAATTTTACGATGTGTGAGAAGAAAATGAGTGAAGAGAAAATTGAATGCACTATTGCTCCAACCAAAGAAAAAAAATTGTCCCCTGGTTGTGGGCCATCTTCAAGGTAAATCCGTGGATTCCACCTCACGTACACAAAGAGAAGGCAAAAATTTCATTTCATGTAATAAATAAAATAATTTATAATTTATCAACTCATAAATCTCACATACTATCTTACTAAGTTATGACTTGATAAGTTATTTTAAGTAACTTACAACATATAAATTCCTATCACTTTAAATTTTTTTAAATTTATTATTATTTTTATTAATTTTTAACTCATATCTTTTTTAATATAAATATCAATATTATTTTTAAAAAATATAATTAATTTAATTTAATATAATTATATTCTAATTTTAAATTAAAAGTATATAAAATATGTATATAAATAAATATATAATATTATAAAATATAATTAAGTAATTATAATTTTGTTATAAATAATAAAATAAAAATTATGTAAATAAATAAATATCTAAACACATAAAATATAATTAATTAAATATTTGATATTATATCTTTATTTTTTAAAATATTGATTATGTTAATATAACTTGATTTCTATATAAATATAAATTATTTTAATTATATATATTTCTATTAATATATTCTTTTAGATTATTTTATAATTTTAATAAATTTAATAACTAATTCTACAAAACACATTTTATGTAATTAATTAATTATCAGCTATTAATTATTATTTAACTTATCAATTATTAATTAATTTATCATAGTCCTTATTAACTACTTATTCAAAATAGAACCCAAGTCAGAAAGTCTTACGCACAACTGCTAAGCAATTGTTTAGTTTATACTGTAAGTTTTTACGAAAAATTGATTTTTTTGTAAAAACAAATTCTCTTATTATGAAATTCTCTGAAAATATTTAAAAGTTTAGTTGACACTAAAAAATTAACATTTCTCATAAATTAATATTCTATATTTTATTTGATTCAACTCTAAATTTTTTAAAAATTATTATCAAAATAAAAAATATACCATTCAAAATTGTTATACAAAAATAAGATTTATTGATAATTTTAATTATTCAAATTTATTTTTTTAAAATTAAATTTCAAATTCCTCTTTTAATTATAATTTTTAAAATTTTAAATTTATTAATTAACTACAAAAAAATTTAAATCAAAACAATTAGATGTCTTATATATATAATCATCTTAACATAATTAAAATAGGATATAATTTAAATGAATAGAAAATATCAATTGAATAATTAATTCTATCAAATCTATAGGGAATAGATTAAAAAAATATATCATTTTTCGTTTTTATAAATGAATATAAAAATAGTAAGTAATATATATACAGTATAAAATAATAAATAGAATATTATAATATATATATATAATAAATATAATTATATTTAAAATTAAATTTTGGTTATAGTTGTATATCCAATTATATTTAAAATTTATATTTATGATAAAATATTTGACAATTATTTTATGTAATTTTATATAATACTCATTCTATTTATTATATATTAATAAAATAATTATATTTTGTTTAATTAATAATTATATAAAATATAATTAATTTATTTTAGTTATATTTATGTTTTATAATTACTACTAAGTTATATTTATTATAATTTTTAAATGATGAGAATAAAAGATTAAAGTAATCATTAATTAAATTAAGTAGGAGTAATTTTTTATTTTTATATATAAATAATATAAGAATCTTTTGTTATTAAGGAGATGTAGATAAATAACTTTTTATACCTTATAAGAAGTAAAAAATTTTAAAAAATTTCACTTTCTCTATTTTGAGAGTTAATAATTAAACAAATAATTTAAGAAATTTTTACTTTTTGAAAAATTATACTTCCCCCATAGCTCTTGCAATACAAACTATTAGAAGATTGGAATTTGGAAGCTTTATTAATTAATAAGTCATGTGGTCATGGATTCTTTGTTTTCAATAATCACAAAAATAAATTCCATTTATTGGGCCATGGATGATGACAGTTGCAAAGATATTCAAAATAAATTATATATACTATTTTATTTTTTTTAATTTTCTTTGATTGATTGGTATATACATTGGGTTTTGATACAAAATTTATCTTATAAATTAGTAACTATAATAATTTTTTATTATATATTTCTGTCTTGTATAAGTTTAATTTCGACTAGAAAATTATAATCAATCAATCAAAATAAATATATCGTGATAATTAAAGATTGGAATAAGAATAGACATTATCCTTAATTAAGGATTGCAGTTTATAATCATTTGTATTTGTATTATGGAATATTCAATTTCGGGGAGAGACAAATTAATTTTTTTAACTTCTTGTCAGGCTATTAGAAATCTCAATATTTGATTTTATTTTAATTTTTTTAGTAAAATTATTTGTACTAAGAATAAAATGATACATATCATTAACGAGTGAAAATATAAATCTCTAATCAAAGAAGAATTGGAAAATATTTTAAATGTATTTAAAATATAAATTGGAGAGCAATTAAATTACTATATTTTTCCGTGTTGGAATTTATTTATCATTATCATTTGTGAATTGAATTGAAAATCAATTTTTTTCATATTGAAATTTATTTATCATGAAAATCAAATCATGTCAATTAAATATTTTTATCTTGCAATTTATTACATTTCATATTTTTCAACTTTGTGTACATAATTAATGTTCCCCCTTAAGGTTTGTTCTCGATCCTGTGATTTGACTTTAAATCCATTCCTGCCAAAGGATTACATTATCACTGTGTTGCTTAATGAGACTTTGTTTGACACAATTAACTGACAAACTAAATAATTATTTTATAAGTATTTGATAAAATTAACAATTGAACTAAAAAGATTATATAAAAAAGGAATAAGAAAATAAATGCTAAGGTTCAAGTGTATGTTGAACTCAGCAATGGAAGTTGATATCCTTTGTTAGAGCACAAAGAAGTTTAAATATGGAAGGGGTCGTTCACAGGAGAGAAGAGTGCTCCTGTAGTTTATTATAAGGTATTCATAGGAGAAAAAAGAGATGATCCAAAAGAGAAGAAGAGATCATATGAAGAAATGTTAATTAAAGAAGAAGGATTTGAATCTCATGCAAGAGCAAAAGATAGCTCAGAGAAAGAGAATGATCTTAGTCAATTCATAATGGAGGAGGTGATGAATAGTGATAGCCCTATCTAAAATTGTGATATTTTAAAAGGATGAGAAAAAATAAATAAATAAACCTTAGTGAAAGATACTTATTATTAACCTATTAGGGAGGAGAATTAGTTTTTGTGTTCTAGATGATAAAGTCCTTTAGTTATGGGTGAAGGAAAGGATTCTCAATATCATTGACTTATCTGATGACTACTATCTTATAAACTTTTGTCTATTTGCAGATTATAATTATGTGCTTATTGAAGGTTCATAACTATTATGTGATCATTACTTAATAGTTAGAATATGAGATTTAAAGTTTAATACATCCCAAGATGTTATAAAAAAAGTTTTGTCTAGATTTGAATTTTGAATTTACCTATTCATTTATTTGATAAAACAATTCCTAATCTTTTTTAGAGAGTGAAGTGAATAAAACATTAAAAGTTGACGTCTACAATGAAAGTATGCTAAGGTTTGTGTAGAGGTGGACTTGACAAAAAATTACTTTCAAAAATTTTAGTGCAAGGAAAGAACTATTATATTCAATATGAAAGTCTTTATACCATATGTTTTAGTTATGGTAAATATAGCCACATGATAAAAGCTTGCCCGAACATAGTGAATCTTATAATTAGGAAAGAGAACACGAAACCTAATGAAACAAATATGATAGGAATGGATGTTACCAAACCAATGTTGAAAAATTAATATAATGGTTAAATGGTGAGGTAACATTCCCAACAACCATGTGAAAGGCAAGAAAATAATGGCATAATTATAAGGTAATCAATTAAGTCTAAAAAGATGCATATATGAAGATCTAGGTTTAATATTTTGAATAATGTTGAATTTGAGGAAGTTAATTATGATGATGATGATAGTATAATAGTTTTCATTCAATTAAAAAAAAATGATGTCATTATTTTTACATTCTTCAAGGAAAAGATATTACTAATTTTTGAAATCATTAGAGCTAACAATTTTGGTGAAATAGATGAAAGATAGATTAATGAGAAAACTTATGACTTAAGAGGAAGAGAGATTATAATTCCTCTAACTTCTTGAAAATAAATTTTACTACATAACAAACACAATAGAATAAGACCAAATTAGTAAAACTTAGGAAATTCAATGATGACTTCATTGAAAATTTTTATTTTTAAAGGATATTTTGTGAAACTATGTAGGATTAACAAATCTTAGATTTTAGTTTTCTTAACAATAAATTGAGAAAGTTCTTTAAAAGGGAGGATAGCATTTACTTTTACATATATTTTTTCCTAAGACTAGAATATTATTTTATTTTAACCATTACTTTATGAGACTAATTGTAATTTAAAATACTAATTTGCTAAATAAAGCATATACAATCATGATTATATAAAATGCCATTATTGTCAAGCAAATATGAATATGTTTGGGCCTTATGGTCCTATACAAACTTTTTCAAAATATTTAGGCAATATGTTGCCTCTAAGAATACATGTCATAGTTTATAAACTTGGTAAAAATACTTATTGGTTAAGTGAGGTTTGCTGATCATGAGAAGGTTGTGTAGATGGGTTCCTACCCTACTAATCTATATTGTCATCATAAAGGCTATTTGGTACCAACAAATCAGGAAGCCATCCAAAAAAGTTAGCTTTACTGATGTGGTATACAACAGGCCAAGTATGTATATCATCACTAGTTCATAATACCTTAAAAGGGTAAAGTAGTATTTATTGATGTAATCAACAATTAAGGGTGAAGGATTTATAGGCTAGTCCATCTAGAAGTTTGTTTACAAAATTTAACAAATAGAAATAATAAGAAACTTAATAAGTAATTGCTAAACCTATATTATAGTGAGTTTTTACTCATAAAATATATATAAAAATATTTACATAATCAGGGAAACCAATAAAATTCATATATATATATATATTTATAATTTAAATATATATATAACTAATTTTTTATTTTAAGAGAAAACAAATGACAAATGATATGTGAATTACATCCTTGTCACTCTTATCAATCTTATTCCACTCTCCTACACCGTTATCCTTTCCACTACTTATCATACCTTTTTCCTTTTTGCTTAATAGGAAAAATAATAGGCACCAAGACAACTTTCCCATATTACCTTTCAATATGTGCTTATAAAAATTTTCACATGATATCACCATTCAAGATTTTACAAATTTTTAATATGGTCAAAATACCATTATAGCCATGCCCTTTTTATTTTATATCCAAAACAAGCCTAACCTACTAATAACAAGTAAACTTTAAAGTTTATGCTTATAACATTATTATCCAAAATATCCAAACATATAAAACTAAAACATCAAATTAACAATTCTAAAAACATATATTTCCATTTAAATTAGTGACTTGCTTAAAGAATCTAAATAAATGATCTTTGCATAATTTTTTTTTCAAAATTTAACCATGAATAAAATAATGTACATACATAGTAGAACTTTGTTACCACTATGTTCCAAGGTCTTCCAAAAGACCTTTAGCCAATTCAATTTCTCAAAATTGGAACATGTATATAATTCCATCACTTAGCAGTTCTTATAAGCCACTTATGATATATTTTTTTCTTTTATTTTTTGAAATCCAACAATTATTGTCAATTTATGGTACTAGTATAAAGAGCATATATAAACCTTCAAATTGTTTATGCCACCATTCTTACTTTATTATATATATATATATATATTATAAACATGCTAGAAATTTTATGTGTGCACATGGAGAATTAAAGTTTCAAATTTTCCTATACAAATGCTAAAATTTTAGTTTTTGCACTAAAATTTGTAAAGATCACACATACTTATTTTTATATCGATAATAAGCATTCTAAACTCTTGGAATAATTATTAAAACTATTTGAACCATATTAGATTAAATTTTAATGGCATATATACAATTCTAGCATGCTTAGGCCTTCTAATTGTACTAATTATTTTAATTAAGTCATAATTATATAACTACATATTCCTAACCATGATTTTCTCTAATTAAAATCTAAAAGAAAAAGGATAAGTAACAATTTATTTGATGAATGCTTAGATAGTGACAAAAAATTTAAGGTGAAATATAATTTACCCTCCTAAACTATGTGCTATGTGTAAACCCCCCCCCCCAATTTCAAATTAAGAGTGTTAACCTCTTAACATTGAGTTGTAATCCAAATTGATAATAGTAGTACTTTAATCATCTTTTTTTTTCCTTTCACAAATGTTTTTTCCATTCTTTCTATTCAAGATATCACAATTTTGGGTCAAAAATTTCTAGTTTCTACTTTTACTGATTTACAATCATTTTTTTCCTATAAAATTCTAACATTTCTATTTTTGGTTTGCTTCTTTTCTTTTGTTTTACTATAAACTTCTAAGATCTCCATTTTTTTTTATTTTTAACTGTAAATGGCTAAGTTATTATGCAAGAGAATGTCCTAATATTGCAATTTGCCATAATTGTGGCTTACTTGAATACTAAACTTTTTTTCTTTCTTAAGAATTGAACATGCAATATATAGATATTGTACTCATTGTATATTTTGATTCAAGATAGTGGCACATAATTTAAAATACAATTTCTTAATTGACTCTTTAGTTTGTATCTTACCTAATTGTATTTTCTTATATGTAAAAATTAATTTTTAGATGCAATTATACTATGTATGTTTTTGGTATTCTTTATTAACTTTTATATCAATTATTTTGAAGAGATTTAAATATAACTAAGTTTTCTTTCTAAAAAATACCTATTACATATGTAATGAAAAGCATCTACATGATTGGACAATGGTTTGTTTCTTGTATATTGATACAAATCCTACCAATCCACAAAATTATTATATAAAAATATAATTAACTAATCATTCAAATTTTCTTAATAAAATAATAGAAAAGAAGAAAATTAAAAATAAAAATCTTAGAATTTTATAATAAAAAAAGGAAAAGAAAAAATTATGAATTAATGGAAGAAAAAATAAGAGTTTTTTTTTTCTTTTACCTAAAACAATGATGTCTTAAAGAGAGAGAATGGAAAGAATGATGGTGAAAGGAAAATAAGAGAAAATTAGAGTACTACTCTTATCAATTTGAATTACAATTCAATATTAAGGGAATACTTACATACTAATCATAGTTTAAGTCTTAAATTGCCCTTAGTTTGAAACTAGGAGGTTTTTGGATATACTTGATAGTTCAAGAGAATAAATTACATTTTACCCAAAAACATATAAAATTTTATGAAATAACTCTTTTTTAATGAAATCATGATTTTTAAGCAAAAAGATTAAAATATTAGTTTTCCTCCTAGATTTTTGAAATTAAAAACATAAAATGAAATAAAAATAAATATGAAAATTTTACTTTAAGCAGCTAGTAGAGAAAGTTTTGATTTGATTAGAGCTTAGAATGTAGAATATGAGAATTTTCTAAAAAGATTGGAAGGTATACTAAAAGAGGTTTTAGTAACTTGTTCTCTTTTTCTAGTATGGCTAGCACGTAGGAAGGAAAAAGAATTTGAAGTGAAGTAGTGTTCGCTGTTCATGATTGGCTTATAAAGAATTTGAATGAAAAGTTAAAAAAAAGTGTAAATGGTGTAAAATGGTTTTAGCACTACTATAAAATTGGAATTATATGTTATTGGATCAATGTTAGTAAAAGGCAAAATCAACATCTATATTGACTTAGTAACATTTTTTAAATTATTAATACTAATAAGATGATGATTAGTAAATACAATCAATATCTATTTTGACATGATAATATTTTTAAAATTTTCAAGAAACTTAAAATGATGGTTTTTCTACTTAATTAATGTAATGTATGATATTTAAACGTTGCTAAAAAAATAAAGAAACTTAAGATGTTAATTTTAGAAATAATTAATATCTATTTGAATGTGCTGATATTTTTAGAATTATTAGAAAACTCAAGATAATGGCTCTTTACTTAATCAATATGATAATGCGTAACACTTGAAAGTTACTTAGAAAATGAGTAAAATTAAGATGTCGATTTTAGAATTAACTAACATTTATTTAAATATGATGATAGTTTTTAATTTTTGTTTACCCAATGTCATAATATATGACATTTAAAAATTATTGAAAAAATGAAGAAACTTTAGACATTAGTTTCAGAATTAACCAATATTTATTTGGACATATTGATATTTTTGAAATTATTGAAAAAATAAGATATTAATTTTTTACTTAACCGATTTCATAATATATGATATTTGAAAATTATTATGAAAATAAGAAAACTTAAGACATTAATTTTATAATTAACTAAAATCTATTTAGATTTGGTAATATTTTTGAAATTATTAAGAAACTTAAAAGTTGATTTTTTACTTAATCGATGTCAAAATTTATGACATTTAAAGGTTATTAAGAAAATAAGAAAAATTAAGGCATCCATTTTAGAATTAACTAACATCTAAAGATATTGTAAAAGTCGAGTAAAAACTTTAGATGTGGTAATATTTTTATGATGTAAAAAAAACATATTTTATTTTTTTTCTTATTACCATTCTATCTCCTCTTCTTATTTGTTTTCAAGATTAATCCTCATTTCTATTTATCTCCCTTTACAAAGCCTTAGATGTCTCTTCATCTACTACTACACATCAACAAACTAATGATACTCCTTTAACTAATATCAAGTACAAAGCAAATGCCTTAATATTCTAGGTTAATAGTTCAAACCATGAAAGATGTCTTTCTTGCTTTTATTTCTCATATTTTCACCTTTTTTACTTTTTATTTTTGTTCATCTTTTAAAAGATTTTTATTTATTTTTCCTTTCTATAACTTCTAAGATTGTATTTAAATGTTATATGTTTATTATATATTTGATAAAATATTCCAACAGAGGTTGAAATCAATTGAACAATGATTACACATAGAGAAAAAGTAAAAAAAAAAAGTCTATAAAAATTGTCATTTTTCATGATTACAGGAAAAGTAAAACACTTTTGATGTTTTGTAGAAGGATAAATCTTGAAAAATTATATGAAATTAATATAAAATTTACCTAAATGGGCAATCAAGAGTGAAGTTATAATTTTTAAAAAATTTAGCTCAAAATATATATTTTTCTCAAGATGCTAAATTTATTCAATTTTAATTATAAATATTTTAGGAAAAAATACAAAATTTAATGTTAAACAAATATTTCACATAAATTTTTTACAAAAAATCAATGTGTTTAGCGATGATCGAATACCGAGTTATGTAACTTATAAGAAATGACAGCAATTTCTTTTTTATAGAACCAATGTAATATTTTTTTTCCATTTTGGTTTTGTATCTAATATTATAAAACATTTACTATGATATTCAATAAAATAACAGTTGAAAATTTACATCTGATTTATTGAACATCTAACAAAAATCAATAATTTTATAGTGTAGTTTTCTTGTTGGCTAGTAGGAAGACTTTGTAAGTCTTTATTGGAACATTGGAAATTGTAAAGAATTAAATTACATGTCATCTTTTTGGAATAGTTTTTTTAACCATGTGATAAATGCATGGAAAAAAGAAGAAGGAATGTATGCTTATGTTACAAGTGCACCTATTTTTGACAAATTTTGTCTAACATCTTCAAATTTGGAGAGAAAGCACATCCTATAATAGTATAAAGGGCCCACCTTTATTAATATTTGATTAGATTTAATTTAATATATGTATTAGGCTGTAAACATTCAATAAAGCATAAAATCAACTTTTAAAAGAGCTAAATTATATTTTTTTAAAATGGAAATTTTTTGAAATTTTAGGAAATAATTATATTTTTATAATTTAAATTATCTCTAAATACTAATTAATCATATTCTTAAAAATTTAAAATCCTGTTGTGAAGAAATATGAAAATTCTCACTATTTTGAAAGTACCATAAAATCAAGTAATTCACGTGAATTATGTATAAGTTTGTTTGAAATCCTTTTTTATGAGTTTAAAAAACATACTAGGAGTAATGAACTTAAATTTTGGAATTTCTTAATTAAAAATTTATTTTTTAATCCTTCTCATTTTCTTATGAATTTCAAGGCTTTTTGTCAACTAATTTCTAGTATTTAATTGGGAATAAAGTTTTTCTTATTAAATGGCTTAAATTTTATTAATACAAATATGGAATTGCTATTTAATAATTTTAATTTTCTAGAAAAATAAATCACTTAGGCTTTTGCTTTTTTTTACCTAGTTAGACCATTTTACTCCTAGATTAAGATAGAAATGCAATTATACACTTACTAGGCTTTATTCTAAATAGCTTAATTAGTTTTCTTTATTTAAATGGACTAAAGTCCATATTTGAATTGGATTTTAACTCATCTTTTGCATTTTTTGTCTATTTGGACTCCTAAATAGAAACTAGCTCACTAAAACCCTTTTTTTAAGAGTTGTTTGACCTTATATTTATAGCAAAAATATAATTTAACTCAATTTCTTATTCTAATAAAGTTTCATTAATCTTACTGGTCCTTGGTTGTATCTATTAGTGATCTAACCATGTGGACTTTTGGCAGATATTACAAAGATAGTGGAAGAAGATGGTTTCTTAGAAGGAATTTAGGTGGCTTAGAAGTCATGTAAGGCGTTGATAGAGATTATAAGGATAAATTTTCAATATATTCATTGAACATAATTTAAGATCATGGAGATAGTTGGCATCTTCTTATTATGTATGCAAACCTAAGTTTAGAAATGAAGAATATACTTTAGAATAAGCTTACTACTTTTTAACAAGTTACGATAGGTCACTAGTAAGTAATGGGGGATTTTTATAATATTAGAGATCCTAGTGAAAAGAAAGATAAACTCTATGTGATTAGTAGTGGGATAATTTACTTTAAAAGAATTCATAATTACAACTTATTAAAAGTGGAGATGTAGAGAGATAGATTCACTTGGAAAGGCCAAAAACACCAATAATAATCATTTGCTTCAAAAATAGGATAATGCATTACATTCAATGGATTACTAACTTAAGTTTAATAAGGTGTATGTTAGAATTCTCACTATGGCATATTTTTAATCATCATTTACTTTTGGTTAATTTATATGGGGCTAGTGATGATCATAAGGATAGGCCTTTTAGAATTAAAGCTATTTGGCTTTCTCATGCTAACTTTTAGATGTTTTTAGATAAAAATTAAGCAAGGAATATGAATGTGGTTAAGGCTCTAAGGAAATTTACTCCAATTTTTAAAGATTAGAATAGAAATATTTTTAGGCATATTAAAAAAGGGAAAAGAAAGCTTTTGGAGAAAATTGTAGGAATTCAAGGATTTCACGAGAGATAGTATAATCCTTTTCTATGAAATTTATAAAATCAATTGCAAAAAAAGTTCATAAAGATTGTATCTTAGGAAGAAATTTTTTGGCACAAAAAATACAAAAAATCTAGAGCTAAATCATTGATGCATGGAGACAAAAATATTAAATACTACCATTCTAAACCAAATGTTAGAAGAAATCATAATAGAATTAAAGTGCTTAGCTTAGAGATAAAAATGGTGAGCGGGCAAAAGATAAAAGTAAGTTATTAGGGATCATCTATAATTTTTTTTAAAGATTTCTTTAAAGTTGACCTCTAACAATATATTTCCTCCATTACTAGATTTTATTATCCTATAATTTTTTAAGACCAAAACCAAAGTTTTAAAGAGGACATTTCTTTTGAGGAAGTGTAAAAAAAAAACATGTTTTCAACAGGAACAACCTAATTTTTGCAGGAAGATAGCTACCTAACAATTTTATTATCATAAACATTAGAGCATCGTTAAAGAAAATGTTCTCTAACTTGTAAAAAGGAATCTTAATGGAGGAGATTTGTGAGAGGTAAACAAAACTCTTATGTCTTATTTTGAAATTAGAAAAATCAAAATTCATTAATCAATTCTAGCTCATTTCTTTTTACAATGTCATTTATGTGTTATCAAATTTTAGTCAATCATATTAAATCCTTCTTGCCCAATCTTATCTCTCTATATCAGGTAAGTTTGGTTTTTGATTGGTATATTCAAGATAATATTATTATTATTCAAAAAATGATTTATTCCTTGAAGAAAATTAGATTTTATGCTCGTGCAATGCACGGGTACATAAAAAATTATATGCGTGCATGCATGTGTATCGATATATTTATATATATAATATAATTCTATGGATACAATTATATTAATTTTAAATGAAAAACTATGAAAAAAATAAATGATTATTTAAAAAACTTGTTGACAACATCACTGTAAGTATTTTTTTTAAATTATATTCAATTATAATTAAAATCATACAAATTGAAGTCACAATTAAATTAAAATTATAAAATATTTTGATTTTTTTCAAATAAATTTTTATGGTTAAATTTTAATAAATAAATTGAAGTTAAAGTCAAACTCTAAAATCAAATTAAATTATAGTATGAAATTATGAAAAGATGAAAAAATATTTTAAAATACAAAATAGAATAATTATGATATATGATTTTTGCTTCACTACTTTTAATTGAATATTTTTGATTAATTTAAATTTTTAAAATTCTTAATCCAATACAAATAGCACATATTGACAAAAAATAAATTATTTAAGTAATTTTATGGAGGTGCATAATCAAGGTGAAAATTATTTACAAAATTAATGACTAGTCTTAATTATGATTACTCATTTATTTTTTTTATTTGAATCGATAATTTTAGAACCAAAAGCATTTGATTCAAATAGTGTCTATTTTAAATATTTAATAAAATATAAAAAATAAATGATTTAAGTAATTTTAGGAAGTTAAGCAAATCTAGGTGGAAACTTATAGGGAAACTAAAAAAAAATTTATAAAATCAGTGACTAATGATAATTATAATTAAAAATGAATTACCCCTATCTGTGTGATTAGGGAGACGTATATATGATTTTTTATGTAATTAGAGGGAAAATTTTTAATAAAATATTTAATACAATTGGAGAGAAAGATCATCTATACTAATATAAAGGAGATTAGTGGAATTTGGGCTGCACTTTTCTTTTCCTCAAAAAATGAAATATAAATTACACATATATAAAATATAAAAGAACTATACAATAATTTTCACTTACTATAAATGGAATAACTACCCTCTAAATAAGGATTAGTAAGTAATTACTCCATTTAAATATATAAATTACTTTTAGATATGTATTTTACTGTTAAAAATAATAATTAAAACAATTATGAAATATCACCTAAACCTATAAAATCATTACTAAATACTGATAAAAAATAAAATTAATATAATGCTTAAAATTGAATTTAATTGAAAGTATAAGAACTTAGCTCTGAACTCTAAAGATAGAACTAAGTAATGTTTAGTTAAATAATTTTCTAAAAAATATTATAATTATTTAAATTATCATAATAATTACTTTATATTTATTTTGATTTTTAATAAATGACAAATAAAATAACAAGGTGGAGAATTTTTAATTTTACTAACATTCTATGCAAAATAATACATAACAATATTGTTTAAAGATATTTTCTCATTAAAAAATTATATATTTTAATTAAAATATTTTATTTTTCCATTAATATTGAAAGAGTGAAAGATTAAATATATGAAATTATGATAATTTTCATATAAATTAATCTTATATTTAATTAAATATTTTAATGAAATTTAAATTAATTTTAAATTTGAAACACAATTACTTACATTTAAATTTTGAATTTTAGTGGGGGCTTTTCAACAAAAGGACAATGCCAAATGTACTGAGAAATGCTAGCCGAATTTTGTCCGAAATGATACTAATAGTATCCTGACGCTTTTTGAATTCATGTGGAACTCCCAAATCTAATTCGTGATGTCAATTGGGCCCCCGCTACGGGACAAAATTTTTGGGACTCCTGGCTTTACTTTTTATAAAAGAATTATAGATATGAAATTCCATACAAAACAATTTAAGAACAAAATACATTAATAATGTCTATAAATTTTATTTATGTAAATTAAAGTCAAAGATAAATAATAATATTGAGTATTTTTATATAAAGGAAGTTAATAAATGACACATAAAATCAAAGAAAGAAAGATAGATAGATATTTAATGTTATTTGAGTGTAATAACAAATGATAAAATTATAAAAAATAAAGTATTTTTAAATTGAGTAAAAAAATATTTGAACATGCACGAGAATGTGTGTGAAAAGGCTAGTCTATAAAAAGGGAAATGAAATATGACAAAAATTATAAAAAAAAATGAAATTCAAGTGATTCTTTAATTCTTTAATATAATAGAAGTAAAGAACAAATGTGGGGAAAAAGAGAGAGGAAGCAATTAGTATAAAATTGGTAAGATAATTGGCTATTAGGAAGCTGACATGTGAAAGAAAGTAAAAATCATATTTTAATAATGAGATACTTAATATGGGAATAATAGGAACGGATTAATAAAATATGTAATATAATAAATAAAAAATAAAAAATATGTGGGTTTTGAGATAACATAAAAATTAAAAAAATAAAGGGTTAAGAGTTAAAAATTAAAAATATAAAAAAATTTATAAATGGAAAGAGGGATCATGTGAACCAATGGGAGAATGACATAGAAAAAAATAAATAAAAATGGATTTGTTGGGAGGAGGAGAAAGAAGAAAATAATATTTATCTCATAAAATGATGAAATGACATGTTGTGAAGATTACATAAGTGACAAGTGAGTAGTGCACAAATCTTTATATACAATATGTAAGGGGAAAATAAGGCCTCTTTGCAATAGAGGTTTATTTAGAAAAGGCTTATGATTGTTCAAATTGGGATTCTATAAAAAAGGTTTTAATTGAGACAAATTTGGTGGAAAGTTTGTTAAGGTAGTGTATTCAAAATATATCTTTAAGTATGCATTAGAATGGTAGCAAATTAGAGAAGTTTTTACCATATAGAGGTATACCATAAAAGGACTCATTCTTCTTTTATATTTTTGTCCTCTAGGTGGATAAATTATCTTACCTTATTCATGACAAAGTAAATAATAAGAGATAGGTTCCATTGAAAGTAAGGCGAAGCAGGTCAAGTATATCTCATCTCATATTTGTTGATTACCTCTTACTATTTAAGAAGATATCAATAAAGCAAATCCCAGTGTTGATAGACACTTTAGATTGCTTTGCTAAAATTAGGTATGTAAAATAGGTAGGACGGACTTATATTGGCTTAGCTCGCATAGGCTTGCCTACATGAGCCCACATGCAAAAATAAGTAATAAAAAAATTACCCATACCACTTTACATGTGGTGCGATGTGGGCAATTTGGCATGTAAGACGAACAAGATGGGCTTATACAAGCCTAGCCTGTGTGAGCTTACCTATATAAGCTTGTATACAAAAATAGGCAAAAAAAAATTACTTATATCACTTCGCATGTGGTGCAAGCATACCTACAGGTAGTCCATATTTTTTATATTTTGATTAATTATTTTATTTTATAATTTATAAATTATATTTTAATATCTATTAGATTATTTGGATAAGAAAATTTAGATTGAAATATAGAAATTAAGTTGGGTTTGTTAGGAAATAATTGGATTGAATTTTTTTCCATAGGTTAAACTTAGATGTAAGGAGAAAAAATAACTAAAAAAAATTATTTTTTACCTATAGTCAAGCTCGTGATAGCGTAAGCTTGATCGTGTAAGCTTTTCTCCATATGGGCTTTCCTGTATTAAATGTGGGTTTCATATTAAAATGCCTATATTGCCTTATGACCATGAATTGCCTGCATTGCCCATGATCACTAGGCTTGTTTTACATGCTTAGCTAAAATGTATGGGCAGTAAGTTAATTAAGTAAAAATAAGTATTTTCTTCTCTATAAATGTGAAACAAGAAGTAAGGCATCAAATTGTGGATGATAGAATTTTACTATGATAATGGACTTGAGGATGTATCTAAGGTATACTCTTTCTAAAGGGTTACCTAGAATACTTATTCCATATTGTTTAAAAAGCTTAAGATAAATTAGCTAATTGGTAGATGAATTGCTTCTCTTGGCAGGAAGGGTAGTTCTACTTAAGTTTGTCATAAGAGCTTTACCTACCTATACAATGTAGGTTATAGTTATCCATTCGACAACTTTGACCAAAATTGAGAAGCATCAAATGTCTTTTATTTAGGGACATGATGTTGCAAAGCAAAAGCTACATATTATTTCTTAAGATATTATGACAAAAAAAAGGGAAATTAGAAGCTTGGGTATTTAAAATCTAAAGTTTATGAATATGGCTTGTCTTTTGAAATTGGTTTGGAAATTTCTAAATAATGAATGCTCTCTTTGGACATAAATTATAAGAAGTGAATATTTATGGGCATGTGATTGTTTTAATCAAGTTATTATCCTTAATTCTAATTTAGTGCTATGAAAGAACTTAAGCGAAGTATGGAATTATGTAAAGGAAGGTATAGGTACAATTATCAATGATGGTTGGTCATCTTTTTCTTTTTCTTTTTTTTTTTAGAAATATTGTTGGTTAAGGGATTTTTACTTTAATGACTATACAAAAAGAGAATTTTCATTTAATTTTTTGAATGAAAAAGTTATAAAGTTCATCAATACAAATGGAATTTGGAATTGCACCTTGTTATCTTAGTGGCTTGATAGAGAGATGGTTCTTAAAATTACAACAGTCCGTTTACTTATACTTTAACTTGATTTTAATGCCTAGAGAAGGAAGGCTTTAGAAAATGGCAAGCTTAATATCAAGCAAGCATATTTCAAGAGACCGAGTCATGTTATGCTTCAATCTCATCCTATATGGTAGAAATTATTATCATGGAAAGGATCAAGGAAAATAAAGTCTATCTTATGGATTAAGTTCAAATTTATGTAGTATATGACATAAGGAAAATATAATCCATGTTTGAACAAACTATAAATTGACTTATTCCCTTTAGATTGAGTTAATTGGTAGTAAACACATGACATTATTTTTTGAATTGAAGAGATGGGATTGGTTTTAGGTGAATTTATGTAGGAATTTAAGGAAGAAGGCTCACTTGAATTGGCCTTTGATGTATTAATTGTTAGTTTTATGGCATTGGAGGAATATGTAATTTTTTATCCAAATTTTAGACATCCTATTAATCTCATAGCTATGATTATATAGTATGCAAAGGAGTTCGGCAATGCTACTTTATGCGAAGGTATGTGTTCAACTCAGGGTATGATAGATACCTTGAATTCTTGCCCATAAGTGCATGTTAGTTGGAAAAAGCCTCCATTTGGATGGTATAAAATAAATATAAATGATGTATCCAAGACACAATAATAGTTTGGCTGGGTATGGTGGCATTATTAGAGGTTGTTAAAGAAATTGGTAAATGGATCCTTCTGTAATCTAGGAATTTTCTCTTCTCCTATGATAAAACTATGAGAGCTATATATGGGTTTCATTTAGCTAGGCAATTAGGATTTAAACAAACAATTTTGGATTTGAACTCTATGATGCTAATTAATACGTTGAAAGGTAATGTTAATAGGCACAATTCTTTTAAACCCTTATTGTTAAAATGTGACAATTTACTTTCACTGAATTAGAAATAATCCATGTATACAAATAAGGTAATAGTTATGCTAATTGGCTTGTCTTCTATAGCCTAAAACATTAATTTTGTATATCCTAGTTAACCCATTAGGAGACTTAAAAATATTGATTCAAAGTGATGTAGTAAGAGTTTCTATCCCATAAGAAGTTAAACCCTAATTTCTTATTTTGTCTAGATCTTTGCCCTATTGATTTAAAAAAAATTGTTGAATTAATTAAAATTTTTAAAAATAATATAAAATGACGTACTGATATAAATAGACATACGAATTAAATTAATTTATAGTTCTTTTAAGGCCAAATTATATAAATACAATCAAGATATTCAAAATAAGATTATAATTATCTAAAATTCAATTAATTACATTTTATGATATTATATATTTATTTATTTACTTATTTTTTATTTATTATTCAAAATAAGAATATAATTATCTAAAATTTAATTGATTATATTTTATAATGTCACATATTTATCTACTTACTTACTTATTTTTTATTTATTTATATCAAATTAATAAGTATAGATCAAATATTTAATTAATTAATTAAGATATAGCCTATAATTTAATTAAAATAAGAGAAATAAATTTAAAAAAAGTTATAAGTTACCTTATGAAATTCATTAAATTAGAATCTTTTTTTAAATAAGTTAGTACATTAAATACTTTTAGATATTAACTTATAATTTATTGAAAAGGTGAATAAGTTATAAATTAACTTATTTATTACATCAAGAACTCACAAAATAAAAGGGTTGCAAGTGACTAATCCATTAAACTGACTTGTATAAGGATCTAGATCCCACTTGGACTATAAATGTAAGAAAAAAAAGGTAAGCTCTTAAAAAAAAATACTTAAATTAAATGTTCGCATCTTCTTGTTCTAATTTTAGGATATATGCTTGAACATGATTAATCATTTTTGTTATCAGATATAATAATAAGGACAAAAAAGGGTCAAGTTTAGGTAGACCTAATTCAAATTCATTAAAACCGAATCCATTGAGGGCTTACTATTTTAAGCCTATTAAAGATGCAAACTTGTTTAGAACTAAATAAGACATGATTTAAAGATTCAAAATGGATTCATTTTAGTTTATTAATAAAAATATAATTTTAAATTTTTTAATAAAAATAAAAATTTATTCTTTTCTTATTGATAATAATTATATTTGTCAATTATAAATTATATCCATTTTCTTGTTCATGTCCATTCTTATTTTAATTAATTCATACTATTCATATTAGTTTTAAAATAAATGCTAGTTATATCATTATTAATTTTATCAAATAAAAGTCTTATTGATTAGCACATAAATAATTATTTACCCATTTATATTATAATTAGATACTTCTATATTATAGAAATTAATATTATAAGATAAAAAATATTATTTTAAAATATCTTTATAATTTAATATAAATTTAAATATTTTTAAATTATTTATCTTAACTAAGTTATTATGTTATCCTTATATTTGTGATAATATTAATTTTCATATATTAATAAGTCAATTATAGAATATATTATTCGAATAAGTCTAGTGTAATACCAAAAAAAATTCAAGACCCATTAAATATCTAAAAAAGATAGAATCGCATATTGTATAAATTAATATTAACTAGTCTATTGTAATATTCAAAAAGGAACCAAAATTCCTTAGGCCTTTAAAGATTATATCAAACTTAAACCCAAACCTAAACCTAAATTATTAAGCAATGAGTTTAATTTAGGTAAGATATATTGAATAAATATCTATTTATTTTGATAAGATTTATTAAATATAAATATTTTTATCATCCTTAGTCCTTTTAGGATCCCACGATAAAATTGAAACATTTGGTATATTATTTTGCCTTCTTTTTTTAAGGCTTACCCCTATGTTAAAAGAAAATGATATTAAAGCTTAGTATATTTTAACTACCAAGGTGGGATGTTTAGTGTTAAGAATGTATCCCCTTCATGTGATAGGAAATGGATGAAGTAAATTTCAGATAAATATAAATATAAAATTTGTAATATTAGGTGGTTATTTCATGAAAAGACACTAGGTCATTACTCCTTCTTAAAGAGTATGTATTTAACATAAGAAAACATCAATTTATGATTAATGAAAAGATAAGAAATCTTTGGAACTACTAATTGTTTGATAGAATTTTAATAATGAGCTTGCTCTTTAACAATAATTATAAATTAAACTAAGCATTTTATAGTGATGCAGTATTCTGATAGTAGTTAATCTTGGCCACTACTACTCCTTTTTTTCACCAAAAAAAAGGCTCTATTTATTTTATGAAAACTATCTTTTATATAAAATAGAAATTTTTTTATCCAGATATGTTATTGATTGAATTAATTAAATAATAATTAATCAGTAATGTTATATATAATGAAAATGGAATCCCAAAAAAATTTCAAATACAAATTAAAGATTATTAATAACTACAGAATAGTGTAATAAATTTATAAAGATCAACCTAACAGTGAATTCCATTTTTATTATATAAAGCCTTTTGTAATTATCTGATATCAAATTTGTTATCGGATTATTATTTTCTTTTTTTACATTGCAACGTATATAACAACATCAAACATGTTAAGTAATGATATTAGTGTCTAACCAGCGGCATAATTATCATTTTAAAGAATTAATAAAGTTTCTTGGGAAGCAGATTATGGCTTACCACCATATTAAAGGATTCAAAATTGGTGTTGATTACGTGGTGACAGATTTGTAAGACACAGTCAAAGGTGGCCGTTTTTTCCCTCCATGCCTCCAATTGAGAAACATAAAGGAAGTCGATCAGATTTCAGTTGCAAAAGAACCATTACTTTGTTCAAACACCACGATGATTGCGCCATTGTATGCGTCACAGAAAGCATATATAGTCCTCAATGCATTCAAAATTTTGGCAACTTTTTGGGATCAAAATTCTTGGCTTTCAAATCTGTCAATTTGGTCATCCACATTAGTTGAATTAAAGTAAACTAATCATATTCATCGATAAGTTCCATCAATAAGGATGCCAACAAATACGCAGTTAAAATATTAACTTGATTTCTCAAATTTAGATGCTATTATGTGTAAATCATTAGAATAGAAATTTAGGAGCGGGAGCTCTAAATATTATACAAAATGTTTTAGATTTGAATTTTTCGTTATCGGTGGACTAAAAGGAAAAAAAAATTTCGAGTGTGCCTGCAAGAAAAAGCTAACCAAAATGATAACTTTATTTTTATTTTCTTTTTTTTCATAATAATATGAGAGGTAATACACTTAGTGTGTGTGTATGTGTGTATATATATATAATGTTAATAATTCAATTTAAATTTAGGATATGAAAAAAGTAATATTTTAAAAATAAGATCAGTTGTTACTACATTTTTGAAGATGTCAAGCATATTTCTATTTCTAAATTAAGAGATTGTGAATTTGAGGAATATGTAAAATATTTTTTTTTTCAAAATTTTAGTGTATGCGTTGGCAGATATAAAAGGATATAGGTTTTCCAAATTTAAGAAGTTTGATTCATATATATATATAAATGTGTATGTGTATATATATACATACATATATATAGATATATAGGGTTTATCAAGGATTTATACAAACAAATTAACCAGCGTCATTGGCAAACCTAGGGAAATTAGCAAAAGACAAATCAATTTAATAAGTGATAAATACTAATAAAAATCAAAATTGTAGAACATTTAAAAAAAAATTATAACTTTTGTGAATTTTGTACAACAATTTGTAACTTTATTTAAAAAAGGCTCATAATTACTTGATGTGGATGGCTTGTGCAACAAATAAGAAACATTTTTCAACTTTGTTGACAAAGTACACAAACCTAAGAAGTTTGATATAGGTTTTCCAAATTTAAGAAGTTTGATTCACACACACGTGTGTGTGTATATATATACATACATATATATAGATATATAGGGTTTATAGTTTTAGAATGAGATTTATAATTTTATTTCTTTAAAATTAAAAAAAATGATCAGAAGAAAAAAATAAAAATGATTCAAATCCAAATCTGTAGATGGAAAAAAAGGGAAAAAGAGGCAAATCTTTCACCAACGCAACGAGTTACGCAACCGAGTGAAAAAAGCCTTATATCATGATGCAGCATTGCAGCATCTGCTGGTGCTGCCGGGTAGGGATTCCTTTTCCTCTTTCATGCTTTTTCATCCTTTTCTTTTTCCTGATTAATCTCTTAAAATGTATTGAAAAAAAATATCTCATAAATGTGTTGAGAAAATATCTCATCTTTGAGCACATAATCATCATATAATTAAATTAATTAAAGTAGCACATTAATATACAAAAAAATTTAATGTAGAAAATCTTAAATTATAGAGAAAAACTACGAAAGAAAAAAAGATATATTATAACTCTATTTCATATAATAAATAAGTTAACTTATAACTTATTGATCTAATTAATAAGTTATAAATTAATATCTAGAGATATTTCTCATATTAACTTATTGAAAAAAAATAAATTCTAATTTAATAAGTTACCTAAAATAATTTATAACTTATAAACTATCACCTCTTCAAATTCTTTTAAATATATTTTTATTATTTTTATTAATTTACAACTTATATCCTTTATAATATAAATATAAATATTTCTTCATAAAGTGTAATTAACTTAATTTTAATATAATTATATATAAATTATAAAATAAAAATATGTATGTAAATAAATTAATAATATTATAAAATATAATTAATTGTATTTTCAATAATTATAATTTTGTTATAAATAATAATAAGATAAAAATTATGTAAGTAAATAAATATATAAGTTCATAAAATATAATTAATTAAATATTATATAATATTTTTATTTTAAATTTCTTAATTATGTTAATATAATTTAATTTTTAGATGAATATGAATTATTTTAATTGTATATCTATTTTTATTAATATATTATTTTATATCATTTTATAATTTCAGTTAATTTTATAAAATATTTCTTAAATAATCAGTTAATTATTAATTATTAATTAACTTATTAGTTATCAATTAACTTATCAATTTCTTATACAAAACAGAACTTATATTAACATAGATTATAAAATATTATGCGTAAAAATTCTTAATTATAATCCTATAACTTCCGAATTACTAACCTAAATACTTATATAACCTTTATAACAACCCATAATATTATCTTTACCATACTAAAACCATTGGTCAATAAAATTATTTATAACTAAAAAAATACTATTTGACAACAAATTTCTATTATACTCTAATATAAAAATCATACTTGAATAAAAAAATTCATAATAAAAAATAATCACAAATTTATTATAATATTAAAATTTGTATTAAATTCAACAAAATGGTGATCAAATAAGATAATTATTATGGAAATTAAGGTATTAACAAATTTCTTTCCTCCTAACATAAATCATCTTCAAGGTTCATATATATTGACAAATAAAATTTGCTAGATGCTAATTAATATAATTTTCACTAACACTTTGAAATTTAAATTTTAATATTATATATAGGTAGATGTCTGAAAATGATTTTATTACATTATTGATATAGTAATATACTAATATATCTATTAATATGTTATCGTATAATATGTCAAATTTGATTTTGAAAAAAATAAATCTATTGTGCCATTAAATTTAATGCGTCAGTAGTGTATCATGTTCTTTCTTGATATTATAATTGAGCAAATGCCAAATTTAAGAAGACAACTCTTTTTTTTTTAATCTATCAAAATATAAAAGAAAATCCAACTAAAAATTCATTGGGTGCAATTTATTTTATTTTATTTTTTTATCAATTCGGAGTTGTTTTGTGACTTTCCTCAGGTGTTTCTCTTGCTTCCCATGGTGTGTGTGTGGAGGAGGAGGGAGAAAATTCATTAAAATTTACGTTGACATTTGAATTAGATGTTTCCTTTCCCTTATGGATAATTAATTCTCTCGTTACTCTAAAAGACATGTGCTTCATTTGCAAAATCGTTCTTTCACATTTTAATGTTTGATTGTGTCATGATGTTTCGTTTTAATCATGTGACTTTCATGCTTAGCACATCGTTATAAAATAAAATTGCATTGTGACCGAATGAAGTAATTATAAACAAATATTTTTAACATAAAACTTGTTGTATGCTTTGATGAAATCCCCGCAATTTCCGCCTCGTCTGGAGATCAAATCGTAATCATATTTCGATTGGTATAAACGTAGCTTAGGGAACGACTGCGACAAATACGAACGTATTATTAAAATATTCAATATTAATATTATTTTTTATTATATTTTATTAAATCATGAAATTAATCCCTTAATTTTATGAATTACTTAATTGTAATGTATTAATTATTAATTTACTTATAATAAAAAGTAATATTGCAATTTTAATACCATACTATAACTTGTAATTTTTCCTCACCAATGATACGATCCTACATAACAGGTTTGTACAAATTGGGTGGGTGGATGCATATTTCATAATTGGCTCAACTTACTTTGAATCTAATTCATTAAATAAATTTGCTAGTTATTGGGCCTATGTTTACGACTGAGTGATTCAATAAGTACAATTCAATTCTACGCAAAAGCTTTGGTTCATACAAATGAAGTCGCACTTATGACATTCATATAACCTAAGTAAGAGAGGAAATGAGCCGAGGCAAGGCAAGGCAAGGCAAGTTAAATCAAGTCTTAATGTAAATAAGTTAAGTTTGTTTTAAAATTTTTTTGTTTAAGTTCAGTTTGTGATTTGTTTGTAAATCAAAATTTTGATTTATCTTAATTTATTTATAAATTCATTTCAGTTTAACTACTAAAATCAAAATAAGTTATTAATGAATTTATAAATATGAATGTAATGAGCCGTCAACATGTTTCTTAACAAAAACTTCAATATTAAATTTGTTAAACAAATAATGCATCAAATGAGATTTTATCTTTCATTTTATCAAATATAATTCATAATATTTTAATATAAAAATTGTAATTATATTCATTTAAAATTGAAATAATTAAATAATATAATAATATAAATCATCATACTCACAAATTTTAAGAATTTGAGAAGACTTATGATTAGATTAAAGAAAGTACAATGATAAAAAATTGATAATATTAAGTCAATTATGTCAGTTAATTTAAAAGCATTAAATTGAAATGACTTATTAATTAAATTAAATAGACTAAATTTATTCTAGATCAAAATATTGGCTGAGCTAACTTATTTAAATAAATAAATAAATAAAGTAAGACTTTTAATGAGTTAGATCATATACTACTTATGAATGGGGCTGAATTATTTCTATTCTTAGTAATTCATAAAAGGATGAAATTTTTATAACTTCCTACTCACATGTATACTTCATATGAATTCAAAAAGTCATACCAAGTATTATGGCCAAGCCTATATAACATTTAAAGCATATTCACTCACATCTACTTATATTTACATATTATCAATTTATCTCGCTGAGATATTAATTGAAGTATAAATCACCTTCTCCTTGTACTTCAAACAGCTTGCTATTACACCACGCGCCACACGAATCATCTCTTTGAGTAGAAAACAAAGTTTAATATACACTTGTTTTGCATAATCATTTAACGAAAACAATGAGCGATGAAATGAGTGTGCATATAACATAATTCAATTGCTTTTGAAGAGTTAAATGATATGGTTTTTAAAAGATGCAGGAACATGGCAACCTATGCTACTAGTTATTATTATTATTATTAATAGCACATAAATAAGGTCTGAAGGGTCTTTTTTGTACACTCCTTGGATGGAATCTTTACTTATCCTGAGAATATTTCCATTTCTGCGGTAGTACTAGTCCTATTTATATTTTAACAATTAGGAAAATTATTTTCAAAATTTTAGTGATTACTAAATTATGGTATTAAAAATTTTTATTTATAAAAATATAAATGAAAGTGATATTGAAATCTTACTGCTACCAAAGGAGTAAAAATATTTCCTTGGCAGGGAACAATAACTTTTGCCTGTGAGAAGGGAGCCCATCTAATTACGGATTCTTGTGTACAATGACAAGCGGGCTTCAAAAATTGGACAACGTAGGCTTCTGGCCCTTTTTTTTTGGGGGGTGGGGGTGGGGGTGGGGGAGGGCATTGCCATTGTTATCGAAAAATCTGATTTTGCCTATATATAAGAATTTTGCTTATATATATGAAATTTCATTCCGCTCCCTCATATTAGGCAAAATAAAAAAAAAATCTACTTATATAACTTATATCTAACAAAATATGCATGACCATATATGGTATTAAAAAAGCAATTTTCTTTTACCAAAAAAGTTTTTTTTTGAAATAAATATTATTTTCACCCCTATTTTTTTTAGACATCAAATGAGGGAACTCACTTCAAAAATTAGAATATTAATAGATTTCTCTACTCTCAAGAAAGTTTATTTTCGATTTTTAAATACATATTTATTGATAGGTAAAGTCCATTTGAAATTAATATACTTTCTATTAAATTATTCTCCCATATTTAATATTAAATAAATTAAACACCTTTTTGTTAACATAATATTTTATAATTATATTATAATCTACGTAAATAGGTTTACTTTTGAACTCAAAAATATTTTCAAGATATCTTTCGTTAATATAAAAAGAAGCTTAGGTTCCGTTTACTTTTCAAGAGACACGTAGTGTTTAAAAATCTCATTTTATTTTTATATAAAGAAGGGAGTGATATATTATATTTACACATTATTATTAAAAATAATATCTATAATTATGATAATGGAGAAAATTAATTTTTTTAAAAAAAGAAGTTATATTTCATTAAAATACTTATATTTAACGATAAATATATAAAATATTTTTTAATATTTTAATAATTTATAATTATACTTCTATTAAAAATATTTTTTATGGTCTTGATCATCTTCGTCGCACAGCATATGTGGGCTTTTAGTCGTAGCAGACTAGCAGCTATTGCTGTTGAACAGTAGGGCCGCGTGGACTAGCCGTTATATGTATTGGTTCGAGCGGGCTGCATCTTTTACGAGCTCTAATTCGGTTTATGCGGAATCACAGGCCTTTTTTTTTTTTAATTTTCAAATGTTTTAAATTTTTAAATAATAAAATAATTTAAAATTATTTCAAAGTACCACATTTAATATATCCAAATTTTATATAAATTAAAATTTTAAATTTAAATAAAAATTAAAAATTAATAAATAAACAATTCTGACATGTTCGTAAATTGATTTATACGGATTGTGCAAAACCGAGTCCAATCTATATTTACGTAGGCCGTCATTTTGAAAATTTTAGGATCGCTTTGTTTTCTGTTTTTAAAAGTGATTTTTTTGTTTTTTATTTTTAAAAATAAGAGAACTTGTTTGTCAATCCATTTTTAGAATTTATTTTTAAAAATTATTTTCTAAATATATAATTTAAAAATAAAAAATAAAAATAATTTTAATTATTTTTTGAATTTATTTTTTCATTCTGCGTGTTAATTGTATAATTAAATATAAAAATTTATTATTTAAAATATCAACTATCCTTTAATATTAATTTTTTTCAATATAAAAATAATTCTTAAAAATATAAAAATAAATATATATCTAAATACACTCTCAATTTGTAGAAAATTTGTGGGGTAAGAAGCCGGCATGCAAATTTCAGTTCATTTCGCTGCTGCCTCGACTCGCAGCTGCTTTTTCTCTAGCACCGTCGAATTTTGGCGTAGGTTTTATCCCTTTCACCAAATCTTTTGTGGGGTTCAAATGTAATTAAAAAAAGAAGAAGAAGAGGGAGAATAGAGATATTTTCAAGTTATTTTGTTTGCTTATAGAGATACTTTTAAGTGAATGAGGCTAACGCAGGTTCAGTCCATTGTATATGGACTTCATATTTTAAGGCCCATAATCACAGTCGAATGTTGACTTCATAATTCGAGCTCTACCCTGCTTCGGGGTTACAAATAAATTAAATTACTCATAAATAATTCGAGATTAATTTATAAAAAAATTAATTTAATTTTAATTTTAAATAAATTAAATTTAATAATTAATAAATGAATCAAATTTATTTTTATATTATTTGGCTTAAATTATTTACAAAGTTATGAGTTTAATAATTAAAAATTATTTTTATTTTTATATTGTATATAAATAATATAATAAATAAAAATTTTAATTACATTAATAATTATTGTAATTGTATAAAAAATTATAATATTTTGATTGAAGTAATTGAGATTTTAATATATATCACTTTTTGCTATACATATTTGTTCGTTTATGTGACTATTGTGTGAAATATATTTGATAGGTTTGATAACTATAAAAATATTTATATTGATGAATAAAATAAAATAAAAATTTAATATTTTATTTATTTATGAATAATAATATTTTATATATTCAAGTTTAGATAAAATAATAAGTTATTTAAATAATATTATATAAATTTATTTAAATTCATATCCATAAAAAACTCAAACTTAAATTCGGAAATATTAAGTTAGATAAAAAAATTTAATTCTAATAATATACTATTTGAACAAAATTATATAAACTCATTTAAACTTATATTCAAATCAAGTTTGAACACAAGTTTGAATTATTCAAATATAATAATATTCGATTTGAATGCAAAGTCATTTATTTCTTATAAATTCAAATTTAAATATATAAATATTTTACTTGATTTTCACCTATTCTGTTAACGGGTGCTATCATGATTCTAAATTGCTAAATGTAACATGTGTTACGATTACAATATTTACCAATATGAAATTGTATGATAATATGTCGTAATAGCCGAAATTTTACTTTTGTTGGACTGCCGTGGTTCAATGGCGGAGATAGAATTTTTCCTTAAGGATTGATTTAATAAAGTTTTGTGAAATTGATTTCATTTTAATCTTAATATAAATGATTTCATTTCATTATTCAATTTATTTATAAGTAAATTTTATTTTTCAAAAATTATGTTTAAATTAATAATTTTAATTTATTAATAAATGAATTCATTTATTTGAAATGTATTAAAAATATATAGAATTTAATTAAAATAAATTTTGATAGTATTATGATAAATACAATATTAGAAAGAGGATAAATTTTTATATAATATATGTTTTAAATATCAAATAAAATGAATTCAAGCAAAAATTTTGTTAAATATGATAATTTTAATATTAATATAAATTTAATTTAAATAAGAATAATAAATAAAATAATTTCTTATTTAAAACAAAATATTATTTGTAAAAGAAAATTTTTAGAAAATAAAATAAAATTTTATTTTTAATTATGTAAAATAAAAAGTAAGGAATTAAGTATCAAAATTTTTGGATGGGAAGAGCCTGCCCAATCCCTTGTCCCGCCCTACTATAGCTTAAAATGTTAGTTGACTGAAAAATTGGCAGCTGCGACGTCTCCAATCTGCGGTGAGAAGTTACGGTATAGTATTGGTGAAATAATGTAATGATATATTATCAGATTTTATTATATATTAAATTTATTTTTAAGTTAAAATTAATAAATTATATAATAAATTAATGATCTGATAATAAATTGATATACCACTATATTAATAATACACTATAATTATCACCTTACATTTTAACTCCTGGAATTGTTAAAACTGTATAAACTCTAATGCAGTTACAATTGGGACTGCAAAAATTTAATCCTCAATAAAAATGGATTTACCACTTCTCCTCCCCTCTCTTGCAAAAGTTAGGGTTTCATTTGGTTTGACGGACGAATTTCCATATATAAAAATCTCATTAATTTATATGCAAAGCAAAGGAGTCACGTCATTTATTTATTTTGTTCTTGAAAAATAATGCGGAGTACTAATAATAGTAGAGACAAATAACTTCGTATAAATTAAAAAAAAATATGATGCTTATTACTTTCATATAAATATTATTAAATATATTATTTTTTTCCATTCAGTAATATAATTTTTTTAAAAATAAATGATTTCTTACTAAAAATAAATAATTTTTATCAAATCAAAATTATTGAATTGAAAAAATAATATAATAGATAATTTTTTTTTACTACTGATTAATATAATTAATAAATTTATATGAGAGTAGCGCCAAAACTTTTTTCCTAAAATAGGAAATGAAAGAAGCAACTTTAATTCTTAATCCAAAGCAAAATAATCTGGAGATTTCAATTTGAAGAAGCGAAAGAAGCAAAACGGAAGAAGCGAATCTTGTTGACAGCAGATTTCAATGTGACAGGTAAAATTCCCCTTCTGTCAACGAAGTATTTTAACAAAAATAAGTAAAAGAAATTATTATCACAAAACATGTTTTCCATCAAAATAACTGGATCCTAGGAGTGCTGCAACACAATTTGAGTATATAATTCGTTTTTTCTTGTCGGTGCCTCATTCCCTGCTGCTTTGGGCAATTTGTGTTGTTGACCAGATTCGATCTGCTGTCATAGGGATGTGCTCATTGTCTTTTCCCATAGAAAAAAAATTTTATATATTTTAATTATAATACATATCTTTTTATTAGAAAAAGTTTATGATATATTATTAATATAATAATAAATTAATATATCATAAAATTTAATTCTAAACTAAGCTAACAATCTCTTAAAATATATCATACAATAACATATTAGCTTTTGATTCAGTAGTGTAACAGTATTAATGATGTGCCATAAATTGTTTTCTTTAATTATATTTAATAAATGAAGCAAAATTATTAGTTTTTATAATTTTTAATATATTAAAAAATAAAAAATAAGATTTTTATTATGCTTGAATTTTATTTAGCTGATAAGTATTAATAATCATTCTTAATTTAAAATTTCATATGTTAGTGAAGAACCAAAGGCGCATATTCCCATTGTCCTCTTTAAAATTTCATATAAAATTGTATATATTATTTAAAATATTATCATTAATTTATAAACTTTACTTTTACTAAAATATTGAAAAATATATGCTCGAGTCGTACCCGTCACCTATCACCAATGAAAACTATTGCAGAAGTGACGGAAAAGAATTTCTCGAATTTGCTGGTCTGCTACTACACCTTTCAATTTGGGGCCTCTTTTCATTATATATTTATATATCGGCCATACTCTTTCCATCATATTTCAAGTAGCAGTTGAGATATTTGGTTCAAAAAGCCATGAACTGGACCAGTCTTTTTTCAGTCTTCATAGCCAATCTGTCTAAATTATAAAAAAACACATCATAAAAGTTGATTCCCCGTTTGTTTCTTTCTTCAAATCTTCAGTGTACAGTAAGTTCTGCTTTTTCTTTCGAAGAGACTTTTTTTTGGAAATTACTCCTTTTTTCAAATCATCCCACTATGGCAGCATGTGACACATCTCCTTTATTTTTGAGCTGGGTGGGTAGTGCATGAGTTGCTATCTTGAAGAATGATAGCCACTGACTAGAAAGTAGGAGCCTGTGTGCTGTGGAAATAAAAAAAAGTAAATAAAGTAAAAATGAAAAGAAAAAGTTTGAGAGAATTAGGAACTTTCTTTGCCAGCATCTAGATCATGATATTTATTTATTGTTATTTCTATATATTATCATTTCTATACTTTTTCAATCCTAATGCGTAAGCATGAGGAACATCATAAAGCATTATACAGCATTGCTTCAATACAATTTAAAAAAAAAGGCCTGAATATGTATTTTCTATAATTTTGAATTAAATATTAAAATTTTAATATAAATTTTTTAGTTTTTCATAAAAGCTAAAAGAAAATCCATGTTGCAACTTTTTCATAATTATATTTATAGTTATATCCATATTTTTTCTTATTAAACATAGATAGATATCGATAATTAATAGGAGAGATCATAATCACATTTAAGTAAAGTTAACCTTTTTTTATTTTAGGAAAAACACATATTCGACCCACTTGTAGTACTATTTAATTTTTAATATATTTTACCTATAATTTAAAATGTAAAAAATATATAATTTGTAATTTGTATCATTAACTTTATGATCATTTGTGTTAAATTTCTTTTCAAATCCAATAAAAATTATCATGTGCAAGTTATGTGTACTTTCATTAACTCTTATTTGATCTGATTTCACCTTAATTTATCTTCAATTTCACCCATTCTTTTCAATTTTTACTTTTGCATAAAACATAAACCCTAAACAAGAATTTGCCTTTAATTTCTATGAGATTTTTTGCATACTATGCTAAAAAAAAGTATGAAATCAATTGCAACCTCCAAAAAATATTTACAAAATATGAAAGCTAAAGTCTAGAACATCTAAAAATACACAATAATTGATAATTTAAATAAGTGAAAAATCTTCTATAAAATCTTTTAAACTACCAAAACATCCAATAAATAAGCAGAGGTTTGTAAGGAAAGAAAATCTTATATGTCACGGCTCGAACTCAATCGTAATCAGCATAAATTCCATTATCCGATTTCCACCAATCTTAATGCAGTTTACACTAATTATGTCCACTGAAAATCTTTTTATTTCCAAAACCAAAATTTATTTTAAATTTTATAAAAAAATGGATAAAATTTTTCTTATTTTTAGATACTTTTTGAGGATCACATACTCTAAAATATAGAATTTGTAATTTTTACAAATACAACAACAATATAAAGTATGCACAAAATACATAACCTTACACACATGTATTTATTTATACAAATACTAATGACTTCACTCCTAATTCAATTGTCAAAAATCCCCTAGCAAGGCATTTTTTGGTTCTCCATACATGTAACAAGAATCTAATGCACTTCCTTAAACTTTAAAATATTAAAAATAAAATAGAATAAATTATGAGAACTCAATAAGAATATATCTATCATGGTCATACTTCAAATCAATAATATAAAACGATCATATGCTAATTAAGTATTAAAATAGAAACAATCGTAAACCAATTCTTGGAATTTGTAACACATAATACTAATTCTTAGATTGACGTATTTACTTACACATTACTCAAGTTTTTTATTTCATATCATGAGTCATAATAACCTTAACCCGTTGATTATACGTAATATCATTATCATATCACATGCATAACTCATTTTGGGTAGTCATTCAATTTTTAGATAGCCAATAGGGTACAATCATGATCAAATAATCACAATCACACCACACAAAAGTATTCAAATTAATTATATTTCAATGTCACATCATGATACATCACAATTTATAATAAACACACACACACACACACACACACACACACACACACACACACATATATATATATATATATATATATATATATATATATATATATATATATATATATATATATATGCATCCATTTTTTTATTCTTAGATTAACTTTATACCTTCTACGATCTTTCCATCATTGTCTTTCCAAGGTTTACCTTGTATTTTTTATAAGTTTTTTACTAAAAATTTTTCATTTGGTATTCACATCATTGCTTCCATCACATTTCACAATTCCAATGCCACTCTTGGCATAATTCATAATACATTATACGCATTAGAGTTCAAGCTCTACATATTATAATTTCAATGCAATTTCAACATAAAACATTTATTTCATCACCATGGGGCAATATCAAAGCATATAACAATATATATAGTAACATCACCATACCCTCTTGTATAACCACAACATTTATTTACATTCTAATATAGTTTGTAATACATTTTTTAACATACAAGCAATAATGCATACTTAATTTAAATCAATCAATAATCAATAATAATGCCACCATGCTTTCTAAGTATGGTTAATCCACATTTACTTAATTTGTATGTATTTTCATAGCCTATTCTTCCATCAAGCATAAATGTCATCAAGCATTACTAAGGGTACATTGCTTTTATTTCAAGATCTTAAGATGGGAAATAACCACATTATTTTGACAACATATTGGTTAAGTAGACTATCACAACTGTTGAGATTAAGCTTTCTAAGTACAACTGGATTCAATTCTATATATGAATATATTTGTAATCTATATAGTTAATAAAGAAATTATAACATATAATAATTGACCACTATAAGTAACATATAAGTTTTGTGATAAGATATATATTCATCTAATATTGTCCCTATTCTCTGAAAAATCCCAAAGTATCCATGTTTGTCTTCCCCTTATCTTCTTACTCGTAAATTTTTACAAAGATAAATTATATATACATGAGTAATACTTACTTTTTCCTAAGCATTATGATTCTAAGTTCAAATACAATACTCTAAATCGCCATCTTTTTACATTTTCCAATATTAGCTTTTAGAATTACAATATGCCATAATTTAAGGATTTTCAAATCAAAATCATATAGATAAAATTATTAGAACTTAAAGCCCTAAGAAAGCTCATTTTATGTTACTTAATCATCTTAGATCATTACTTTCTTTATTTTCAAATTTATCATCCAAAAATTAAAGGTTCTCATAAGTGAGGGATTTTTCAAATCAAAGTATAAAACAATTAGAATATTAAAACCTTTACTCCAAGAATGATTTGTTCACATCTTTTATAAAACCATGCATTAAATTTCTAATATTTTCAACTTTATTTCAAAGAAACCAAATTTCATATTCTAAGAACTTTTTCTTGAATTAATGCCATTTAAATATAAATATTAAAACTTCATGATTTATACATGTTTTGACACATGCTATTCTAATTATCCTATATCATTAATCTCTTACCTTTTCAAGATATCATCCATTATTTTCACATGCATAAGAATGAATTTTCTTGGATCAAGTTGGAATCATTCAAAATATACAAATGTAGCACTTTATAAATATTCTAATCATAGTATTCTAGCATTACATAGCATAAATTTCATATTTTTCAAAGAGATCATCATATATTTTAAGTAAACATTTGATTTAGTCCCAAATTGGCCTAAAGATCAAGTTTTTATGGTTTTAAGAAGTTTACCTATCTTTAGGGAGATTGTTGTCGATGCCTTGATTCTGAAATCGAACTAGATCATTAGTATGAAGAAAAAAACTCTTAACTTCTTTGTCAATGAAGGGAAAAACCTAGCACCTTGCTACATTTCTAGAAGCTCCTTCGCACCATTAGCAGCTGCAGTTAGGCAAGGATGAAAAGAGTGGTTGATTATAGCTCTAACGATAGTGATAGGTGAAAGGAAACCATTAGAAAAAATGTTAGGCTATGTTATTAAGCTCTTCTACATAATTCCGAATGGAGAGGCATCGTAATGAGCAATAATGTTGTCATCATCAATGTTGGAAATGGTAGCAACCAATTGGAAAAAGGAGCTATAAGGGAGAGAAAAAATAGAGAAGGGAAAGAAAGGAGGAGGGCAAGTATGGGAAAAAATGAGAAGGGAGGAGGGAGAGGAAGAAAAAAGAATTTCAAGTTTTGATTTGATGCTTCGTGATACATCAAAAACTCAAATTTCATTCATCTATTCCTTAATCCAATTCCATATTAACCATCCATTTTTTTTAAATTTCCTATTTTATAAAACTCCCTCATTCTAAATAAATTTAAAATTCTAACTTAAATACTCCAATACTATATAAATGTTAAGAGAATAATTTATTAAATCATAGTTATATGTGTGTGTGTGTGTGTGTGTCTCATAATTCATCACATTCCAAATTTTCAAAATATTCTCATAAATTTATATATTTATGAATAAAAATCATCCATCGAAACTAACATATATATCTAATAATTTTTTCACTCTCAACTTTTAAGTATCCTAAAAATTATTAATTGTATAAAAATATAATCAATTAATACCTTCCACAAATAAAATCATAAAAATATTTATTGATAACAAATTTAATACATTCACATTTCATCTTGGTATAAATAAGTGCAATTTAACTATTTTTACTACTTAAAATAAATATTTTAAACATTTAATATAATTAAAAATTCTAAATATTATGTCGAAATATCACATTATACCTTGCCCTACTTGAAGAACGGAGCAAATGTTGAATGGAAATCAAAGATGTGAAGTGTCAATGCAATTAAGGAAGAAGTAAAGGACGAAATGACGCAAACTAAATTTTTGAAATTCCATTCTGATTAATTAGAGGTGGAAAGGAAAGCATATGGGGCATGTGCCATATTCTGGTATAGTTGGAAGGAAAACAAGTACGTGCAAACAAAATATTAACAATAAAAATCATATAATATTTTTCTTACACTTTAAATCATAAATAAATAAATTATAAATAGATTTATATTATTAAAAACTAAAGCATGTTTTTCTCTTTATTTTATCATGTAAAGAAAATTATGTTCGCGTCTATATTTTGACATTTAATTCACATATTTCTTTATCGTTTTAGTTTTATCAGATATTCCAAAGGGCAATTCACTTATCTCTTCATACTAATTACTTTAATGATGATATTAGGAGACATAAATCAAAAATGAAAAGCTGATTTTACAATGGGTTTGAATTTCACCGGTAAAAAATTCTCATATCATAGATAATTCTAAATTATTATTATTATTTTTTAAAAATTATTATATATATTAAAATTAAAATTTAAAATTAAATTTTATATCTTTTATATTAAATTAAACTTTAAAAATATATCTCATTATATTGTATATTCAATTGATAATTCTCAATTTATATTAAAAATTTAAATGATTATATATAATATTAATATACTAATAATATATAATATTAATATATTAATAATATAAAATATGTTACACTGACACAATGGTAAATATACGTTCATCCAAAATTAGCCGATCAATATACATATACAATCATCATATTATATCACACCATATCATGTACAATGACATTGATGAGTGTTTACTTATCTAGTGCTATGTACAATGTGATCATGACAAATGGCCCGCCACGTGGCACCACATCCGAGATGTAAAAGGAAAAAGTGGTGGAAAATCCAAAACCTCGATAGGCAGCCTTTGGATGTAATATATCCGAACCAAGACTCCAGAACCCTCTCAATCCCCACAAGCCTCTGTAATTAACCTCTTCTTCCGACACATCATATCATATCGTTGAAAAAATCCTTGCTTTGGCCCTCTCCTCTTCCTCCTCCTCCTCCTCCCTCATTTTCCACTCTAATTTTCATTCCAAAAAGAAAATTTTTGAACAGAGTTCAAGAGAAGATGTTTTCAGCCAAACACCTAATTATTGTAGCACTATTGTCAGCAATTTTCAATCTTCACTTTGAAGCATTAGCGGAATGTGACACACCATGTCAGCCGCTCACTTCTCCATCTGGGTACCCTGCATACGTAGCTCCGCCGCTGCCGTCGCTACCACCACCATCTCCGCCGCTTTCAGGCTACTCTATCTACAGTTCTCCGCCGCCGCCGCATAAAAGTAGCCAAAGCAAGTGCCCTCCTGCTCCAGGTGCTACTTACGCACCTCCATACGGTACTTATTATGGACCTCCAACTCCCTATTATGGACCTCCAAGTCCTTATTATACATTTGGCCCTCCAAATGTCTATACTCCTGTGCCGTACGGACAAGGCACAAGATCTGCTGCACAGATTCTGCCAATTCTTACTCCTGTTGTGATGCTTTACTTTTCCTTTATTTTTCCTTTTTGAAATTTGATGTATATTTGACAAAGACTTCTATAGTAGCAGCTACTGATAATAATGTTTAAATAAGGGTCTTTGATTTTTGTGAATATATCATCATACCAGATGACATCTACTAGAATTAAGATCGTGCTTTAGTATTTGTGGCATCAATTTTTTGGTGTTAAGCAGGGTTGTAGTGTTAATAATATGTTGTTTTCAAGTGGTGTTATTTAATTTATGTATTTGGAGCCGTGAATTTTACGGTATTCTGATGTGATAATTTTAAAAGTTATTTAATTAAAATTATTTTATTATATTTAATAAAAACAAATAATTATGATTAAAAATTTTAATATGATAATTGTAAAACTTAAGTAGATTTTAAAACTCCTGAAGTAATAATGTATTGTTTTGAAGTGGCGTTATTTAATTTATGTATTCGGAGCCGTGAATTTTGCGGTATTCTAAAAATGAAAAAATTTGAGATGATATAATAATTTTAAAAATTATTTAATTCAATTTTTTATTATTATTTATTAAAAATAAATAATTATGATTAAAAATTTTAATATGATAATTTTAAAACTTATTTTGTTAATTAAATTTTAAAACTGCAGAAGTAATATAGTAAAGAGATGGTCAACAGTGATAAATTATTAAAGAAGTGCTGCTGTAATATTTGATCCTTTTGGTGTAGCTTTATGTGATGCTTGCCTTGGCAGGTTCTTATTACTGAATTTTACTGAGCATTCGGATACGCAACTTTGTGTTTTTGAGGAGAGAGGAGTGAACTAAAAAAGTACAGATGTTTAAATGTATTTTTATTTTTATATTTTTAAAAATTATTTTTTTAAAAAAATATTTTTAAATTAAAGAAAATTTAAAATTAGAGTATAATTTATCATATTATAAGTAAGAAAATATTTTATTTAATTGTAAAATTAATATTTAAAATAAGTTAAAAAAATTAATTTTATTTTTTATGTTATATATTTAAAAAATAAATTTTAAAAATAAAAAATTATCTTTAAAAATAGAAAACACATAAGTCCTTGATCTCTCGCAAGAAGCTTGAGCTAGTTCTTTTTGTGTGTGCAATATCACAACTCAATTTTATACACAACTTCTCACACCTCGTAAGGATTAGAAGTCAAATTAAATTCAGTGCTTTTGAATGTTTTTTGCTCGGGTCTAATAATTAAATTTTGAATTAATTTTTAAAATTTTATATTTATTAAATTAAATTTTATAAATTTATTATATTATTATACGTTTAATGATAATTTTTAATTTATTTTTAAAATTTCATTTCAAATTTAATTTTTAATAATGCATATGCTTAAAAAGAAAAGTAACAAAGCCAATGTAATTATATTGCAAATGTTATCACGTAATTTGTATTACAATTATGGTCAACACCACAATTGTATTTTAAATAAACTTCAATCTTTGATGATCATTATTTTTTAATCAATTTGTAATATTTCGCAAGACAAATGCATTGGAATCACCACGCACATGTACACAAACACACGGACACACGATCCATCGATCATTGATTGCGGCATTTCGTGGGTAGTGATATATCTTTTCAATTCTATAGTTAGTATGAACAGATATGTATTTAATGAAATTTCACATTTGAACAATGATTACAATGATATGAATTGTATTAATCACATTGTTTAATTGTAGCCATATGTTGTAATTTAAAATTATGTATTAAAATATGATTGTTCAAGTGGAAAATTGTAAAATAATTACGTGGACTAACATATTTTAATATATATTTAAATTAAATAATAATTTAATATTATTAATATAAAAATAATACCTAGATTTTATATTATAATATAACTCTAAAGTGTGTGCATATACTGTAATTCTAGATTAATTATGATGGGTCAATTAATCCTAATTGAATTTTAATTAGGATTTAAATTTCTACCCACTTACTTATAAGGTGAGTTGCAGTCTCTCATCACATTACAGTTTGTTATTTACAATTCTCTCTGAGACTTATCTGATGACATGTGGACAATGATCTAGTCAATTACTCGATCTGATATTATGGATGCAGTAGGAGGATTAGGTAATTTGAAAACTTTTTATTATTTTATTTGTGCAATTCTTGTACTCTTCTCTATGAATTTATGGTTGTATGCATATTAAAATATTTTGTGAATCATAAATTCTTACATAATTAAATAACAAAAGTGCTACACTTATTGAAAGTAAATTTTAAAAAATTGAAATTAAATTTTAAATTTTTTTATATTTATTAAATTAAGTTTATAAATTTGTTTTATTATTTTATATTTAATTAATATTTATATTTATATTTAAAATTTTTCATATTTTACTTTCTATGCATACATCATTATTGATTAAATAAAAACAAAAATGTTATATATGTGTCCAAAGTAAAATTTGAAAATAAAATTTGAATATTGATATTCATTAAATTAAATTTTATAAATTTATTTTATCATTTTATATTTAATTAATAATTTTTAATTTATATCTAAAATTAGATTTTGATATCATTTTTAATATATATACTATCGCTCAAATAAAAATATCCTTTTCGATAATTTATTTTCTTTTTATGGAAAAAAGATTATGATCTTATAAATAGAATTCATATAAGTTATTTTTTCATGGCACGTTCTATGGCACCTTGGGGGTTTTGACACTTAAGGTAACGTGTCATAACAACGAATATTAGTCTTATATTATGTAATCACAACCTTTACATAAAAAATTAATATAATATAATAGAAAAAATTTATGAATAAACATAATAGTTAACAAAAATTGCATAGAGAGCCCAACAAATGAAATGAATGTATTTCATGTCATTATTGACGGACAATGAAAAAGAAAATTTCAAGAAATGTTGCAAAGTTAGATCAAACTTGGTTGGTGTTTGAAAGCGGCAGAAGTGCAGTGGGCAATGGTAGAAAGGTGAAGGTCACCGATTACATCGCCTGAATAATGCTTGAATTGAAATTTGGAAACAAAATCTAGTGTGGATGTGTTTCCACACTCCGTATATATTTTAAGCTCGTGAAACCTACGTGGACAAATTTTGCTAGATAGTTTCACTTGTCGGCGTAGGTTGAAACAGTTAACTTCATTGCATGAGTTTGAAAGGATATAATTAAACTAGGAATGCTAGAGCTAATTTAGGCCAATTGTTATGGGCTGATAACTGTGAAAAACTTTCCATATTGAAATAATGTATCTGAAGAAGCATGCTTTTTGTTAATGTTTCATGCTCCAAAAAATTTAAAATAGGAGATCTCTGATTCTTTGACTGTCTTATGACAAAGATGGATAAGTTAGGATATTTTGATTTTAGGTCATGACGCAGTTTCCAGTTATAAGACAAAACAGAGCATATCTTGCATATTAAAAATTTAGGAAATTCTAAATGTATAATTTTGTAAGAATCAACTCCAGGAAGTTTTGGTATGATAATAGGGAGCATCCATTATTGTCAAAGGAAAAATAGTTTTTCAAGTTTCGAAACTTGAATTTATTCTTTATTCGATGAAATTATTACCGACATGTAATGATTAATGGTAAATAGTAATTAATAAAACTCACTGATAATAATGATAATTATTCCTAATGAGTGATGACAGGGAATGATAATTGGAGATAAATGGTTATCATTGTGATCACTAATAATGAATAGTGATTAGCAATAATATTTTAAAAATGAGATGTTATTAATTATAACATATTAATAGAATTTATATCATTAAAATATTACCACGTTATAAGAGTATTTAAGATATTCACTTTTCTATAAAAATATTTTGAAAATTTTGAGTTAGGAATATTTTGAAAAATATAAATATTCTCAATAAATTTTTTTAAAAATTTAAACTAAATATAAAAATTTTACATTTTATAAAACATTATAAAAATTTGAGAAAGATTTCACAATCAAACATCACCTAAAGCACCGTAAAACTCAACTATTATTATTTATTCAAAAGGTATAGCTCTATAAATTTTGAAATTTTGTATATTTTTATTGAAAAGATAATTTTTTTCACCTTTTATTTGATTGGAGAAAAAAATAAGAGAAAAAAGATAATTTTAAATTGAAGAGAAAATACAAGAAATTTAAAAAATAAAAGGATTTAGAAAAATTATATTTTTATATTCCATCTTTAATATTTCTTTTCCCCTTCACCCTGTTAATCCAAATAAAATAAAGGGATTAGTTGAATTCTTAATTTTTTTGAACTATTCTCTATCTCTCTGTCCAAACAAAACCTCGAAGAAATCATGGCATAAAAGCAGTACCGTACAAATAATAGCACGAAACGCGAAGGGGTTGCTCGGAAAATTCGCATATTTTAAGATTTTCTTTTATGAGAGCAAAGGTAACTAGGCCCCTAATTGCACGCATAAAAATCATATTGAATTCAAGACGCAGACAAAAAATAAATCCTCTTAAAATATTTCCATTACAAATTTAAAAGCTCTAAAAGCAGCACTGTCATATCTAAATATAAATTTAATTTACATATAAACAGAGATACGATTTTATATTTTATAATTTATATTTTTTATTTGAATTAACTATTTTATTATTTTTTATATTTATCTTTTCTTAATTCACGTCCTAAAAATTGAGAGATTCAACTTATATCATTTTGGGCCAGAAGTTATATTGAGGATAGCTTATCTGTCTTAGGCAGGGCCTAATTATCTTCAGCCCGATTTTACTGAGCCCAACGAATAAAGCAATTGAAGTTCCGAGTTCAAAACCATTGCACACATCCCAGGTTGTAACTTTCGTAAGAATATGGGTCCCCATGTTTCTCATATCTCAAGTTCCGAGTTCAAAACCACCTTAATATTTCTGTTTCCTAATTACCGCGTAAATTGAACACGACTTCTTTCTTCGCCATAACCATTTCAGAACCTTCAACAATCAACATTTATCTCTGTTTCGAGTTTCTTCTCAGAGACAGACACTAACTGAAGAAAAGGACACTGGAAAATGGGTTCTCTTCCTCCTCCATCCATGGCCTCAGATTCTGCTTCTTCCTCACCATCCAAACAAGTCCTTGATCTCATTGACGAAGCCACCCTCCTCAACCTCTTCAAATGCCAACAGAACCACCTCAATTTCTTCTTCAACCATATCGACCATTCCCAAACCCTAGCTTTCACCCGCATACTCCTCAATTCCGCCGGCACTATCTTCTTTTCCGGCGTCGGCAAATCCGGCTTTGTCGCCCACAAGATCTCCCAGACCCTCGTTTCTCTCGGCATGCGATCCGCTTATCTCTCCCCTGTTGATGCGCTCCATGGCGATATCGGCATTCTCACCAATCGCGACGTCGTCGTTTTGTTCAGCAAATCCGGTGCCACCGAGGAACTCGTCAGGCTTGTGCCTTGCGTGAAGGCCAAAGGTGCCTTCTTGATCTCGGTGACTTCCGTGGAGGGGAATGCGTTGGCGGGTATGTGTGATATGAACGTGCATTTGCCATTAGAGAGGGAATTGTGCCCGTTTAACCTGGCACCGGTGACTTCGACGGCAATTCAGATGGTGTTTGGGGATACGGTGGCGATTGCGTTAATGGGAGCCAGAAATTTGACCAAGGAGGAGTACGCGGGAAATCATCCAGCGGGGAAGATCGGCAAGAGTCTTATCTTCAAGGTGGGTCTCTGATTCTTCCGTTTCCACGGGTTGATTTTTACTCCTGTTTGTTAATTTCGTATTTATGCAAATAATCATTCTTTAAGGAAAAGAGAGAGAAAGATTTCGTGAAGGGTACTTCTTAAATTTTTGTTAAAGTAATTCTCATTGGGTAATGAGGTTTGATGTGCAATTACCTAACCTACGGATCAAAGAGTTGTTCAAAGATACTTCATTGTTGTATGAAGTTGTGATTGCAATATGAATATGCACAGGTGAGAGATGTCATGAAGAAGGAGGATGAGCTTCCAATTTGCAGGGAAGGAGATTTGATCATGGATCAGCTTGTGGAACTGACAAGCAAAGGATGTGGATGCCTGCTTGTTATAGATGAAGAACGTCATCTGGTTGGGACATTTACAGATGGTGACCTACGCCGCACTCTAAAGGCCAGTGGAGAGGGCATTTTCAAGCTCACTGTGGGGAAAATGTGCCACAGGTAAAAACTAAGAAGAGACTCTATAGTCATTTGTTAATTATTACAAAATCCTATAATCATAGTGTAATGTGGGGCTTAACTGATATAATTGTTGAAACTTTTGAAGCTGCTAATCATCATATGATTGTAATATGCTTGTAAGGATTTTGCACCTTTTTAGTAGGAGCTGCTGTGTATATGAATCCTTCTACTTACTGTCATTTTTCTACCAATGCTCTAGGATAGAATAAGGGGTAGCTTTTACTCTAGGGGATAGAAGCAGACGAATTGTGGGATTCACAATTCTGTCGGCTCCCCTCATAATGGGACCAATTTTACATTTTGTTTCTGCATCTCTCTGCTTGAATTAAGAATTCTTCTTACTCTAGGTGGAAGGTAGAATGTGTTTAAGTTGTTGAACACTTGAACTCCAGTTACTTTCGAAATAATGACGAGCTGCAACATGTATTGACGAAATTGAAGAGAGAGTTTTTGATAAAAGGTCTTCTTTTGTTGCTAGGAATCCAAAAATAATTGGTCCAGATGCCATGGCAGTGGAAGCTATGAGGAGGATGGAAGCACCTCCATCACCCGTACAATTTTTGCCTGTAATCAACGATGACAATGTCTTAATTGGCATTGTCACATTGCATGGTTTGGTTTCAGCTGGCTTGTGAAGGATAGAGGACTCTTCTGTCCTTCCCAGAACCATTTTAATGAGATCACTCTTTCTCGTATTAAATTTACATTGTTACATTGTATTGTTTGGTTTTAGCTTGCTTGTAAAGCATGGAGGATTCTCGAGTCTTTTCTATAACCTTTTCCACTAGATCATTCTTTCTTCAATTTAAATTTCAGTATACCCTAGGTCTATGTGGGGGTTCTTTTGTAAGTGTACACCTTAGCATTCTAAAGAATACGAATTATGTAATTGTCAATGTCTAATTGATCCGCTTCAGCTATTGAACAAAAAAATAGAAGTTTGATTTATATTAAGGCTTTCCTATTCAAGTTTTCATTTCATTTTAGTATTGGAAACAAAGAAAACAAAAAGAATTGCTGTGGATCTGATTCTCAGGTAGGACCAGAACCAGAAAATCAAAGCAGGAACACAGTGAATTCTATTTTTGACAGTAGTCTAGACTTCTGTTTGTTGCAAGTTGAGCCTACGCTGATTGCTGTCATCATCATCATCAATACAGAACAAGCAGAATCTACCGTGTCAAAGGCTAAATCTAGGGTTTAGGAACCTTGAGTAATATGTCACTTTATTAATTGTCTACATTTGCAATGTTATTAACTGACCGTTCACATTAAAAGTTGGCTGGGTGGGAAGGAAATACTAGGGAGGAGGGCCAAACAAAATAAGGAATTTACATAAACACCCCATGTGTTTGTGCAAATCTGGTGAAGCAGCCATCTTTCATTTATGGCTGCTAAGAGACGAAGTGGAATTGGCAGCAGAGGCAACTCCGCCTAGGGAAAATGGTGCCACTGGTTGCTGCAGCTTGGTGGTAAGGGAGCGGTAACCATTGCAATTGCTGCAGCAGTGTTTATCGGTGTAGTCTGAATCCGATTTTGGAGGTGAGCAACCTTAGAATGAAAACTTGACGTTGGGATAGACTGAAATTGCTTATCTCAAGTTTATCTGCTTTGATCTAATTTTTGTATTTATTTATTAATATTTGTATTTCAATTTATTTGATGCTTTCATTGTTCAATGGATTGGTGTGTGAAGTCAGGCGTGAGCATGATTTCCAAGAAGGAATTAATTCTCTTTAGTGGATTAAAACTTTAACACATCGTATTACGCACTTCATTGCCACCCATGATAAAAACCACATGGAACCGAATGCTTCACTTCCATCAGACAACTTCAAACTTTGAAGTCGAAAACAACTTCAAGTTTGGATGTTTAAGACAGGATTCAAAAGCTTCAAAACCTTTGACATACTTTGAGTTGGTGAGAGGGACAACATATATGCCTAACTCGGCATTTCAATGTTTCCAAACTTCACCGTACAAAATTTATGAGACTTTGGAGGGAATTCTGTAATTTGATAAGTTAAATGGGCCACAAATCAAATAGAACTTAACCTGACATCTTTCACTTGTAGCCAATTTGTGTATTGCAACCTGCCCTGGGTTCCAAACTGCCAATTTTCCCCCAATTTGTGTATTGCAACCTGCCCTGGGTTCCAAACTGCCAATTTTCCCAAGAGATGCTTAGACACCACTTACAAAAAAAATCTATTACACTTAAACCAGATAAATGGATCGATCAGCAGTGCTCTTTACATGGTGTATCAATATTGGCAAGCAAAAGTTTTCATCCAGATAAAACCTCCTACCTCGATCACCACCTTACTGATCAGTCAGTAGCATTTCTATCCCAGCAACTTACTCTCATAATTCCTTATTAACAGATTTTGTCCGCACCAGCTGTTTCTTTTTCTTCTTGGCAACTGGCTTCTTGCTGGCAACGACAATTTCAGCAGCATCATCGGATTCTGACTATGCCCTGTATCTTCTTTTTCTTATGCGTGTTTACTGAAATCTTTAACCAGGTAACAGCAAGATGGCATCCCGAGGATGCAAGAAGGAGGAGCTTGAAGAAGTTCCTGTCTTTCACCCAACAGAAGAGTTACCTACTACCTATCTATAATAGGATGAACCTATGCATTTTGCTTTTGTCCTTTCTTATATGTCTTGCTTAAATTTAGTCTTACATGTATCTATATGTCATTTATATTAGCTGCATAAAATTTAATTAATTGATTTATATATTAAGGAATTCAAAGACACACTTAAATATATTGCAAGCATACATTCCAGAACAGAGCCTTATGGAATTTGCCGTATCATTCCTCCTCCTTCGTGGAAACCTCCATGTCTTCTTAAGCAAAATAATATTTGGGAAAGTGCTGAATTTATTACCCAAATTCAGCGGACTGATACACATCAAGTTCAGTGTGCACAAGAAATTATGGTCAGTTCCTGTCAAAATATTAAGTCCAAGGGAAGAGGTTTGAACTCTCAGTCTGGGAATAGATCCACCTTCTCAAATCACCATAATGTTGAAGACTCTGAGTCTGAACCTGGTCCCAAATTTAGTCTCAAAACCTTTAAGAGATTTGCAGATGAATTTAAGGTCCAGTACTCTAATTCTGCTTCACATCAAGAGCAGCAGGAGCCATCTGTTGAGAATCTTGAGGGTGAGTATGGACGAATTGTTCAGAATCCAACTGAAGAAATTGAGGTATTACTGAAAGTTAAATTGAAACGTGCAATGCCTGTGATATTTTTTAGTATGTTTAACATATTGTGCAATTTTTAATTAATTGCATGCTACCATTCTGTTCTAGGTCCTTTGTGGTAACAGATTTGACGCTGGGGTTTTTAGAAGCGGATTTCCAATAGCATCTGATCCTATGGAGGAATCCATTTGTCCTGAATACTGTAAATCTGGATGGAACTTAAATAATATATCAACAATTCCCGGTTCTCTTCTTTCTGTTGAAAGCTTTGAAGCCCTTCACAACTTTGCTCCTCAAATGCATGTTGGAATGCGTTTTTCTTCACACAACTGGGTAGGATGCATATGCTGTATTGCCTACTGTTGTCTTTAACTATCATGTTTACCGAAACCTTTGTATGAGTATTACATTATAATTTGCTTGTTATATTTTGGTCAATTGAAAAGCAGAATGTTGAAGAACATCATTTATACTCATTGTGTTACATGCATTTGTGTGAACCCAAAGTGTGGTATGGTATTCCGGGAACATTTGCTGTCAACTTTGAGGCAGTTAAAAGGAAGCGTCTCACAGATATGCTTGCAAGATTGTGTGGCTTGCATGTTAATTCGGTGAGTCATGATATGGTTCTGGTTCTGAAGAATTCTTTTTGTTTCTCTTCCTGGAAAAAATGTTAAGTGCATGTATACTGGGTGTATTCTCATATTCCCTCTAATTTGAGCCATATAAATATGCATTGTTTTGAATACTTGGGAGGAATAAGATTGATTGGCTGGATGAGTGAACTCGATAGATTTGTTTGTTTGTTTATTAATTTCACCTTTTGAGCCATCATGTCCTTGCCTTTGTCATCTTGTCAGTCAACTTCCTTGAATTGACTGAACGAAGGGAGTAAAAGATACTCTTAAAACCATCCACTTTTTAGAGAATAAATAGCTTAATCTAGAAACGAGAATATTATTTGGAATATAAGGTTTATATTGTTGCTTTGGGGCTCAAAAGGGTTCTGTTATCTGTTTGTATGCCTAACATTTTTGAGGTTCTGATGTGCATATTTGGTACAGGTGATGCAACTATCCCCTAAGATATTGAAATCAGAGGGTATACCAGTATATCTTTGTCTTCAGTATCCTCGAGAGTTTGTTCTTTTTTACCCAGGAGCATATCATTCAGGATTTGATTGTGGTTTCAACTGTTCCGAAGCAGTAAATTTTGCTCCTCTTGAGTGGCTGCTTCCTGGACAGAATGTTGTAGAGCTATATTGTGAACAGAGGAGGAAGACATTGATTTCATATGACAAACTATTGCTCGGAGCAGCAAGGGAAGCTGCAAGGGCACAATGGGACATTCAACTGCGTAGAAAGAACACCCCAGAAAATTTAACACGGAAAGAGGCCTGTGGAAGAAATGGGATTTTAGCAAAAGCATTTAACGTAAGTCCCTACTTTTTGAATCTTGGATTTAATAAATTTGATTCTATGACTTCAAATTGTGTTGGCTATTAACTAACTATTCCTGGGGTGATTTCCACTGGTCCTAGCATATTGCATCGTGTTTATTTATCTGCATTTTGCCTTGGTGATGTTAAGGGAAATTGTGGTTTGGTGGGTCACAAGGAGGTTCCAACTAGGATATTATTTGGTACTATGCCTAAAATGGTACAAATGGCTATTATCTTGCCTATCTTCCCTCATTTTTTTTCCATGTAAAGAGGGAGTCTTTCAGAATGGTTGCCTAATAGATAGTCCTTTTTTTCTTTTTTGGGGGTATGTTTCTATGTAGCTGCGCATCAAAAGCGAAAATTTTAAGTGGGAATGTCCCTGCAATTCTTTGCAATCACTGAGAATGGAAGAGGATTTTGATGCTACATGCTAACGGGAATGCAGTTTATGTCTACGCAATTTACACCTAACTGCTCTAGGTTGTCTATGTTCAACACACAAGTTTGCATGTCTAAATCATGCAAAGTAGCTTTGTTCTTGCACTTGGACCAACAAGTTTTTACTCTATCATTATAAAATCAGTGAGTTGAATACTCTTTGCCAGGCTTTGGAAGGAAAATTAAGTGCAATTTGTAAGTGGGTTAAAGAGGATCTTGGGTTAGCACTTCTCCCTACCACCACAAAAATATTAAATCAAACGCCCAAAATTGGCAGAGATGCACTTTCCTTTTCAGAAGATCTAAATTTGAAAGAACCTGTGTTACCAGATATGAAAATATTAGATAGTATTGGTAAGACTACTCCTAGTGGTAGGCAAGGAGCAAGGGAAGCAATGATGAGTGAATTGAAAAGGAAACTAAATAGAGAAGGGTCCAACAATACAGCAAAAAATGGTGACAGAGATGGTAGTTCTGGTTTTAGGCAGAGATTGAAGCACAATTACATCAATCAACAACTTCAGGTCAATTGAAATTAGAGCAGAAAAAGGTAAATCTCCAAATCAGTACTAAAGGTAATGATGATCCTAATTTGAAGACAAGCACCACAAGCAATGGCAACGGTATTGGCTATAATAGTGGCATTAAAATGGATATGAAGGCACATGTGGATCAGTCAGTGGATCCAAAGATGAACCGGAAAGCATCTGTAGGGTTCTCCCGTTATTTGTCTTTTCTGCCGGAAAACAAGTTATTTGAAGTTTCATCAGATATTTCGAGCACATCTTCATCTTCACTCTTCAGAATCCGATGATGCCGCTGAAATTGTCATTGCCAGCAAGAAGCCAGTTGCCAAGAAGAAAAAGAAACAGCTGGTGCGGACAAAATCTGTTAATAAGGAATTATGAGAGTAAGTTGCTGGGATAGAAGTGCTATTAAGTGATCAGTAAGGTATACACGCACTTGACATTTTTTCCAGTATAAGCCATATAAATATGCATTGTTAAATGCTACTCTTTTTGTAATTATAAAATATTAAAATAACAAAAAATATTGATCTGATGTTACATATCAAAGGTATTATTAAAAAAAACATCATTTAAAAGCACAAGTTTTTTTTTCCTTCTACAGCAACATCATTCATTATTTTATTAATTGTAGATTATACAAAATGATATAATTTTTGTATAAAAAATGTGATTCAGCAAAACAATAAAACTTTACAAGTTGTGAAAATTTTGCCTTAAAAACTGTGTAAATTAAACTTTATGCATTTTATATATGTAAAATCCACCAGCTTTTATGAATTAATCAATACCGAATGTCCATGATGCGCATGCCTATTCTATGAAGTTACGGGAAAGCCCCCCTTAAATGACAATCTTGAAAATTTAAGCCCAATTTTCTGGTTAATTAAAATTTTAAATCATGTAACTTCAACAACTACGTACACATGTATCTGCCTTCCTTATTCAGTTAAATAATAAATTTCTCATCAAATTGTATTTTTTTGATATTGGTACATGTAACACAATTCAAGTTGATTGAAAACATTTTTTTTCCGTAACAGGAAACATCTTATTTTAGAGATAGAGAAGTTCTTCTTTAGCACGGGAGATTCTTAGGTGATAATTTGAGGTGAAGCTAGAACAAAAATGATAAAAGAGATTGAATATTATTTATTAAACATTTATATGAAATTGTTTGATAAAAAAATTGTAGGGAGAATTTTTAGAATTTTCTCATCTTTGGAGTGGCTAAAATATATTATGTCCCGTTGGTTTTAAAATTAACTTATCTCTTAAACTTTAAAATTTAACTTTCAAATCCTTCTAATTTTAATTAAAATGAAACTGTTATCTTTGATACTTATTTCAGTGAAAAGAAAAAAAAAATTGCTAATATTTTTCGCCTATCAACTTGCACACATTAATTTTATTTCCAGTTGTATTTTTTGTCTTTATTTTATCCATCACCATGATTCATCCTTCGTCTATTACGTTCGTGGGAAGTTACCCGATGGGATCCTTTCCATTATAAAATGTCGAACTTAGTTTTAGATATAACAACTTGAAAAGACTATGGGATGGAATCCAGGTATGTCATAGAATTATTTATGGAAGATGCATTGCGCTACAAATTAATTTTTATTATGTTTAAATGAAATTTTTTTATAGCAGTACGTTGACCAATATTGAACAACAAAAAGAAATTACATAATAGTTTAATTATAGATTATTATGAATTTTATATTATGCATTTTAAGGGAAAAGATAAAAATTGTAAAAATTTATAAGTGTTTAAAAATTTCTCATAAGTTTATTGGTTAAATTTATTTTTGTGAAGTGAACAATGTTTGGTTTAGTATTCACCACTTTCAATTGAGTTATGCCATTATTAAGTGATGCAAAAATAATTATTGGTAAGTTGACTTTGTCTATTATTCCCTGTAATATATTATATTTGAACTAAAAACTAATATAATTCATATTGTTTAATGGGATAACATGAACCATGTAAGATGATTAATTTTTGAAGCATAAAATATTTATTGCACTACAAAAGAGAAAATTTGCTGACATTTTCCCGCTGACAATTTGCATGCATGAAGTTTATATCCTGTTTATATTTTTATCCTTATTTTCATCCTTCATCTTGATTCATTCATGTTTTTATTATGGTTATGAAAGATCCTTCTCCTCTATTGTTAACCGTCTTTCTTAATTATTTAGAAAATCATAGGGCTCTAAAAGTGAAAATTCTGTTGATGATGAAAATAATTTGGATGTATTTAAAGGATTTAAAATTTACATGCAAGTATTGAGTGAATAAATGCAAAACAGAATACTTTGTTGCTTATTGTGCCTTTTTTATATTAAACATGCGGTTTCTATGTTAATCAGTATATATATATATATTATAGGTAAATATTATAATGATGTGATTTGATAGTACTTGTCACAGGAGCTTCCAAATCTAAAAGTTATTGATCTTTCTAACTCGAGAGATTTGACTGTAACTTCCAAATTTGTCCAAGGCTCCTAAACTAGAATCTGTCATTCTCTGTCGTTGTGAAAGTTTACGCCATGTTCCACTATGGTCGTCAACATCAACCATTCGATGTGTGTTATCATCCTTGCAGCACTTACTAGAATCTGTCATTCTTTGTGATTGCGGAATTTTACGTTAATGTTCCACTTTGGCCATCAACATCAACTATGCGATATGTGTTACCGTCCTTGCAACACTTTGGACTTGACTGGTTGTGAAGGCATATCTGAACTCCCCGGCAACATCGGCCTATGCTTACCATCGTTACATTCATTGGACATAAGCGAGACCAACTTGAAGGCCTTGCCCAAAAGCATTATGCATCTTACAGAGTTGACACCACTATGTGTCTCTTGTTGCCGGTCATTTGAGACTATACCAGAAAGCATTAAGCATCTTGCAAAGTTGAAGTCACTAGATCTCTTTTATTGCGAGTCACTTAAGAGTATACCACAGCTTCAACCATCCATTGAAAGTCTTGATGCCGGTGGGTGCTATTCGCTGGAGGAACTACAGTTCTCTACAAATTTAATGCATCTGTCTCACCATAAAAATGAACTCTATATTGGATTAGATGAATGCACAAAATTGCATGAACATACACTAGAAAGAGTTGCAGAGCATTACAAATGCTCAACTGAAAAAATGATATCCAGTGGCAGAGAGAACAGTAATGCTACATTGAATTTTTCAGGAAGCAAAATTCCAAAGTGCCTCGAAAGCTGTCGTCCAACAAATGGTTCAGTATTTCCTCTCAATTTGCCTCTCCATTCCAAGGCAATGGGCTTCATTTTCTATTCCAAGAGTCGCTGCGATGAGCTTAACATTAAGTGCCACATTAAATTAAGCAATGGTAGAAAGGTACAATTCATATGCCAGAGTACAGATCGGGTAAAACATCACTATTTAAGAGAACTTATGTTTTTGCAGTACGTGGGCTCCTTAAGTCTCAAGATAATGGAAGAACTTTTTGGAATCAAAGCCTCAGCCACCACCGATGATGAGCAAATAAAAGTTTGGTTTGAACTTTTGGACAATGAACCCGATCCCTTTGGGCAAATAAAAAAAGTAAGAGTGTGGGGGTGGGGTGTGCTGTATCACATTTTATGAACCATAGAATCTCTTGGAACTCGGACACCAAAGATGTCCAGATATTACACTTCATAACATTCATTATGGCTGAATAACATTGTTTCAGGAATATGCTTGCCTTGCACTAGTTTTATTGGTTGTAAATTTGCAGTAATTAACATTGTTTCAAATCTTTTAAAGTTAACCAACATTATTTATTGTAAATTACAAATAAGTCAATTTGAATTTCACTTATACAATTATAAAAAGAGAAAAATAAAATAGGTGATAGCAACTTTTTACAAATGCCCTTGTTCTATTATATATATATATACATATATATATATGGTATTTTCATTCTAGAGGGTGGTTCTATTTCTATGTCATACAAGAATTTCTCATTTTTCATCAGATGGTTCTCAAGTAATGTTGAGGTAAACTTGGCCAATGTTCGCAAACAACAATGTATTTCATTGCATCCTGCATTTTTTATCCTAACAATATTATTTGCACTTTTTTATTCTCATTTCTTCACTTATTGTTTTTCTCATAGTCTCCATAAGAGAAAATTAAATTTCACTCAAAATCTCACACCTTTTATTGGATCAATGCTACCAATTATATAATAAGAGGTTTTCTATGGAATATCATTCATGTGACTGCTTAATCTGTATTAAACACTCTACTCCTCCTTATTTTTTATTTCAATTATATTTATTTTTTGTGGTGGTAGTTACTTCCATAGCACCAAACAAATGATGTTATAGATACCATCTTTGACCTTTTATCTTTATGGATTCCACCAACTATATAATAAGAGGTTTTTCATGGAATATCATTCATGTGACTGCTTAATCCGTATTAAACACTCTACTCCTTCTTATTTTTTATTTTAATCATATTTATTTTTTTTAGTGGTAGTTATTTCCATAGCACCAAACAAAATGATGTTATAGATACCATTAATTTGACCTTTTATCTTTATGGATTCCATCACTTTTTGGTGAAGCCTACCAAAATGAAAAACCAAAATTTAAGATTATATGTAGCATTACCTTTTTAGTGTTTTTTTTAGTCTCCGTCCTTTTTTGCACGTTTTGTGCAAAGAAATCACACAATTTACACAATTCAATAAAACATAAAAGAAATCTCCACGTAATATGATTCGCAAATAAGAATTTTAGAAAAATCATTTTGAAGCATAAAAATGATTTTCCTTGTAGAAAAATACTAATTATGTTCTTAAACAGACAAAACTTGGTTATTTAACAGATTTTTTTTAATACAAATCAATATGTTTCTTATTTTCTTAATAAGAGTTGGTTATTTATTTCATTTTGACTTTTTATTAGATTCAAGATTAATTAGTAGTTAATTGGTGAACAATAACATAACGCTCAAACAAAAATTTCTTTAGACAATATATTCATCAAGAAGAAGAAAATTTGTTTATATTGTATAATTTAATTGTGGTCAAATAACCTTCTTTCATCAATAAGCTAGCATAGGAGAAATTTTATAACCTATCATTTTAAATGCAATTGGTAGCATGATTTTTTCGTCTAAATGAAAGAATGAAGTTATTAACCTCTGCATATGAATGTGAAAATTAGTAATACTAATGTAATATGAAAGATAATGAATTAATAAAAAGATAATGGCTAATAAATATGCCATAAACTTCATTCAAATTACCACCAGATGCAATTTAAATTTTTATATACTAGATTCACTTTATTGTTACTATGTTTACAATACAAGTTAAAGTAAAGTGAGAACTTATTGGTCATTTTTATTTTTTTTTTTTTTTTGCGTTAGCTCTTGCCCCTTCCTATTTTGGCAAGGCATGGTAAGAATAATTAAATCATTAGACAAATCTTAAATACAATAGAAAGATATAAAATTTTTAAAGAATATCAAATAATATTTAAGTTAAAGGTTCTTAGTAGTAAGATTAGCTACATATTAGGATATTATCTATACAAATATAACAAAACTCATATAATATATATCAACAGTATCAAGAGATTTAATTTATAAATTTTCTTCAAAACTATTATACCCCACTAGCAAATACCCCAATTGGAACCCCGGATAGTTGGCATTTTCTGAACCACACAATTAAAGTAAGGAGGAGGCAGACAAAAATGTCAGGCTAGATGGACGTACTAATTACCTAGATTGTATAATTAAAATTTTAATTTGAACAATAAGACATGAATAGTTAATAATTACAAATTGACCAAAATTTTTTAAAAGTAAAACAGTTGTGGATTGATAATGGCAATTTCTTTCTTAAGAAAAAAATATTTATATTATAAAATTCAAAATGAAAGGAAAGTGGGCTCATGAAGGTGGAAAGAAAGCAACAACAAAAAAACTTCAAAAGAAATTTAAAATTTTATAGCATTTTTTATATGAAAATCATATACTATATAAATATTTTAATTATAGTATTTTTCATATTTTAAAAATATACTATATAAAAATTCACTCAATAATTTAATTTTATCTGCACTCCATAAATTAACTAAATAAAAATCTTGTTTGATAAAAATTACTATATTTATGTAACATTAATTTTCTTGATATGCCACAAAATTGATAATAAGGGTCCATTATTTTGATCAAAAATATTTTTTATCAAAATAATTTTATTTATTTATATTTATAGTTATAAATTATTTAAAAAATAAAAAGTATTTTATTTATTTAATATTAAATGCGAGAAGTGAAGAAAAAAATGATATTCTTTATTTTGAAAAGAAAATTATTTTCTTTTACCATTACAATAATATGCATTTTTTTAAGTCCTAAACTATATAAATAATAGAAAACCTCTTTACTCATATACAAATAATTCAGATTTTTTATGAAAAATATTTTCTAACAAAATAAATGAATTCTTAATCTATATTTAATGGTCTAAATTTCATCTACTCTAATATTGTAATACTTACAATTAATTTTATAAAATAAATATTATTTATAATATTATATATATGTATAAAATAATATCATTAAATATATTGATAGCTATTCAATTGAAATAAGTTTTTATAAGTATTAAAAATATTTTTTATTATAAAAATTAAATGACATAGATTACAATATGTTTAGACCCATAATTTATGACACTTTAACGAGTTTAAAAATATGAATGACTAACATTGAGACTACTTCATTTATTATTGAAAATCAATGGTAGCAAAACTTTCTTCTTTCTCAATCTTTCTCGTGCAAATCATAAATTAATCTCTCAAGTGTAAAAGTAACAAAGAACTAAAGGACAATAGAAAGTGTTTTGTTATTTTATTTTAATCTATTATTTTTTAAAAATAAATTTATCTCATGAATCTATTCATCTTTTTATTTTACTATTTTTCATTTTTGGCCCTAGGGTTTGTTTTTGAAATATATCTATTTTAATTTTTTTAGTTTGAGTTTACTTTTTATAGTAGAAATTTCTATTTCCTATCAATATTAAATAAAAATTCATCTTCTAAAAAGATTATTCCATGTTGAAATATAAATTAACTAGAAATTTGAGTCTATTTTAAGAAATACGATGGTAAAAAGATCTTACTGTCTTCCATACAATATATAAGACTTCTTCTTTAAACTTAAGTGAATTCTAACTTTTTAAATAAATCATTGCTTTTAAAAATTCAATATAATAAAAGGACTAAGTTGCAAAACTTCTAGCCCTAACTTTATTGTTTGTGTGACTGGTTTGGGACAATAAAGTTAGGGCCAAAGTTTTGCAACTTAATCCTTTTATTATATAGAATTTTCAAAAACAATTTGTTCAAAAAGTTATAATCTATTTATGTTTAAGGAAAAAGCCTTATCTATTGTAAGGAAGACAATAAGATATTTTCACCATCATATATCTTGAACTAGAGCCGGTTTTCTATCTAAATTATATTTCAATATGGAATATTCTCTTTAGAAATTTTTTTTATTAAATATTAAGAAGAAATAGAAATCTCTATTACAAAAAGTAAGCTCAAATTATATATTTCAAAAACAAAACCCTAAGGTCAAAAATAAAAAATAGTATAATGATAAGAGGATTCATGAGATAATTTTATTTTTGAAAAATAAGAGATTAAAATGAAATGGTAAAACACTTTTTACCATCCTTTAGTTCTTTGTTACTTTTATATTTTAGAGATTAATTTATAATTTGCATGAGAAAGATTGAGAAAGAAGAAAGTTTTGCTATCATTGATTTTGAATAGTAAATAAACTAGTCTTAATATTAGTCATTTATATTTTTTAACTCATTACAGTGTCATAAATTATGGGTCTAAACATATTGTATTCTATGGCATTTAATTTTCATAATGAAAAATATTTTCAATACTTATAAAAACTTATTTCAATTGAATAGCTCTTAATATATTTAATGATATTATTTTATACATATATGTAATATTATAAATAATATTTACTTTATAAAATTAATTGTATGTATTACAATAATAAACTATATGAAATTTAGACTATTAAATATAGATTAAAACTTCATTTATTTTATTAGAAAATATTTTTATAAATTTTTTTTAATTATTTGCATATGGGTAAAGTGACTTTCCATCATCTATATACTTTAGGATTTAAAAAAAATGCATATTATCATGGTAGTAAAAGGACATGGTTTTCTCTTAAGAACAAGGAAAGAATTTTATTTTTTACTTCAATCATCAAATTTAAAATCAAATAATAAAATATTTTTATTTTTAATAATTCATAACTATAAATATAAATAAATAAAATTATTCTAAAAATATTTTTATCAAAATAAATGGACCCTTTTTGTCAATTTTGTGGTATATTAAAAAAATTAATGATAAATAAGTATAGTTATTTTTATTAAACAAGATTTTTATTTAGTTAATTTATCAAGTACAAATAAAATTAAATTATTAAGTGAATATTTATATAGTATATCATTTAAAAGATGAAAAATACTCTAATTAAGTCAAAATACTATAATTAAAATATTTATATAAAATATTATTTTCATATAAAAATGCTACAAGATACATAAATAAATATTAACTAAAAGTTTAAATTTCTTTTGTGATTTTTTCATTATTGCTTTCTTTTTACTCTCATTAGCCCATTTTCCGTTCATTTTATATTTCATAACGAAAACTTTTCTTTCTTTTAGGAAAGAAAAAAATTATGGTTAATTTGTAAGTACTAACTCTCTATGTCCTAATTTGAAAAATGAAAATTTGGGTACACAATTTATTAATAACCGGTACATCCAATTAGACTTTCTTGTCCGTCCCTTCCCTGCTTTAATTGTGTGGTTCAGAAATTACCAGCTGTCAGGGGTTCCAACTAGGGTATTTGCTCTGAGGGTATAGTAATTTTGGCCTTTTCACCAGCAAGTTTAACGAAGGATCAATAAATACACACACATCTGACGTTGTTCGGGGAGGGATCAATATTATCTGAGATACTTTTTGCTGGAAAAGTAAGATATTATATATATTAATTTCAAAATCAACCGTTCATGAATTTTTTTATTTAAAATAATCAGAATTATTAATTTTAAAATTAATAAATATGATAATTGTAAAGTGAAAAATTTTAAGATACCTCAGGAGTTTCTAAATTCAGGATGATGTGGCACAATCTCATCAATTATATAAAATTATCTAAATTTTTATTAATTTTATCCAATAAATAAAATTATACTACATAACTGTAGTCTCCCCCTTGTAAATTACTTTTTACACTTTAAAAAGCGTACATCCCCAGGGGAGTTGGGACAGTGTCTTCCAGAGGCGAGGGGAAGAACAGAGGCAGAATTGTCCGGAGCGATGCCACCACCGAATGAATTTAATGCTGGACTTTGTGGTTGGGACCACTAGTTTTTTTCCACCCATCAGTCATCAGTGATTTTGATTGAAGCTAATATTCTGCTACTGTTATTATTATTATTATTATTATTATTATTATTATTATTATTATTATTATTATTGACTTAATTAATAAAATTTATTATTTTTTATTATGCCTAAGTTTTATGATTAATAATTTTAAGAAATTAAATAATAGATAAATATCATTATAAATTCTATCAATGATATATTTTAATTTTCAAATGAAATAATTTATTCTACTATTAAAATTTTCATTAATAATAATATATTTCTGGAACGGCTTCCATGGATCCTTCATATCAAATTTATCCACCTAGAATTTTTTTTTTTTATGATTTCACAATACGAGGAAATAAAGTTGCATCATTATTAATAGCTGTAGCTTTTGCCTTATCGGTAAACATTTGATCCTATTAATTGATATTAGAGTAAAGTTGCAAGTTCAAATTCTTAGGTGTCGTTGGAAGGGAGGGAGATCGTTGATCACATTAAGAGACTAATAATCACTCTTAACTCAAATTCACTCACACTTGCAACACGTATAAATATGGATTTATACGTTGTTAATATAAGGAAATAAAGTCGTGCCATGATTAATAATTATAATTTTTAACTTGATGGTAAGTGCTTGATCTTATCATATCTTTGATAAAAAAAATATTATATATTATTTAATTTAAATTTATAATATATTTTTTTTTATCATTTTATTAATGAAATATTCAATTTTGAGTTTAAATATATGTTTTTATATGTTTTAAGAGATACTTCAGTAGACTTTGAAATTAAAGCAAAATTTTATATAATTGAATTTTACGGAAGGTGGGAAGTACTTTTTAGAAGTTATTTTAAAATTTCTTATTGGTTGCACCCAACAAATGATATTGTTTACTTAGAGTGATCAATAATGCTTTAAAATTCAATCTAACCATCAATTCGATAAGATGAAGATCGGATTAGTTCAATTACTTATATTGGATGGTCGAACCAATTTATATATATATAATAAAATATCAAATTATCATTTTCATCTTCTTGTATAAAAATATAACACATTAATTTTATAACAATGACATTTATTCAATTAAAATTTTATTATTAAACTTATATAAATGTGTGTTTGTTATATATATATATATATATATCATAGTATTAAACTTATCTAAAACTATTTAATATATATTTAAATATTAATTAATTTTTGGCCATATATCAATAATAATTTTTAAAATATAAATTTTATTTATTTTATATTAAATTATTTATATTCAATAAAAATTGGATAAAAGAATGAAGTATCACTTTATCAAAGGAGAAAACAGGTATCTGACTGACAATAAAATATAAAATTATACATTTTAATAACAAAAATAAGCGTTGGCAAATTGATATAGGGTTTGCATTCTTAGCAATGAGATTGGAGCTTGCCATCTTTCAATTTTATTTAATAACATTATAACAAGATTAGTGGATGATCTTTCAATTTTATTTAATAACATTATAACAAGATTAGTTCATCCACTGGTCTAAGTTGTTGCTGGTTATTACTGTTATTATAAGTAAGAATCAATTGAAATCATTATAAGATTTATACTTTTACATTAAATTTAAGTCATTCATTCTCATTTCATCCAATGATTATAAATAATCTTATTTAATGGTGCGGTCAAAATTTAATAATGAGAGAAAATAAGAAAATTGACTCATTTAATTATTATTTTTTCTATAATATATTCTTTTCACTAATATTAATTAAAGTGTGACATAAAATTATAAAAATATATCTAATGAATCTTTAGAAATATAGAATAAAAATAATAATTTAAGCAAACAAATTTATATAAAAATAATAGATGAAAAATATGTCTATGACCATTACAAAACAAAATTGGTTTTTACTTCTTATCCAAAATCTAATTAATTAGTCCCATTATAATTTTTTATATACATGCAATTGTCTATAATGTTTCTTTTTTAAATGTAAAAAAGCATTGAGATGTAGTTTATTATTTATTTGATGATTTTCTTAGTTTTTCTTCTCTTAAAAAAATAGAAAATGTTAATTTTTTTAACCCTTTGTTATAAAATTTTTAAAACCAAAATAAAAGGGTCAAAAAAATGATTTTAAATGTTAAAAGAAAAGTTGTACAATTGATTTTGAATTTGTTTTACAATAAAGTTCCTTAAATAGTTTTCTATTTCATTGATATGTTATATATAAATTAGTAATTAATAAACTATTATATTTTATCATATTAAAATATCTTTAGAATTTTTTTTTAATTTTGTCCGGCATATTTTTAATTCAAGAAATATTATTATAGGTTAAGTAAAAAAATAAGAAAAAATTTGCACATCTGTTTAGATAGATGAAGAGAAATACATAAAAAATTGTAGGAAAGAAAAAAAGAATTAAAACTAATTAAGAGAAATAAAGAGACAGAAAAAATAATTAAATAAGTTAACTTTTTTATTCTCTCTCGTCATTAAATTTTGACTGTACTATTAAATAGAATTATTTATAACCATTGGATAAAATGAGAATAATTAACTTAGATTTAATGTAAGTGTAACTCTTATAACGGTATCAATGGATGATTTACACTTTATTAATATTATTTTAATATGAGTGTAGGCAGGAGTGAGTAGCTTCTCTAATCCTGTCAAAGACAATATTAGTGATATATTGGATCTGTTAAGAAAGATTCATTAAAAAGTTATTATCAAATTTAATTGAATTGAGAAATAATAATTCAATTAATCCTTTAGCGTAAAAAAAAAAGAAATTTTCTTTATAAAGATTGTCCATCAAACAAAAAGATAGCGAAATAAATTTTCATTCTATAGGAAACTAAATATCAAAATTTTTATAAATCATATCAATAATATAAAATTATTACATATAAAAATAAAAATATCAAAGTTTCTCCTCCGCGCCATCATATATTCACTCATCATTTTCTTCGTGCTTCCACGTTGAACCACTTCCCTTCTTCCCCAGGTGCAAATTCGTATCACGTATTCATTCATTTAGCAATTAACTAATTATATTGATAATTAATTAATATTAATTAATTAATTAAATCAGTTGATCATTAATTATATTAATTTATTTAACCATTCAATAATATTAATTATATATATAAATATATTTAATAAAATTATTTATTTATTATTAATTATTTATATATAAAATAAAATATATTTGATTATTTTTATTTTAGTAATAATTTAAATTATAATATAATATTTATTATATTAATTGTTTAAAAAAAATTATATGATTAAAATTTATTATACTTATTTGATTTTCTTTTAAAAATGAACAATTATAATTTTCTAATTATGAAATATTTGTATTATTTGGTAGATATAGTAATCATAAAAATTTATTTTGTAACAATTTCTAATATAAAATTTAAAATGCATATGTTTATCTCTAAAATATTGATGAATTATATGTTTTTTAAGTATAAAAATATATCTTTTACAAGTAATATCATCTCATTGTTTCTTTTTTTCTTAATATGTATTGTTCTTTAATTTAAAAGATATCATTTCATGAAAGATTAATAATTTTTTCAATATATTTTCTATTATTTATTATGAAATAAAATATATATTCTCTTCTTTTTGATACAATTTGATAGAAAAATATGATTACAATCATAGAATTTTTATTATCATCATGTAGATATTTTAATATGATTATTAAAAATAAATAATTATAATTTATTATATATATTAAATTTTTTCCTAAGAAATAAATAAATAAAATTTAGTATTTTCTTATTCATTAAGGATGAAAGTGTAAAATAATTTATAATTATAGGTAAGATTAGTTTTTTCTCTACTAAATGTAAATTAATTATTTCAAAAAATTACTATTTTTAACTTTTTCAAAATAACTATTTAAGAGGTAATAAATTGATAAAAATATTTATTTATCAAATATTCAAATCAACTAATTAAATTGATTGAACAGCTGAAGATATTTAAATAAGTTAAAAATTGATTAAAAAAGTGTTTGCTAAATACTTTCACTATCTCAACAATTAAAATGCTATTGGTATGGACAATAACATTTGAAATTGAGTTTCAAATCTTTTATATTTATCAGATTGAATTTTATAAATTTATTCTATCATTTTATATTTAACAACAGTCTTTAATTTATATTCAAAATTTAATTTCGAATCTTATTTTTAATACATATTATACTACTGATTTAGAAATAGAAAATATCTTCAATCTTATAATAATATTAAAATTTTAGTGTTATTTTTACTTATATTTTAATAAATAAAATATTTTGACCAGATGATTAAGTTATCATTAAAATTCAAAAAATAATTATCTTATTAATCAAAATATATAAAAATAATACTAAGACTTTTAGTATTACGAAATGACTATGAATATGTTTAAATATATTTTTGTTTTATATTTTTAAAACTTGCTCTACAAAATAGTTCTAGAATATTTTCAACATTTAACAATTTTTTTTTATATTTTCGAAGTCCATTAAATCTCAATGTGTAGGAACACACATGATCCCTTCTCTGTGCACCATTTTCACTGGCTCTCTCAACATTATAGATAAACAATCCTTGGATTAGGAAAATCCACCAAAATGTTTTCACTAAATTTCTTGTTCTTTATACTCAAATAAAAGGCAAGGAAAGAAATACGTTTAGGAAGAACTGGATGAGTTTCCAGCTACTATTAGTATCAATGGAGATAATGCAGTTGTGTTTTCTTTTATTGAAATCGAGCAGACGGTGTTAAAGAAATTTATCAAAGAAGAAACTCGTTTGCAAGATTTGTATGGAGATAGCGTTGGGCTTAAACATGAAATGGAAGAGAGTGAAGAGGAGAAGAGAAAGAAGCTAGTGTAGGAAGAAGATGAAGAGGTTGAAAATGGAACTGAATGATAGAACAAGGTACGTCCAAAGGGAAAAAGGTTCAAGAAAATGGATTTTCTGTGAAATGGAGATGAAGAATGATAACGACTACTTCTATTTAATTTACAAAATTGTCATTGAAAACAAAAACAAAATTTGGAGAACGTATAAAAGTTGTTTTTATTTTTTAATTTTTTTAAAAAAATTGAGTTATTATTTCTAAAACAAATTATCTAAAACAATTCCGAACTTTTTTATCTTAAAAAATTGAAAACTCTTTTGTAAATAGAGAACCAAATAGAACCTATGAATATGATTGAATATATTTTTATTTTTATATTTTTAAAAATTATTTTTAAATTGAATGAAAATAAAAAATAAAAGATGATTGGTGTTATAAATAAGGGTTTGTTTGTTTTCTATTTTTAAAAATAATTTTAATTTTTTATTTTTAAAATAGATAAAAATTTTTGATAATCTATTTTTAGAATGTATTTTTAAAAAATATTCTCTAAATATATAATTTTAAAATGAAAAAATAAAAATAAATTTTCGTTATTTTAAAATATATTTTTATTTTAAATATTATTTTTGTAATAAAATAAAATATTTTTTACTTGCAACACTAACCATCTTTCATTTTTTATCTTCCTTCAATTTAAAAATAAATTTTTAAAAAATAAATTTTGGAAAATATCAAAGTTAAAATATATCTTAACACATATTATATTTTCCAAAAGCAGGTGTGGATCAAGAGTATGGGCTATGGAGAGTTTCTTTTCGGTGCAAACTTACATACATTAGTAAAATATCAAGGTAAGGAGCCTTGCTCATATGATGCTTTCTTGACCATTGAATTTCCACCAATTTTACTATGCACTCCTCGGTAAAAAGACATATTTAACTTCATTTAAACACCTAAAAATTGTAATTTCATCCTTTGACTTTTAATTGAATAAAATTATAATTTAATCCTTTAATAAAATATTCATCGAAAGAGGAGAACGGTTGGACAAGATTGATAATATATAAATAATAATATTTTTCAAATAATTTATAAATAAAAATAATAATTTTTACATAATAATATCATATATTTATAATATCAAGTTGATTTTAATACTACATATATTATTATATTATATTTCATTATTTATATATAAATATTGTATAAATCTACTTAAATTTTTTTTATTTTATATATAAATAATGAAATATAATATAATAATATATGTAATATTAAAATCAACTTGATATTATAAAATATATATTATTATTATCATGTATAAATTATTATTCATTTATATATTGTTTGGTAAATATTATTTATATATTATCAATCATGTTTTATCATTCTCTTCTTTCAATGTGTATTATTCCTTAAGCTTAACCATTCAAAAAAAGACTAAAAGATTAAATTGTAATTTTATTGAATTGAAGGTCAAATGATAAAATTGTAATTTTTTAATGTTAGAATGAAGTTGAATCTATCCTTTTGCTCATAAGTGCACAACAAAGTTAGTGGGAATTCAATAGCCAAGAAAATGCCACATAAGCAGGACTTTCTAGCTTAGTATTTGACTAGGGTATATAAATTTGCACCTTTCTTTCCAAGCACATAATAAATGGATGACAAAATTAACAAAATGGTCCTTGACTTGTGTGGGCATTTGCAATGAAGTCCCTGATATTAATCCCCTACTATTAGTAGTCCTTTATCACAATTCCATTTCCCAGAATTAGTCCTTCCATGAGTAAGTTATTTGAAGACAAACGATTTCATCTGAGGTGGCTGATTAACTGCATAGTTAGCTCGTTTATTGCTAGCTTGGACCTAATTAGAATGACATCATTCACTTAGATTGTATGTATTCTTCATCTACGATGTATGACGATAAAAATCTCTAGTTAGCAATGGAAATTATAAAGCTGCCTGAATGGCGGTAGAGTGAAATATCATAGAATTTGGGAAAGCAACAATGAATCTAAGTTAGGGAGAAGTTGCAGAAAAGATCGTAACCATTAAATTTCATCTTACACTGGTTAGAAAGCACTTTTCAAACTTTGTATTTTACTAATACATTATTTTCCTTTCCGGTTCATGCATGTGGACCATATAGTTGTATTACTTTTTTTATTATGTGGTCTCATCTGTGAGGAAATATTATTCCATGTAAATATTATATTCAAAATATCAATTTCATAAACACGCATGTATTTCTTAAAGAACTTCCATGTGAGGATCAGAAATTATTTTTTATTCCAAAAAATTCAATAAATTTAGAAACTTAGATTGTTACCTTTTTTTTTTTTTGGATGAGGTGATAAGGTTGAGATTACCTTTATTTTGTTTGTGATTCAAGACACTTGGCTTTATAAAACCTTAAGATATAAACAGAAGAATTTTGTAAAATCTTATAAGTTTGTTGGTTTAATAATTAGAAGAATGTCATAATTAATTAATATTAATTGTTTAGGTTGGAAGAGACATTCTTTCTTTTAACTTTTAATTTAGTCTTCTAAATAAAGAATGCCTCTAAAAAAAGTATTATTCATTAATAAATGTTGCAATTATCTAATCCCAACACCAAAGAGAAATACAAAACTCCATGGCACTATGTGGGTCTACTTGTTATAGCATTGCAGTTTTGTTAAAAACCTGATAGTCAATGCATTATTAGTTCTTAGCAAAAAAACATATAGGCAAGACTAGAGTTATGTGCTAGTTTATGCTAGATTTAAATTTAGATTCTTAATGAGTGTTTAAAATTTTTGACATTTTAGAAAGACTAGTTTTCCTCCAATTTGTTAGTTGTATTTAAATTGATATGGCTTTGATATACTTATTTCTAACTGCTACAGCATTGCCAATGTTAATGTCTATTAAACTATTCTTTTTTGTAATATAGAGTGGACTAGGTTATTACTAATTCATAGTCATAGGTATCATTTATAGAAGGACTTTTTATGCAAAGTTCCTTATTATCATTCACATGTTCAAATGCTTATTATCATTCACATGTTCAGATTCTTTTAACTGCATCATAAAAGGAACTGTGTGATTCAAGAGTACAGAGGGCTCATTATTTGAGTAAGAAATCAGCTATAAGATTTAAAATGTAGGCATTTTATTATTGCTAGATTGACCTTATATAGGCTATTATTTTAATTTTAATTGGATGCTTATTCCTTTGATTAAGTTATAGCTTTTTTATAACGTGGCATACATTAAACTTTCACTATCTTTCTCATGCTTTAGCTTGTTTTGTTTTATTGGGATAGTCTATGATATGTGTTATATAGATGACTTTTTAATTACATGAGCTTAATTTGAAAGCTATGACTCATGTGACAATAAAAAAGAGTGGTCATACAACTTTAATATCATAGAAGCTAGAAAACTAAAACAAAAAAAAGCATAATTAAGTCATTGTGGTAATTCACTATTACTACAATTCAACTCAGTAAATAATCCTTATGTGACTATTTATAATTAATTTTGACATTTTTTTTATATGCATAAAACTAATTTACATCTTGAAATGTAAAATTTTATTGGTTATTTGTTTGATGCAAGATGGACCACTATGTCACCTTAATCTTCCATCATGATGGCCATTTTGTTGAAGACAATACAAGAAGATACATTGGAGGAAAGAAAATGCATGGCATATGATTGATGTTGATTATATCATAATTCCAAGGCTGAATCAACTATGCAAGGAATATGGATACGTTAATTACAAGAGATGTTTCTAGTTAGTCTTTAGGCTTAGATTGGATGAATGTCTGCAACCTCTCTTTATTGATGATGACATCAGACAAATTTTAAAGTATGCACTCCATGTTAAAGAGATTAAATTATTTTATGAACACTATCATGAAGCAATTCCAATAAATGATAGAAGTGCTAGGAAGGCAAACATAGGTTTTAAGTAACAAGTGAATCGTATGCAATATAAAAAGTATGTAAATGATGAAGAGAATGATGATAAGCTCAATGAAGAAAGATATTCTAATAATTATGAATTTGCAAAAGACTTCTTATATAGGCCAAGGCCTTAGGTTGAGAGTGAGGATGATGAAGATGTAGAGGTAGTAGAATTCTCAGCAAGTACACTTTAAAGGAAAAGACAAAGGGAAAGTTTAGGACAAAAAAGGCAAGTAAAAAGAATATTGTTGCAAATGAAACTTCATCCCCCTCTTAGCTATCCATAATTGAAGTAGTAAATGAGCTACATAATACATTTGATGGTGAAGATCAATACTTTTTTTAGGAGCTTGTTAGCTTAGATGGGTTATTTGATAAGGAAGGAGGGGTTAGTCAAAGATATTCATAATTCAACCTTGCAATAAAGTTTGGTTTTGTTAGTATTGAGTTGGGAATGGAATTTGGTAGCCTTAAGCAATTCAGGAATACCATGAGAGAGTACAATATATATCTAAGCAAACTTATGCACTTTTGTAAAAATGATAGTGTTAGGTGCAAAGCTATGTGTACACATCTAGGATGTAATTGGGTGTGTCTTTCTTCATTTAGCAATGAAACACAAAGTTTCCATATCAAGACATTGTAGGATGAGCATAGTTACCCAAGACAGGTGAGAAATAAGTTAGCAAATAAAAAGCAAGTTCAAAAAAAGTTAGTGTCAAAGTTAAGGACTAACTAAAAATGAAAAGCCCTGAAGTAATGGACTAGTCCAAAGAAAATTTTCATGTTATCATACCTACCTATCAGATTTTTAAGGTCATAAGAGAAGCAAGAAAAGAGGTTAAAGGTTCAGAAATTACCCAATATGGTAAGTTAAGAGATTACTGCAAAGAGGTGGTAAGTAGCGATCCAAGATCATCTATCCAAATTAATATGGAAAGGATACCTCTAGAGCTGTTTCCAAGGTTGATAGGCTATACATATGCTTGGAACCATGCAAAAGAGGATTTATAAAAGGTTGTAGGCCACTAATTAGGTTGGATGGTGTCTCAAGATGGAAATTAAAGGTTCTTTGTCATTACTTTTACAACAGTATGTAAAGAAAATAAGGACACATAGAGCTGGTTTTATCTAAGTTGATTGAAGACATAGGTGATGCCAAAAAGTGTGGCTAGAATTTTATTTCTAAAGGACTACGTTCATCCAAGTTACAACATGGCAACATTTAAAAGAACATATGGACCCTTCATCCATCCAGTACTAGGAGAGGAATATTGGGGAAGATCAATTGCCCAGCCAATCGACCTTCTAAAATATGACAAACTAGCTAGGCGTTCAAGAAAGTAAAAGAAAAAGGACAAGGAAGAATTAATAAATCCATACAAGTTAAGGAGAAGGTATGGGAAGACAAAGTGTTCAAGGTGACAATAAGTTGGTCACAATTGCAAGAAATGCCAAAATCCACCTATGGAGCCTAAAAACACAAATGTTAAGAGGAAAAAGAAGGATGTTATGCAACAAACAGATGGTTTATCTTTTCAAGTGGCTATAGATCCACCACTATTATCCCAGGAGTGATCTTTATTGCTAATTTCATTGCCACACTTGTTGTTTTAATAGCTAGGGAATCTTTTGGTGGCTAGAATTTTATTATTTTTTGTATTGTACTCTTAATGATCTATAAATATTGATATTTTACTATTCATTTTTTTGAATTGTATTTCCTTACTATATTTCCTTACTATCCTTGGAATCAAGTTATGGTGGGATGGAATTATGTATGTAAACAATGCACATTTACCAATATATTATGATATTCATTAAAAAAATTGGCAACAAATGCTTATAGCCATTATAAATGACAAGTTCGTATTAACAACAAATCAATTTTTAGTCCCTAATTCCACTTTACTTTGCTTAGATAATATTAGTGTGAAGTAGGTATTACTTTAAAGGTATCAAAGCTTTACCTCTGATGTAACTCTATTTTGTAACTTGTAAACTAAAAAAGACTAAAACAAAGTGAAGTTGTTTAATAAAAAGGAATAATAGGTTTCACCGACTTCTGCTTTAAGTCAAGTTAATAATTCTCTTTTTCCTGCTTCACGTTTAATAGATAAAGAACATAGTTTTTTAGTAGCAAAGAACATATTACTCAATTTGACTAATTAATATACTTAGCAATGGAGCCCAGAATGCTTCACATCTAATAGATAAAGAACATAGTTCTTTAGTAGCAAAGAACATATTACTTAGTTTGGCTAATTAATATACTTAGCAATAAAGCCCAGAATGTTAACTAAGCAATTTTTTTTAGAACTTCCCATTCTAAAATATTTACACATCAATAAAGACTAAAAAAAAAAAGGAAGCACAAAGAAAGAAGCTATACAATCATCCATATTTTCCTTCCATTTAAATGTTTCCATATTGGTACCATAATCCGCATAGTTACATAATTAGAAGAAAATACACAAAAAGTAACAAAAGAACAAGAATCCCTAATACAATGGAAGTTATTTTCAGAAACCAAACTTCTTTTCTCAACCTCACAAAAGTTTTGTTCATCTCTTCCTCTAGGTCACTCTTATCAACCTATTCAAAGAAGCCATAGGTAAGGCTTTTATTTGACCAATATAGGCATCGATAAAAATGTTTCCTTAAGTTCAAATTGGATTTTGATGTCAAAAACAATGATTTCCTACCACACCTATAGCAAGGAGTGCTTGATCCTCCATTTTTGGATCCACTCATGCTTAAATTTGACATGGAAGCTTCATACTAATGGCTTCCCTACATTGAATGCTCGTAGCGATTGAAGCCACATGGACATTAATGTTAAAGACAACATGAGTGACTATTGCTATGGGGATTCATGTACGAGTAGCCAAAAATGTAGAAGTAACAGATGCAAAAAATTTTCACTTTTACCAACTAAAGTTTTTAAAAGAAATGATACCAACCCAACTTCATCATTTTGAGGAGGTCCAAGCTAGCAATAAATAGGCCAACTATGCAATTAATAAGCCATCTTGAACAAAATCCTTTGTCTTCAAATAGCTTACTCACAGAAGGACTAATAATAAGGGAAAACAAAATTATGATGGAGGACTACTAATAGTACAGGATTAATATCAAGGACTTCATTGCAAGTGCCCACTCAAGTTAGGGACTATTTTGTTAATTTTGTTTAAATGGGTTCAACTGCAAACCTTACCTATCCTTTTGGTGGATACAAGAATACTACATGGATTAAAAATTATAATATAAAAATTGATCTCCCATTTTTATTATGTGAGTAGGAGTTATAATTAGCAAATTAATTTATTTAATTTATATTATAAATTTATTTATTATTTTATAAAAATATTTTTAATTACTAATATATATTATTTTAAATTTTTATTATATATATTTATTTATAATTTAACTTTTAATTATTTTTAAATAATATTTTTAAAAAATTAATATAAATTCTTAAAAAATTAAAGTGTTAATGAGTTTGAATAAATATATTATATTTATATCAAATTATCATATAATATTAGAAATTATTATCGTTATACATGTTAGAAGAGTATGCCTTTCACTGTTTACATTAGGAGTTTACCCCCTTTCTCCTTCTTGTTTGCTTGAAGAGATATTAGGTTAGGAGGAAGGGGGATATTTAAATTTGAATAAAAAATAAAAATTATTTTAAAAATTGAATTAATTAAAAAATAATAACTATAAATTTGATATTTAATATTTTTCTTTCTTTTTTTTATCCAAATAAAAAAGAAAGAAAATTTTAAAAATTTCTTCTTTTTCTATTTTTTCTCTTTAATGAAGTAAAACCTTTTAGATAGCATTTAGTTCACAGAATATTTTTAACATTTTCAAGAATATTTTAGAGAAATATTACATTCTCATATTTAGTTTAAAGTTTGATAAAAAAATACTTAGAAATATCATATTCTCAAAAATATTTTTTACTCAACTTTCTTTCAAGATATTCTCATGAAGGGAGATATGAATTTAAGATTCCCATGGGATGGGAATACTAATGCTAAAATAAAAGAATAAATTTATCCTCATATTTAATTCTTTTTCTTATTTATTATTCTATCAAATAAATTTAAATTTAAATTAAAAATAATTATTATTTTATTTTTAAAATATTTTTTATTATTAAGAAATACACACTAATTTTTATCCTTTCATTTAATTTTTATTAAGAATGCTGATGCTAAAATAAAAGGATAAATGTATCCTCATATTTAATTCTTTTTTATTTATTATTTTATCAAATAATTTTTAATTTAAATTAAAAAATAATTATTACTTAATTTTTAAAATTTTTTATTATTAAGAAATACATATTAATTTTTAACTATAATTTCTTTTCTATTGTTGCTAATGTTTGAAATTTTTTTTAATATAATTATATATACATATGATTTTTTTTATTAAAAATAATACAACAGACTTGGAGTTTCTTTAAAAAAAGGTATATTTATACATAAAAATATAAAATAATAATATTTTTATATTAAAGAAAAATTATAATATAAAATTTAATATTAATATGAAATATAATTATAAATATAATTTAACTATGAAAATTTATAATTTAATAAAAAGAGAAATACTAAGTATATTTAATATTATGATAATAATTTAAATAAGTTACACTTACTTTATTTTGAAAATTGATTTAATAATAATACTAATAATTATGATAATAAAGTATAATAAATTTATTCTCACATTTAGTACTTTTTCTTGTTTATCACTTTATCTAATAATTTTTAATTTAAACTAAAATATAATTATCATTTTATTTTTCAATTTTTTTTATTATTAAGAAATACACATTAATTTTTTAACTATAATTTCTTTTTTATTATTGTTCTTGATGTTTAAAAGATTTTTTTAATATAATTATCTACACATATGATTTTTTTCATTAAACAATAATATGATAGGCTCAGAATTTCTTTAGAAAAAGATATATTTAAACATAAAAATATAAAATAATAATATTTTTATATTAGAGAAGAAATTATAATATAAAATTTAATACTAATATGAAATATAATTGTAAAAATAATTTAGCTATGAAAATTTATAATTTTATAAAAAGAGAAATACTAAATATATTTCATATTATGATAATAACTTAAATAAATTATACTCACTTTATTTTAAAAATTAATTTAATAATAATACTAATAAGTCTGATAATAAAGTATAAAATATTAAAATATAATAAAGTATAACATATAAAAATATAATACATTACATATTAAAATGTTATAAAGTGTAAAATATTTATACATATGTTAATGAATTTTTAGATGTTAAATATTAAAATTTAATTTATTAGGTGTTAATGTTATTATTTATGTAATTTTAAATAAAAATATGATTTATTATATTATATTTTATAATTATAAAATTAATAAGAGTATTTTTAAAATAATCTCAAAATTCCCAAGAGTATTAAATATGAACCAAACATAACAATACAACATATCTAAGAATCTGATAAAATATTTCTAAGAAAATTTATAATAAACTAAATATAAGAATGTTACATTCCTATTAATTAAATTCTCAAGAATCACATTCTTAATAATATATATTTTTCTGAGAATATAAGATTCTACGAATCAAATACCACTTTAAGTTAAAATCCTTTAAAAAAAATAATAAAGTGAGACTCATAATAAGATAAATTTATGAATCCCATACATTATTTTTAGTTTTCTACCTCTCTCATTTTAGGGTAATATTATTTTTAAATGAATTAGTAATTAAACTATTAAAGGCACACATGCAAGAATTAAGAATTAAAGTTTAAATGAAATAGAAAATATGAAATTTTCAAGAGATATCAGATATCATTTAAATCAAACTATTAGCATAATATTATTAGATGCAAAAGTAATTAAGCTATTATTTTTAAGGTAATATTATTTTTTAAATGAGAGGGTAATTAAACTATTAGATATACATATGCAAAAATTAGAAATTGAACTTTAAATGAAATAGAAAATATATAATTTTCAAGAGATCTCAGTTGTCATTTAAAGAAAAAACTTTTAGAAATAAAAATTTCTTCTTACTTTAAAAATAAGATAATATTCTTCATTTCGCATGCTCTTTCTTACAATGTTGTAAAATAAGAGATAATTATAATGTACCAATTATATTAATATACTAATAGTTTAAATTATTAAATTTTATTTTTTTGCGTAATATTACAAAGGATAAATAAAATTTAATAATTAAATTTAGTTGTGCATCGACATAACTAATATACTAAAATCTCTTCTTGTAAAAAATCTCCTTAAAGAGATTGAGTTAAATTTTTGAAGCAAAATATAACTTGTGTGATGCACAACCTACAATTAATTTTCCTTTTTTTTTCTCAAAAGATTTATGATCAAGAAAATAAATAATAGAATAGTACACAAAGCCAAACATATATAACAAATACATTACTTGAAAATAATTGAAAGCTATATATCTTTTGATATGAAGATACAACAAAGTATATATTACATTGAATTATTTTTTATACATTTTAAAACACTTCTTTAACTATTACATTAATAGAAACATTTGAATTTTTCTTCTTTGAATCATTAATTAAGATTTTTATCCTTCTCTATTTTTCACTTTGGAAATAACAACACATAATTTTACATGATTAAATATAAGAGGTCATTTAGTTTGCCTCAATAACATTAAAAGTTTTTTAAAAAATAAAAAATTAATGAATTATTTGATTGACCATTATTTCACAAATTACGGGAAATAGAACTTCCTAAGAAGTTCTACTTTCCACAAAATATGGAAAGTCAATTACCTACCTTCCCCTAAGTAAATTATATTTTTCATATTATTTATAGATATAATAATAAAATTATCCTCATTAAATTTAATTAATATTTTCTAAGATATTCAAAATTGAATCAAACAAGACATAGGAAGTTACTTCCCAAAAAGTGTTATTTTTTATAAATTAAATAAATAATTTTAAGTACTTCCCAAAAAATTCACATAGAAAGTTATTTCCTAAAAAGTTTAATTTCCTCTGGCAAGTTACTTCCTGTGTGAACCAAACGACTCCTAAATTCAAGCAAGTATAGTCCAATCTGTTTTAATGATGAAAAATATTTATTAACTTATCTAATTTAAACTTCAAAAATAAATAATTTTATGAAAAAAGTTAGTTTCTTTAAAAAACTAAAAATTTTTAGAAAGTTATTTCCTAAAAAGTTTAATTTCCTCTGGGAAGTTACTTCCTATGTGAACCAAACGACTCCTAAATTCAAGCAAGTATAGTCCAATTTGTTTTAATGATGAAAAATATTTATTAACTTGTCTAATTTAAACTTCAAAAATAAATAATTTTATGAAAAAAGTTAGTTTCTTTAAAAAACTAAAATTTTAATATAATCACATTTTTTTTCCTTGTCATGCATGCCCATGAGAATCTATTATGTAGTCTTATAGATCCATCAAAAGAGAAGTTATCCACGAGATTTTGGTATATTATTTTTATGGTATACTAATATATCTAATAATTTAAATTTATTAATTTATATACTATTAAGTAAATTAAATAAAATTTAATAATTTAAAATCATTAATATATGTAAAATAATACTATCTCCGTTCTTTTTTATCTATCACTTTTTTTAAAAAAAATTATTCCTTTTTATTTATCGCTTTAGAATTTCAATAAAGTATTAAATATTTTTTTTCTAAATCTATCATTCTCTTTTATTAATAAATATTTTATTATTTTATATTATTAATTAATTTATATTTATTTTTTTATATTTTTCTCTATTTTTAACAATCTTAAATTTTGTGCCGGAAAACTCATTAGAAATAAATAAATTTAATTATCTTTTAATATATATAAAATTAATTAATGGCGATAGATAAATAGGAACGAAAAAAATACACCATAATCTAAATTAATATTCATTCAATATCAATTTTCTTTATTTATAAAATCTTAAATTTAAAATTTTGCTCCTAACTGATTAATCCGACTGGTGATGGTCATGACTCATAAAAACCATGCTCTTTCTTATTGGTCCCCCCCCCCCCCAACCCAAAGATATATATTAAAAAAAAAAAAAGGTTCCCCACAATCTTATCACAAATTTCTCCTCTCGACTAGAAGTGTGAGAAAATGTTCTCGTGGATTCAGTGTAGAGTGACAATTACAGTCAAATTTCAGGCCTTTTGTACGATAAGATGGAGATTTCCAGCTCTAGATATCTCATTTCTATGATAAAATGAATATTTAATAAAATCTAGTTTATTCTATCACAATAATCGAAGTTTACTCTAGCCATTTAGCATTCGAATCCTTGGAGAATGGGGATTTTACAGTTTTGTGCTCAAATCCCACCACCGATTACAATTTATGAAATAAATATTAAAATTAATGGAAAAAAATACACACATAACAAGAGCACAAAAATAGTTTTTCCTTTTTATTTTCTAAATAAACAAAACCCTAAAAATCAAACCATCCAAAAGGACAAAAAGAAATAAATTAAAAGCTCACCCCGCATTAATTAACTTACAACAGTAAAAACCCGCAAACCAAAGCTATAGCTACCTTAGCGTCCCGGGCACCACCGAATCCAACGGCGTCGCTTGAGTCATCTGCCGTCTGATCCGCAGCATCGCCTGGAGAATCAGCAGGAGCGTCGGACTCATCCGCCGGAGCCGGTGCTTCCTTCTTTGTCTTCTTCTTCTTCTTTGGAGACTCAGGCGCATCCGCCGCCGCAGGTTCCGGTGCCGGCGCTGGGCCGGGCGTCGGTGCCTCCGCCTTGAACAACTCCCTAGGCAACAAAACCTTGTCTATAGTGAAGATCGCTAACGGCTGCTCATCGATAAGCGTACCAGTGATCTTTGCCGTCACAATTTTTGTCTTCAGGGTCACCTGTTCGCCGTCGTTTTGCACAGTGAAGTCGTACTTGTTAGCGCCATCAGTAGCCAAAGTGTTCTGAAGTCCATTGTTCGATTTCATCATGGCCATGGACTGGTACACCGGAACGCCGTGATATTCCAGCAGCGCGGTCTTCCCCGCCGCTGTCAAGTTCTTGTACTTGGGCAAGAAGGCCTTGAACGCATCGTCCACAGGGCAGAACACCGTCAATCCCCCATCGAGATTGTCCTCGTAAGTCTTTTCAGCATCCGAAGCGAGAAGCGTGTCAGCGAAGACTTTGCAACCATGTTTGGACATAATAGCGGTGAGATTTTGCTTGCTAGGTTCCGGCGTAGGTGCCGCCGCTACATCCGAAGGTAGGACTTTGCTGATCTGAATAACAGAGATGTTGTATGGAATTTCCTCAACTGATTTCACGAAGTATGCAGAAAGGGTGCCGTCGTTATTTTGCGGAGCAAAACCCACTTTCCCGCCGCGGAGGTCCGTAATGTTGACAAATCCGGAGGAGCCAGGGGCGGTGCCGGAGGCCTGGAACATGGTAGCGGCTAAGGCAGTGCCGTTGGTGATCTGGTGGAGCTTCTTGGCGCCGAAATAGTCGAGCAGGACATGCAGAGAGAGAATGTTCTTGATAGTGTAGATGGATGGATGCTTCGAGAGGATGACATTCATGGCGGCATTGTCGACGGCGCAGACGGTGAGGGTGGTGCGGCTGTTGATTTCGGGAGCAAGGTGCGTCAAGGTTAGGTAGTGGTTGAAGGTGGAGAACGAAGGGTACTTAGCCAGAATGCGTGTGATGTTGTGAGCGGTAGTAGTAGTGGCGGAGATGAACAGTAGCACTGCGAGGACTAGAGTCCCGGCGGCGGTTACCGATCGGACCTGCATTGTGAAAGCCGAAGCTAGAGTCTAGAGAGAGAAGGTTCCTGAAAGTGAAGAGAAGACAGCGGAGTTAGAGAATCGACAGAGGGAGTGTTTTTAGTGGAGGAAATCGGAGAATTTGATTGAGATGGGGCTTGGATTTGGGCAATTTTACTGATAAAACCATTGATTTTGATTTGGGTTATTTTATGGATTTCAACGGTCGAAATGAAGCTGTTATATATAAATCTGTGGCGTAACTGTCACTGTAAATTATTTCTATTTTTTTTTCTGAGAAGGAATGCTCTGTGAACCAAGACCACGGGGAATAAAAAAAAGTAACTTTATTCTCACTCCTCTCAATTCATTTCTTCTCGCTTTTCTTATCATAAAAAATGCCCTACAATTTTATAAATTTTATTAAAGTATATTATATAATACATTATGTTGTCACAAAAATTGTATTATCTACTAAAAACGTATAATATATTTAAAAAAATTAATTTATGAAATATTTTTTATGATTGAATATTATCTAATTTATTAATATGTGTTTGCATCAAGGAAAATTTATTTTTTATTTTCTTAATTAAATTACTCTAAACAAGAGAATGATAATTTCTCTTCATTCATCAAATCTCATTCTAAATTTTAGGTTTATCGTTTTAAATAGCAATAATAAATAATTTTAATAAAAATTATTATTAAAAAGTGATAATAAATAATAGTTAAAGTAAAAATAAAAATAATATCAATAAATAATAATATAAAATTAATAAATAATTAAAAAATTAATATTAGTAAATATAAAATGAATAAAAATAAATAGTAAAATAAAATTTTAATAATATAATAATATTAATAAAATAATAATATAATTAATTAATTAATTTTTTAATATATCAATTATTTATAAAGTGAATTAAGATAATTTTTTTTATTTGAACCAAATAAAATGGGTGATTATGGAATATTTACTTTCTTTACTTTTATTTTTTATTAATTCCTTTTCTCTTTTCGGTTGAACCAAATAGTTTTGGCTTTTTATGAAAAGTTAAATTTTTGGAAAATAAATTATTTTTAAATATTTTAAGAAGTATTTAAAATTATTTTATTAATAATAAGAAATAAATTCTTATTAACTTTTTTTACTTAGGAGAGATAAATAGGTAACTTTTTTTATTTTGTAGAAAAATTCTTTAAAAAAAATTACTTTTGAAATTTGGTTGATTAATGATAAACTAATTAATTTACTATCTTTTACATTTTGGATAGTTATATTTTTCATGTAATTTTTTTTATCAAAGAAACTACCTCTTGCTCACATACATACATGAGATTCATTGAAAGAGTAAAAATAAAAATGTACAAATATTCTCATCCAAACACAGCTGCTTATAAGTTATGACATTGGTGTAAGCAAAAATTGTTCAAATAGGATACAAACTTACATAGATTAAGAATATAAAATGTATGATTTCATAAAATAGATAGCATACCTATATCCGCCATAATAAAATATGAATAAATTAATGAACAAAGGTTTGATCTTCCCTACATTCTTTACGAATTTGCAGTCGATGGGGTACCAAGATTCACAAAGTATTTTGTAGTTAACAATAAAGTATAGAGTGATTAGGGGGACCTAACCTGCTTAAATAGAAAGCTCTACTGGACTCACCCATCAAAAGTCCAGTTAGTTAAAGGTCTACACTTGCTACAAAACATATCAGTCTACCATACATTTATAATCTATAAAAGTGATCATAAAACCTAGACTTAAAAATATAACTCTAGGATCACACTCAGCCCCTTTTAAATAAAATAAAATAAAAGATCCAATTAATGGTAGTCTAAAATATTTTTATATTCTCCCACTTGAATAACATTAATTGTAATTAATTTTAGTTTATAAAATATTTTATTTTGAAAAATAACTCTTGGGCTGAGGACTAATTTTTAAATATATGTAGCCACAATTTTAAAAAATACACTATCCTAGAGATAAATGTCTCAAAATTTGACTAAGCTTATATAGCCAATGATACTGAATCATGGCGGCAATTACATTCTATATTCATGTAGGACCTTCTATGGTTACAAAATATCATGAACTATACATACTTAATCATTGATGTGATAATGTAGCATGAAAGATGACATAAAAAAATTATGATCAAATCATGCTTATCTTTCATGTCAGTCCTCAATGATTTCTCTAATACATTCACATAGCACAATAAATCAACTGGCAATATATAAAGTCAAATTATCTCACAAATCCTAAAATGGTGTTAATTTTGAGATAAATAATTAAGATAAAAAATAACGACTAATACCGAGTCTTAACCCTCATAAAAATTATAATAATATTAGCACATTATAATCAAATGATACATGCATCAATAAGATAACATAAATTCATAATCAATATACCAGCAAATATATGTGAATATATAAGAAAAGAACATATCAAAATTACATAAAAGAAAGTCATAAAATGAAAACAACTCCTACTAACCAAAGACATCAAAAGAGCCTACAATTCCCATATTCTCAACATGCTTTTAAAAAATTGTAGGTTTAAGTCATTTAGTCATGAAATCTGCTAACATAGCATCAGTATGAATATGCTCACTACTATGTCCCCTTTCTTTACAAGATATCTGACTGTGAGGTATTTTAACTCCAAATGCTTAGATTCACTAGAACTTTTATTATTTTTGGTGGAAAAAATCACAGCACTATTATCACAATAAATTTTTAGTGGTCTAGCAATAAAGTCAACAATATATAATCCTAAAATGAAAATTTTCAACCAAATAGCTTGCGACGCAGCACCGTAACAAGCAACAAATTCTGCTTGCATGGTGGAAGAAGCTGTCAATGTCTGCTTAGCATTTTTCCAAGATATAGCATCTCCAGCCAGTATGAAGATGTAACCTGAAGTAGATTTCGTATCATCGAAACATCTAGCAAAATTTGAGTTTGAATACCCAATCACTTCGAAATTATCAACCTTCCTATAAACGAGCATATAACTTTTGATTTTCTGCAAGTATCTCATAACCTTTTTAGTAGTACACCAATGATCTTTACCAGGGTTAGACAAATACCTGTCAAGAACACTAATCACAAAACACTTTGTGAATCCTGATGTCCCATCGACTGTAAATTCGTAGAGAAAGCAGGAAAGATCAAACCTTTGTTCATCATTTTATTCATATTTCATTATAGCGAATATAGGTACGCTATCTATTTTCTGAAATCATATATTTTATATTTTTAATCTATGTAAGTTTATATCCTGTTTGAACAATTTTTGCTTACATGTGATATTAGAACCACTTACATTAAGTTTAGAATTAAAATACATGATCTTTATATGATTTATATTTTTATATAATTATTTTTATCTATTCTCATCTAATCTATTATTTACATAATTTTTTTCCTAGAAAAATTATTATGGGAATATCATAAATTGTATAATTTTATTTTAAATATTGTGATTTGATTTTGATATTTGCATTGAATGTCCTGTTGATGTGCAAAATACAACAGCAAATATATATTTTTTATCTATTTTTGGATTTTTTTTTTTTACTGAAATCTATTGCATCTGCTGCGCGAAAGTCGCTGCTATCGATCTCCGGCCGAAAACCTCTCCACCTTGTTAAGATGGTTATATCGTTTGGCTCTCTAAAAATTGTTTGGCCGAAAACCTCTTCACATTGAAATTTGTTTCTTTCTTTTCTTGCTGAAAATTGTTGTAACGCTGAACAAAACAAAAAAAAAAGAAAAAAAAAAGGAAAAGAGGACATTGCTACGATATTTCGTAGTGGCACAATACAAATCTTTAAATAAAATTACTAAAAATTGTAATAATTTTATCTAATAATCTAAAATATATCACGTAATCCGAAAATTTAGAACTACCGGAGCAACATAAAATTATCCAAGAAAAGAAGTCAGGAAAAGGCGTTTAATTGATTTTGTTCAGGCGGATTGCATCTGAAGATGCCAATCACACATGCATGACCCACGCGCACGTAGTGCACGTGAGCCATGCATTATATTTTATATATATATAAAGAAATATTTGTATAATATATATTTTCCGTAAAAGAAAATTATAATTTTTCTTTAAATAAAAATATATATATATAAATAATAATAATAAATTAAATTCAGTAAAAAAAATTATTTTTACAGTTGGGAGTAAATTTTCTCTTTTATTTGGCGGTGTTTATGTGCATTTAATTTATTTATCTTTTTCTTAACCAACAATAGCCTGATAATGCTGTATAAACGGTACTTAATGGGTTTAGTTAATAAAATATTAGGCGAATGAGAACCCAATGTTGTATACATAGTTCATTAATCTTTTTGTATTAATTTTACGTAAAAGTTATACAATATGAACAAGTTATTAAAAAATACGAACACGAAATTCTCTTTATTAATGTAAACGATTTTGAGTTCAATTTTTAAATGTAATGTTATTGAAAAAAATTTACTATTTATAACTTTTGTTACAAATACGATTAAACTTATACTTAATAGAAAATATTTTATAAAAATAATTTTATTTGCTCTTATTTATAATAATAAAATTAAAAATAATAAAAATATTTTATTTCATATTAAATGCAAAAAATATAGTAAAAATAATATCTTTTATTTTAAATGTATTTAGTGTAATTAACAATCTCTTTGCACACAGACGTAGGAATATTCTTCAATACCCAATATAATAATTATCATTTGTTTAGCTTTTTTAAAGGAAATGTTTTACTAAATTAATCAAAAACATTACAAAATTGAATTGAAGTTTATTATTATTATTATTTTTAGAATATAATCAACCATTGTGACAAATTTGGCTTAAGCCTTTAGCCCTTGTTTTTTTAAAAGAGAAAAGAGAAAAGAAAAAAGAGAATTTTTTTAAAATTTGAATAAGTAAAATAAGAAAAAAATTAAAATCAAAAAATTATATTTATATATTTTATTTTTAATTTTTAATTTTTTAATTAAATAAAAAATATAAAATTATGAAATTTTCTTTCTTCCCCTTTTTTTTTTTATCCAAACAAACCTTCAAGGCATAAAAGGGGTACAGATGACAGAGATCAATTTTATACTGTCCCGTCCTTGGATCTTACCATTTGTTCCAAACCCGACTTGTCCCGCTTGCAAGGTAATGCAGGTCACCTTGTGACTCGCAAGGTATTAGTGTCCTTCGGAGAAACCCAAAAAAATAGAATAATTTGAAAAAATTTAATATAAATAATACATAATATTAAATATAATTCGATAATTTAAATTTAAAAAAATATATAATTCATTCAATTATCTTAAGCTAAAAATAATCAAAATGTTTTATTTTTATAAATACTTTTTAATTTAAATATAAAAATTAAATTAAAAAATAAGAATAAATTATTTTACAAATATTTTTAATAATTAAATTAAAAATATGTATTTATATATATATTCATTATTTAAATAAAAATATAATTAAAAATTTATAAAAGGAATCAAACCTGCGAAAAGGGAAAGGATTCTACCCTCTAGAGATAGGAAGATCATGATCAAGAGGACCCATCAATATTACCCAAATTCAAGGATTGTTTGGTTTATACAAAAAGTAAATTTTTATAAAAAATTAAATTTTTTAAAAATAATTTTTTATATGAATTATTTGGAAAGTATATGAGATTGTTTAGTTGAAATATAGGAAATAATTAGGAAGTAATTTTTAATATTTTATTTAGTTTAATTTCGTATATTTTATGAAGTGTTAATAAAATAATTGTTATATATTTAATATTATTATAATATAAATTAATAAATTTTAATTATTATTAATTAAATTTAATAAAAAAATTTATCATCATATTCATAAATAACAAAAAAATAAAATTTATTTAGAGAAGTGAATAAATAACTCTTCATATTTTATAGAAAGTAAAATTTAAAAAAAAGATATTTTCTATAATTTTTTAGGTAATAAACAATCAAATAATATTTTTTTTTATTTTCAAAAAATAGCATTTTCCATGCTATCAAACCAAATCAAACGATCTCCCAGAATTTTGTCACCCTTACGCGCCTCCCCTGCTCTAAGCAAACTCAGCATAAAATAAAGTAGTAAGCGAAAAAGGGTGCGCTGTGTGCTTGGCAAGCAGGGTTCGAGAAGAAACACAGTGCTAATGACGATTTGGGATTTTACGTAAAGAAGCCAACGTTCGAAGCAAATCACGTGAGTTGGGCATCTTTTTCGCCACGACAACCTCCTTCTGCGGGAAAAGAATCATTAAAATCGTCTTAAGAAAGAAGCAGTTATAGCGTACATCGTAGACCACTCCACAAGCATAGAATCGGATGATCACACGCTGAAAAGTGTAAAGTTCGCTTTTCCAGTGGGACCTACCTTCTATGAAGGTGTAATGGACTGCGGGAAGTTGTAAAAATGCAATCATGGTCTTCAATCATTTGCCTTTAAATTGCTGACTTCTAGTTTGTTAAACGTGACTTAATCTCAGCCATCAATTAGTTTGAATCGGTGCAGAGCCTAAGTGTAATTAAACTGAAAAGGGGCTAATCTGGGTGAAAGAGGGTATCGTACTTGTCATTTGTCAAGGTGCAGGTGCTGGTGGACGAGTTTTTGGCCAGATTGCCCCTAATGAGCCTTTTATTTTCCACGCTGTCCCACATTTTAAATTAATTCGTAGAATATCTCACTTTTGGGTTTTTTTTTTTAATAATTTTTGTGTGATCTCGTTGTGTCAGCTTGTCAGGCCGCAATTTGAACTGATCTCACCGCTTAAAACGGTGAAGCCAATGCATTTCATCGTTCCGAACAACCGAATCACTTAAAATTTGTTCTATATAACATCTGTATGAACGGAAAAAACAATAAACACCAAAAGTAAGAAAACAAATTAATTGCATATTGGTTAGTCGCAAATGAAAACAGTTAAAAAATAAATATGAAACATGAAAAGTTATAAAATTAGAAAATAAAAACTATAAAATAAATAAAAGGTAAAGGACAAACTCATTAAGAGCTTCTAAGAAGAAGAATTACAATTAAAGATGTCCAATCGATGAGAAGAGCGAGCAATATATATATATATATATACACACACACACACACGTAGCTTACTCAGATGCATTTCTTACGAGGGCAGGAATGTCATAAAAATTGAAGGTAAAAACTATTTATTTGTGGGATCCACATTTTTCCCCACTTTTTCTGTTCATAATACTAACGACAGCTACTAAAATGGGGCGAATTGTAATCTAAATATGAATAGAGTAAGGGATATAAGCTTTATTTTTCAAATAATAGGGGAAGGAATTGTAATTAAATTAAATTTTGAAAGAAGCTACAATAATTTATCCTATATTTGTTAAATTAAATTTTACATATTTATTATGTTATCTTATTATTTATATTCAAAACTTTATTTTATATTCAACTTTCAATATATATAATATAATATTGCTGAAAGTCGAATATTCTAAAAAATAATTTTAAGAGTGAAAAAATTTAGGAAATAGGAGGACCTGATAAAGACAATCTGATCAAAAAACTTTCACGAGACCAGAGAAATTTATACATGTTGAAATTAAAATACATGTTTTCATTTTTACTTAATAAATAATTATTAATTTTATTTGTTTATTTATTTATAAAATTTATATACATTAAAATTATAATTTTAAATTCTTAAGATATAAAAAATCACAGAAAAATAATATTCAGATTTTATATTTTAAGGGATAAAATAACAATGCGTCTTTTAATTGGATCATATAAAGATTTCTCGGAGGCCGACGACTACAACCTCGTGCACGCGCGACGGAGACTGAGCATCTCGTATCCGTGGGAAGCTCCACCGACAATATTAGCAATCAAGATGGTCGTATTGCTTAGTTGTTCTCTGTTCATTCTTTGAATGGTCTTTATGCTAGGGGGGAAAATAGGTGAAACTTAGGAAGCTAGGTTTCAGCGGACGAGAAAATTAGAAAAAACAAAAAACAAAAAGATGGGCTTGGTTTGCGGAGGCGTTCTAGTTTTCAATTTTTTATTGTGCCTAGATTTTCGAGTAGCAGTAAAGTATGTATTGCCATACGCAGGACTACACTTTCATATTTAAATGCTTTCTCGATAGTATTGTTAAATGAATCACAATTGGCAAATCAGTTCAACCCTAAGTTCTAAATTTTAATGGATCAAACTCATTCCAAAAATTTCAAAGGTTTAATGATATAATTTAATGACTATTACAAAATATATTTTTATTTTCAATTTTGAAAATAAAATCACAATTAATTTTAACAACAGAATTAGTGATAAAATCATTGTATTTATTACTAATTACATCACTAAATAATAAAAAAAATTCTTATAAAATTACTTGATAGGTTTATTTTTTTAATTTATTAACAAATTTAATGATAGAATAGTAATAATCATAATGTAACGTTAAATCTATCATTATACGAAATATATCATATGATTAAAATCAAATTAATAATGAAGTACTCCATTGTTAAGTGTGTTACTGATATGTGAATATAACTAATTTGCGATAGAGATTTGTATTTTTGCAAGATTTAGTTTCTTTTCTCTTTCCCCTCCCCATGGCATGATCGGTGCCTTTATCACTATCTTTTAGCCTCCTTATTGCTATATGTTGTCTCTAAGTATTTCATTATTGTGCCATTTCTCTTTTAATTGGTTGTTTTCATGTGAAACGTTAGATAGAGTGTTTAGGATTTGTTTTGGTTATTTTGTGAAGGATTTCTTAGATTTCTTCAATAATTGATATTTATCTTATGCTTTTCATGCATTATTTAAGTATTAGGATGTTTTAAAATTTTGAATATGGGTTGAATCTATCAATTTAATAATTTAGTATTTGATGAAGCAAAATTAGAATTTATCTATAATTGTGATTTATTCTATTTTGATTCAATTTAAATATGATGATTTAGAGTTGATTGAGGTATTATAATGTTTATATTGATTTTTTGTTTTAATTTTGTAATGTTGGAGGAATTTACATAGTCAATTTTGAAGATAGTTGATGAATTGTTGGAATGTCATTAATGCGCCATCAATAAATAATGTCGTAGTTGTCTTTCAAGATGATGAGCAATGTAACCAATTACCAACATGGATTGAGAATGAAAAAATCCACTCACTAAGGGATGACTCAAAATCTCTTGAAGAAGTTGGCCAGATTGAATAAATTGTATACGATGATTTAGATAACCTTTATGATAAAGAAGAAGTTTAAAATGATGAGAAAAATGAATAAGACAAATAAGAGGATGACAATGGACAAGGGACTAATGAAGAAATTTAATACAACTACATAAACTCTTCATCTTAGATTAGATTATCTTTAGTATAGGTAAATTAGGACTTTCATATATATGTCTTATGTATTTAATGCAAATGATACTAGCTTAATATTATTTTTATTTGTTATAGGTAACTAATCTTCAACTAACCTAAATTGAGGAACCTAAATAATACTACAGCATAATGTTTTCAAAAGTTGAGTATATAAGAACTATCTTGGGATGATGAACCATTATCTTAGCTTAAAGAAGAGGACATTAAGGAGTGTCAAGAGGACAATGACAATTGTTGACATAAGATTTAGGGTTTTACTTTAATGTTAGAGATATTAGACTCAATTTTGGATTTTTATATACGTTTCATTATTTTATATTATGATTTTTGCAAGATAATTGATATTTAATATTATGAATTTCAATTTTGGAAAGTTACCAATTGAATATGTTGTTGCTCTATTGAATTTTATTTATGCAAAGTTGTTGTTGTATAGGTTATCCTAAAAGGAGGTAACAAATTGCCAATATTTTTTATATTAGTAATGAATTTTTGAATGATGAGATTAGTAATTTTTTAGAAATTTACATATTAGCAACAAATTTAGTAATGGATTTTTTCATCGTTAAATTAAAAAAAAATAATTTAGTAACAAAACTTCTAATAGTAAATCTTAGTTTAGCAATAGATATAGGTGTTACTAATTTATCCATCATTCATTTTTTGTTGTCATTGACTAACAAAATTTGCAACAAAATTTGGTGATAAATATCAAAATTCTATTACTAATTAAATTATCGATGTACCATTTACTTATGTCTTGGAATTTGTTGCTAATATTTTTAATGATAATTTTTTGTATTACTAATGAATATTTTTTTGTAATGATTATCCAAAATTTAATCCATTTTTTGTGAGTTTATATGGATCAATATGAACCAGATTAGTTGCAAACTTGCATTTAAAGTTTGTGGATTTGTGAACTAAACCACAGATGCAAACTAAATTGGACTACTTAAATTTATTTTTTTTCATAAATTTATACAAATAAATTTGATCCTTCCATTTTATAACATTATTTTTAAAGTATATATATTGAGAAAATATATCAATTATGTGATTTATGTTAAATTAAAATTGATCGTCATATTTATTACATTAAAAATTAGATTAAAAAATATAAAATTATCAAGTGATAAATACCCATTATTCATTTTAAAAATTTAATAATAATAATATGACTAATAAAATTTAAAAGGAATAATTTAATCAACAGTGATTAGCTTCCACGCCGGTGTTATGGTCTTCACCATTATTATAAACTATATTGATATAACTTAGAGTAAATGTTTTAACTTACAAATAAGGAAGGTAAGATGTCTAAATTTTATAATGGCCTTTGAAAATTGTTTCAATAACACTTGAAAATCATTTTTTTTTTTTGTAGGACAAGGTAAGGGTTAAGTTTTCATCTTAAGTAAAATTTTGGAGATGAGACAATAGTATTTTGCATTGTCTCCTAGAACCATGCCTTTATAAAATTATTATATTTTTACCTTATACACTAATATACATACATACATACATATATATACATACTTATATAATATTTTTTATCATTTCAATAATTTAATCATTTAGAAAAAATTAAAAACACATTAAAATTTTACTAAAGATAATAAAGGGGAAAAGTATAATATTTAATTCATTATATATAAATTTTTTTAAGTTTTAAATTGTTTAGTTCAATTATAAGTGACTTTGGACCTATTATTATAATATTATAATTTTTATAATTTTAATATTTGAACCTAATTTTTTTATTTTTCTCATTTACTATGCTTTGAGATTATTTAATAATTATGTGTGAATTTATAGTCTTTTATTTCAAAATATATACTTTTTTCTTATTTTTTATCATTCCTTTAAAAGCATTCATGGAAATTTATTGTCATGTGAAGTATAGTGATGACAAGAATTTTACCCCAAACATAAGGTATGGAGTAAAGTAATATTTTATCCACAATAATAAAGCATAGGTCAAAAGATGATTGTTCTATTCCCATTTACCCCCGTTACCATCTTGCAAATAGTTTTGTGAAATTATAAAAAAAATTAATATCAATACTACTATATAAAAGGAATTGGTAAGTTTAGTGTTCATTTTTTGTTTTCATAAAAAACTAAATATAACTTTCATGCATTTTAAAGATAATAGAGCTAGATAGTATTTTTCAACCATTTCAAATGTAAAATTACTACACACTAATGCAAATATTTTTTCTCTTCTTATGAATAAATTTGTCATCCCTTTAGAGAATTAAAATATTTTATGATTAATTTTTCTAATATTTTTGTACTTGTGGCAGTTAATTAGTTATTGTGGTTAAGTTTAGGGTGGGATTTTATTTTTGAAAAATAAAATTTTATGACCCGAATAGGAAGGATATAATTTAATATGAGTTAAGATATAATTAGATTTGAATAGAGTATATGGAAAAGATTTACAAAATATTTTTTTCAATTTTACCTTCAACACTAAAAAATTATCAAAATGATTTTAGCAATATAAAAAACCCTAAAAACCCCTTATTTATCCATTTTTTATTAAGAGTTTTGACACTTTTTTCCATCTTTTCTTCTTCAATTTTGTTTTCTCAAGATCTAGCAATAAATCATCAAGAACCTTAAGAGATTTCTTATAGATTGTAGTTACTCTAAAGTAATTCTTCTTATTTCTAAACTTAGGATTCCTAATTTATTTGAAAGGGGAAATTTAGGGGAAATATTGACGCAATATGGTTATTCTGATTTTAGATTAAGATAAGCAAGTTAATTGCTTTCCTATTGCATTTTTATCTCTTTCAACACCTCAGATGAATAGATAATCTACTTAACATCTAAAAATGTAAGATTTAAACTTGTTGATTTAATTATTGGATGGTTTATATGATAATTGATGATTTGTAACTTGAATGTTGTCATTGGAATGAATCCTTATCTATTCAGTGGATAATTAGTTGAGGAATATTATTTGTATGATAACTTCTATAAGCTAGAAGTAATATGTATGTTTAAAAAGGGGAAAGTTTGGTATTAAGTCTATAATCATATGAATTTCTAAAAATTCAAGAAGGTAGTCAAATATAATATTTGATTACTAGCCTAAATCTCACCTCTAGAATGCTATAATCAAAACATTATATTCAAATACCATTATCAAAAGTAGTCTCTGGTTGCACCTACTTGAATATAATTTTCGAGTATAGCTAGGGAAATTCCCATAAACCATACTCGACTACTGTACTCGAGTACCCTGTTTTTGGTAGCCTCAAATTAATCTTATTTAAGTCTAGTATTTGAATATGAGCTTTAAGATTTATCCTAGGACATTTGTATTTAAGTATCATGCTTAAATACCTTTTCCTTATTTCAGTTTTATGATTATAGTAAATTCCTAGAAAGCTATATGTATAGTTGTATATGTATAAAAGTAAGTTATTAAAGTTCATGGGTTAATGTAAAAATGAATGTGTGTATGTATAATTGATGATAAAAGAACCAAAATGGATATAATGTGGTATGTACTTATATGCATATAAACATGTGTTGAAATTGTTTAGTATTACTTTATATATATAGTTAGTGTTGCTTCATCTATATATGTATATAGTTAGTGTGGTATCCCAAAATGTTTATGATTTGTATAGATATTTAGTTAGTTTCCTAAAAGTGTAAATGTACAGGAGTTGCTTTATAGTTACAATGAATTTTTGCTAATTGTGATTATGTGTAAATTATTGTTTATTAATTGTAAATATGGTTAGTATTGTGATAAAATTACTAATGTGATTATGTATTGAATAAAATGATGATGTATATTGAGTATTAATGATAAATGGAGATAAGGATGATTTGATGATATGAAATTAAAAAATTTATGAATGGTTAAAGTTGAAATGAGACACAAGGTAGTTCAATTATTTTTTACTTATGTGCATGTGTGGTATTAAAACCTAGATTTTCTTTGTATGGATATTGAAAATTGAGCTTTGGAAACTCTTACTTGTGAACAATGGCAAATAATGACTCTCCACCTAAGGGTTCTTTCTTATATAAGTTGGAACAATCTTGGTAGGTGCCAAGGATTGTCATATCATATTCATTACTAATTGCTCATATCATGTTATATGCCATATCTCGCACAAGCATTAATAGGGAATGGGTAAGGAGAATGGTAGGCAAGCCAATCGAGTAAACAAGATGAGAGTAACTTCTAATACTAGAGTTAATTCATATTATCTATAATGGTTTGATTGTTTTGTTGTTTGTTATTTTTGAGACTATAATGCTTGTGCTACTTTATGAATATAGATAAATTATTAAATTATTTATTCTTTTTTTATTTAATGTATATCGATTGCTATTAAAGGTGAATGATAATGCTATATGAGATGAAAGATGGAAATATGACTATAATTGAGGATCATTATGTTTGTATATATAATTAATATAAAATGGTTGTAAGACATTATTTATGTTTTGTTAATTAGGTTATCTATTTACTAAGTTTATAACTCATTATCTTAATTAAAAAAATTTTAAGATATGTTTGTTGAAACCTTTTAGCTATCACAGTTAATTTTCAAGAAGATATCTCTTTGATACCTTATAATGCAACCATAATTTTGATTATAAATAGTTAGTAGAGGTTTGAGTGTTACAGATAAAATGATCCCACTACCAATTCTTGAGAAGAGATCTTCTTAGTATCTTAGAATATAACCATAATCTTGATAATGAATAATTAATAGAGGTATTAGGTAGCCTTGTGGACAAAATGAGCTTATTACTATACAAACTTTAGTTGTATATATTTCTAAAATGTTTAAAAAATTAATTTGTTAATTAATTAATTAATTAATAGGTTTCACACTGGTCACAATCAGGTAGATAGTGACAAAATTATATAAATGAATTATTAATAACACCACCTTCTATCAAACTTATGACTTCTAAGAAAAAATAATGACTTAATACCATTAAACAAAATATTTTAGAAATAATTTTATGAATAATATTTTAATAAAAATAACTACCCATTTTTTGAACAATAATATTAATATTTATATAATTTAGTATTTTCTTTAACAAACAATAATATTGTCATTAATTTGATAAAATATAAGTATTTCTTTCGATGATCATGTTCACAATTAAGAACTATGTGCCAATTTTTATACTAATTTATTTTACGAGTCACACGATAAATTGGAAAAAAATTTAAATTGTTTATTAAAGTTAGTTTTTTGCATTAGCTTATTTATTTTATTTTCATTAAAAATTTTAATTTTATAAGAGTTAATTTCTATATTAGTGTTTATTTATGTAATGATAATGTTATAAATTCATATTTTTTTTCTTTCTATTAGCCTCTCCATATGTGATCCTATGCATGTTTGGAAACTTTTAAAAAAAAAATTAAAAACTTTAAATATTATTAGTAGATATAATTCATTCTCGATATTAATAATATTTATATCTAATAGTTACTAATAATTAATGTTCATTGTCTCCAATTTTAAAAATAAAATTAAAAAAATAGCTTGTAGTTGCAAAGAGGTTAATAATACTAAAAGGAAGTAGGAAACTAAAAAAGGCAAATAATAAAAATGGGGTTAGTTGCTGAAAGCCATCAACTTAAATAATATTTAATGTCTCTTGAAAATTTTATATCATGCTCTACATCTAATGTTCAATTCCTAATTCTTACGTATCTATATTTAGTTATTTAACCATTTTTTATATTACCTTAAAAAAAATGAGCATGTTGATTACAAGATTATATGAATGGAATTAATTGACAACAAAAGACAAATAAAGGGATAAATTAGAAATGGGCATGTTAATTAGAAGATCATATGAATGGAATTAATTGAAAGGACAAGACAAATGAGGGGATGAATGTTTCTTGACCTATCAAATTCCATTCCTTGAGTAAATTAGGATTATTAACCTTTTCCACTCAACATTTCATTAAAAATATTATATGTAATTTAAAATAAAATTATCATTTTCAAGCAAATTATATTATATTTATAAAGTATAAAGAGATGCTAAAGTAGATTATGTAATTTGCATTATTGTATATGTACTTCTCACAAGACATTTCACATGAAAAAATACTTAAAAAAGCCTTAATAGTAGCTTTAGGGAAATTTTTTAACTCTTTGAGTTCCTTTCTTGTTATTGGGTTTCAATACTGGTTAACTTAAGCCTATAAATTTATAATCTCTATCATCAACTTTATCTTTAAATTATTCTCTTTTATTTATAATTCTTTATTTTGGTATTTCAATGATAATAAGGCAATCTAATGTTCTTGCTATTTCTTGTTTCTTCTTCCTTCATCAATTTGGCTAAATAGTAAACTATTTAGAAGCTAAGACTATGTTTCTATCCATTTTCAGTTTTTAGTAGCTTAAATTTCCCTAATCATAATTAGGTATTAACTTTATGATATTGTTGTTTCTACATTTTCCAAATGGACAAGTGATTTAGCCTCTAATTGAGCTTTTTACTATAAGTCTAGTTTAAATATGATCTTTGGTGATTCTTGATTTAATTGTTGTAGCTAGTTAATTGATTCAATTTTTAAAATCTTGACTCTACTCTTTATCATATGTCCTTAATGGTTATTTTAGTGTTGTGTGTTGTTACATACTATGATTGCTTTTGGTTTCTCTTTTTCATAAATGAAGAAAAATTAAATATGAGGCTAAAAAAAAGGGTTTTTGGCCACAAAATCATAACTCGCATATGATGTACCATTATGAAAGAAATAGGATTATGCATAAAAGAAAGTTTGAATTATAAATAATTCTAAAAAATTAAAATTATCCTCTTGTATAGGGACTAACCATGACATTGGCGACTCTAGAAAAATCAATTATCCATAAAAAGAGAAAATGATAAAAGAACTTTATGTTTCCAACATTAATCATTAAAAGAAATTGGATATTGATGCAATATGGGTAGTTTTCTCTCTAGAATTGAAAACTTTTGAGATTTATTATTTTGAGAAGTTGGGCAGGGTTTTAAATCTTAATGATTGTCAATTATCTTTGGATAGTGTCTTTATTGCAATTCTAAGAAATGTCATTAACAAATTATATAAACAATAGATGGTTAGCAACTTAAAGGTTAAAAAGGAAAGAATAACATTACAAAATTTGCCTTAATTAAAGGCATAAAATAAACAATTAGTAATTATAAATATTGAGTTGCAAGCTACCATTAAAAGGTCAAATAATACAGTTAGTTGCTTAGGCACCCAAAAGGCTACATTAGAGGAAAAAGTGCATTCATTGGACTAGCAACACAAAATGCCACTAATGAAGCTCAGTGTCACCCCTTAACATTTATTTAAACAAAATAATTTTTGTAAGATAGTTTAAAGCTTTTATTTCATCGAATACAAGTCATACCCTCTTGGTGCCTTTTAAAAAGGAAAAATTATGAAAATCTGTTCTACCTATGGTTGTATTGGACATGGTTTGAAACAATGCTTTCCATCTTAGATTAGTACAGTCATTATTGCTAGTAAAGTACCATAATACCCTTTTTATTTACAAACTCTATCAAGACCCTTGTCCATAATAGTTTAGGACATTATTATAATGGTAGATCCTCATGACAATTTACCATGGTAAAACTACCTTCTAATAAGTTACAATCTCCTTTTATAGAAATTGACTAGAAGATACTTCCATCCTTTAACAATGGGATGATTAATGATATTAAACCCATCACAATTGTTATACAAAGTATTCACTCACTATTTAGTTATTTTCAATTGATATCTTATGAGACTATTTAGTGAGAGTTCTTAAGGCAACAATCTAACCATTTTGCCATAACTAATATTAAAAAGGTGGCAAAGAATTGGAATTCTTACAAGAAAGTTCTCACTTCTCAAAAAATGGTGTGTAAGAAGGCTTTTTGACATTCACTTTTAAATCTTCGCCAATAACTTCTACTATAACATGACTTAGACATTGCATTTTCCTTATTCACTACTCAACAACTAGGAAATTACATTTGTCTTCTAAAATATATCGACAAAAAACAACACTTTAACAATAATGATCAAAGGTACCACTCGACTTTATAAACTAAGTATGTGACTAAAGACAACTTTCTGATCAAGGGTAATTATTCTATGTTTAGATTTTTATTTATTATTTATATACTTTAGTTTAGCATAATTATTTTCTTTGCAAGTTGTTTAGGTTCAATAATGCGTTTCTTAGTTTGTCGCTAACCTTTACATAACAATTTGTTTGAGTTTTTTTTTTAAATTCAACATGACTATATTGTCTAATGAGATTTCCATGCAAACCTTTTAAATGAAATTGCATTGAAAATCAATAAAAAAATAATGAAAACCTCGGAATAATTAAAAATAAAAATAATATTTTATTTTTTTTCAAATAAATTACATTTTTAAATGGTGTTTAATTTTAAGTAGGAATAATAATGAAGAGAATATTAGCAGAAGAGAAAGATTTTCATACCCGTTCTCATTCCAAAATATCCTATCTTTTTTCATTCTTATATCTATATGGATAGAATTTTTAATCCCCCAACCCCATCCTTGTCAAATATTCCAATACCCATACTTATCCCCATTTTTTCATTTTATTAAAATAGTACATATTTATTTATATTATAATTTTTAATAAAAATAAAAATATTTAATTATTTTTATCCTTTTTATTTAAATATAATTTATTTATTTTTTATTATTATATTTATTTATATCTTATTATTTTAATAAAATAATAGCTACTTGAAAATTTTAATAATACTAATACAATAAAAAATGACATAAATCTTTTGTTAAAGTTGATCTTTAAAAATATTTTATATTTAAATAAGCTAATTATAATAGTTTTAATTTTTTATAACATAAACAAATTTAAATATAAATATACATTGCTATAAATTATTTAAATCTATATTATATAATATGAAAATGGGAGAGTTAAGTAGCATAGTTACTATAATCATATCTAATAAAATCTCTACAAAAATTCCTTTACATGTAATCATATCAATTTTTAAGATTCTATATGTATATCTAAATAAGTAAAAATTGAAGGCATCTATTGGATATGAGTCAAATTATCATGCCCAATTTTAAGTAAAAAAAGATTTTATTTTATTTATAATTTTTATTTTAATTATATTTGTATCATTATAAAATTCATAGAATTTATCAAGAATTTTAGAAGAATTTATTTCATTTGATTTATAACACATGTTATATTAAAAATTTTGCCCACTTCTTGATATTATATTCATCAGAATATTAAAATTTTATTATTTAATTGAATTGCATGTATTTTTAATATATTTTAAATAAAATAATTTATTTATAAATAAATTTAAATTATTATTATTTATATAATATTTAAATAGTAAAATTAATTTATAAATAAATTAAAATCATTCTTGTTGAAATGAATTTATTGCAAGAAAAATTTTACTCCAAATTGAATAATTCTCAATTGTAGCCAATATCTTATCACATATAATTTTCATAACTTCGGGGTAGAGATGACAAATAGATGGGTTAGGATGGATATGGATTGGTTCAAAAATGGATGAGTCATTATTAATTTATTTATAATCTAATATAAATTTTTAAATGGGTCATGGATGACCCATGACCTATAGAGATATAGTTAACCTAACTCATCCATTTATCTATCAAATTATTATTATTTTATATTTTATTATTTTTATTTATATTATTTTTTAGCACTATTTTATATTTATTGGTATTATTTTAAAACAAACTTATGCCATCAAAATTTTTATTCTTTATTTTTATTTACTTTTTAAATTATAATTTTTTATCTTATTTTCTTAACATTAATTTTTAAAAATTATTTTAATATTAAATGTAGTTGATTAAATATTTTAATTTTAATATATATTAAATAAAATTTATTTAATTTAAAATAGACATTAAAATAAAATTAAAAAAATTATGAATTATATGTATTCCTTTATAATAATAAATTGTACTTTTAAAATTGCATATATATTAACAATCAAATTTCAATTTATAAAGTATCATATGAAAAATAAAAATTGACCTTTGTTGGTATGTTAATATTTATAAAGTATAACCAAGAATCGAACATATAGTTATATGATATATTACATGTGATACATAATATTATAAGATTTTTATTTAAAAATTAAAAATGATAATTTTGTTATTATTTTTAAGTTTTAAAAGTAAAAATAATAAATTATATAAATTTTAGTACAAAAGACTGAACTTGATTTTACTTTTTTATTAAAAAATTAATATTATCACGTATATAATAATATTATAATATTTTATTTTAAATAATTAATTTTAAAAATTATTTAAATTATATTAAAATTTTAAAGATATTTTATTATAATATTTTTTATTTTATAATATTAATTTATATAATGTACAAATCTACCTCTTATGAATATAAATGGATAAATAATTTTTCATGGGTTAACCTAATATGACCTTCATTTCAATGGGTCAGTAATAACTTGATTCATATTTATCCTAAAATTAAAATAGATAGATATAAATGAGTTAAAATAAGAATAGATATAGATTAAGATTGTCAAGTCTATTTCGGAGGGAAAAAAATGGAGGCATTCGGGGATACGGGGATGGTAGCATTGGATTGATGGCCAAATCAAGTTTTTATCAACTTATTTTATTTTTTAAATGTTAATGTCTTATTTTATTATCCAATAACGCTCAATCAAGCCTATCAAAAATGATTTTGTACTATTTTTGATCCATTTAATAAGAAACTTGTAAAGAAGATTGTTTCATTTTAAAACCAAAACATGTTTTTGATTTCTTTTTAAGCCTTACAATAAAATTTATAAATTATAAATAATAGCTCTTTAAAATAATTGACAATAAAATGGGAATTTAAAATATATATGGTCAAAAAATAATAAATCTTCGTATTAAACCAACCTAATGAATTGATATTAAAATTCGTTGAACCACCAAATTACTATACATTTAATTTAAGTATAAGAAGCAAGAATAGGTAATCACTCTTATTTTCACACACAATAATTTGTGTCCAGTGCTCAAGTTGTTCCCATTGATTAAAAAAAAATAAGTAGAATTAATTTAAGTTGAAATTGCCAGCAAATATATAAAACATTCAAAGAAAAAACATACTATTATAAATAAATTCGAGTATTACTGTATTTCTCTTGTGAGGATTTCTCGCGTATTACTTACAAATCACAAACATAAAATGAGCGTTGCACTCGTTAGGTAGCTTTCATTTCACTGTTCAATACGGTGCATTTTGAGGAATGATTACTGATAGTTATATATATCGTATATTAAATTTATTTTTAAATTAAATTTAATACATTATATGATGATATATCATTAATTAAATTTAGGACAAAATACACGTAATTCTCCTAAAATATGGCCTTATATTAAAAAATTCTTCTAAATTTTCAAATTTTACAAATAATTCCCTAAACTTTTTCAAAATATAAAAATATTAGAAAAAATAGATAGAATAATTTAACAACACTTCTAAATTATTTAGTAGTAATTTTTATTTTTTATTGTGGTTCAAAGTCATCAAAAAGTGAGAATATAACAACAATTTTGAACCGTTAATAAGTGAAATATAATAACGATGGTTGCTCTGCCTAATTACCTTAAAATCTAATCTTTTTCATATTTTAGAAAAGTTTAGAGAGTTATTTGTAAAATCTGAAAGTTTAAAAAAATTATTTGGTAAAAGATCGTACTTCAAAAAGAGTTATGTATATTTTACTCTTAAATTTAATAATTTATTGATATATTATTATATTAGTAATATCCGATAATAGTCTAGTACATTTTGGCCGCAGCGGGAATCTTTGAATTAAGGTGCTTGTTACTTTGTTCAACAATCGCAAGTGGTAGGGCCTCATCAATGTAATTTTCAAGTTGTTAATTTCACCGCAAAAGTGGAAAACGACCATTAATTTTAAATGCAATCACAATTTCACAAATGGCCAACATTCTCAATTCTCATATTCTTCCACACAGCAACACAATAGCTGGATTGCATTACTAGGCTGGTTTCCATGTGTGATTTCAATATTTGCTGCAATTCAAATTGACATTTGAAACGATAATGTAGCATGCATTCTTCCAAAACCATTTTCTTTTTCTAATAATAATAATAATAATAATAATATATTTTTATTTTAATAATATATCCTTATTCGAATATAGTTATCCATACTTTTAACAATCACTTTCATATTGGGGAAGCGAAGATTTCTCCTACTCTCAATACAAGATATGTACAGTTTCATTTATATGTTGTAACATACACATTGTCCACATCCAACATGGCTTTTAAATTTCACTCTTCTATTGAGGAATGAAGATTCTTTTCTAATTCTACATGAGTTCGATGGGCTTCATCTATGTCACAACATTTATATTACTTAAGTTCAAAGCAGGTAAAATCGAATATCGATTTAATTAATTAAGTCAATCTAATTTTAATTTTATTATCTTATTGAGTTAATGATTAAATCAATTTTTAAAATATTAAATTCAATTAAAAAAATTCAAATCAATTCATAATTGATAATTGATAATTATTTCTATAAACTCTTTTGATTGAATGTATGTTTTCTCTGCATTGGGGGAATTACTAAATTAGTAGTTGAAAAATTAGATAAATATCAAATTGGTACTTTAAAAATATTTTAACATCAATTTATTATTAATTTCAAAAAATTTACATCTATTTAGTATTATAAGCACTAAAATTTGCATGAATAGTTATTTTTACCAAAACCTTTGATTTAACTTCATTCTAATATATACTAATTGTTTCCAACAGCAACATAAAAGAACTTGAGATTTCATGAAAAGTGTGAAGAATTGATCAATTAATTATGATTTATGATTTTAATCAAAAGTGGGGATTGCGAATTTTGAGATTTTATATAATTGCTACCAATAACCCCCTTTTTTAATAACAAATCTCTATAAAATTTAATTTATGTGTCAACCAAAACTTAAAGCAAGTTCCAGATTAGAAGATAGGATTATGACTCAATCAAAAATCAGAACATCAATCAATCATAATCATCATCATGGTTCATGAATCAATTAAGAAATTTTGATAATTGTTTAATTGCCTCGATCCTCTTTTAATTCGCATATAAATTCTTGCTATTTACAAAATTGGGGTGATAACAATTAAATTAATTATTCCAACATATTGATCAGCACCCACGGTATACTATATATGATGCAGTCATTGTCTCCACGATTTAATTGATGCCAAATTACTTCACAATTTTATTTTAAAACATGAGGACGGAATGAATGAATGAAGTGTCAAATAATTAGTGTGTGATGAACGAACCTAACATTGAAATTTCAAGATGATCCCTAGAACAATAATCACCGGTTAATGATTAATTTTAATTGCCAAATAGAATTTCAATATATATATATTTAAGTTTGTATTGCCCCACATAAAAAATTTTAATTGTAAGTTAAATTTTAGTTGCCCAGCAAAATTTTGATGTGCATGCATAAGTTTATTATATTACCTCACAAATAAAATTTTACATTTTAAGAGTACTAATTGAATATATATATATTATATGTGTGTAATTTTTTTGAGTTTGCGTGATATCTAACATTGTAATTTTATAAGCACACATGTGATGGCAGAATAAGTAGGGTAATTATCGGAAATGAACTCATAAAAATAATTGATTTTTATGAATTATTTCATTTTTTAATAGAAATAATTATAAATATTTTCTAAATACTTATTTTGTATAAAAATTAAGTAAAGGTTCAATCAATTGTATAATATATATTTATGTGATCATAATATGGATTTATAAGAAATATGAGTATACGTTATCTATAATTCATAAAATTATTACTCATAGTGTATTAATAAAGTTGGATACTTTATTAATATTATTATAAATTTAGAATATATGGCTTATCTTGATCAAATATAGTTTATAGATGTACTTAATATATCAAATAGATATACAAATGAAATTCATATGACTATCGTAAAGATAAATGAAATTTCATATACATTAATTTGTTTTAATGTAAGTCTTAAGTTATATGTTATTATACTCTCATAGATATAATCATATTTAAATTGTAAATAGGTGAGACTTTATTAAGGGTCAATGTACTTTATAATTTCAAGTTGATATTTTTACTAAGAATATAATTATAATATGATAATATAGAATTTGGTAATATAACAGTCTTAGTAAATTTCAACACTTGATCATAAGTCTTAAGCATAAGCATGTTAGCTCCAATTAAATTAGAAGAAAGATGATAAATAATCATCAAAGAAATCAATAAGTATTAAGCTAAGTTAAATTAATTTTATCAATTTAATTGAATGTTATGCAAAAAGATATATTCAAAGAATTAATGTGGCATAGAAATACAATTTAAGGTACCTGCCAATTTATTTAAACTTTTATCTAAATAAATATGTATATAATTGGCATGCAATTTCAATTCCATGGTATAAGAATAACTGAAATCAAATAATTAAAGTATTTAACTATTTGAGATCATAAAATTTCCAAACTAATTTAAGATCTTGTATATACCACTATTGAATCAAGCAAATTGAAAAAAGATTATTAAATTGATATATGGAAATACATGCATAGTCTAATTCATTAGGTCCATGTTTATGGCCCAGCATAGTTAGATATCTAGAGTCAATTTTTGGAAATACTGATATCTAAAATATTTTCTTGGATAATTATGTAAAAGTTAAAGATATGATTTAGATTATTTAATTTATTAAATAAGATAATGTCAAGAATTTGACAAATATAATATTTAATTTTTAAATATTTATTAGAGATACGTTTCAGAATAAAAAATATCCTATAAAATGTTTTTTAAATAAATCAAATATATTTCAAATATTAATTAGAGATATATTTCAAATAGGAAATACCTAATTAGAAATATTGAAATTTTAAAATTGAAAATGTTAAGGCAAAATATTTCCAAATATGAAGTTTTGTTTCAGCCTTAATAAGGCATTATTGACCTTAATAAGATATTATGATCATCAATGTGGCATTATAAGTAAGAGAGTGTTTGGAATACCATTGTCACATAATTTCTTGTCCTAATTCTCAACTCTAAATAAGATCCTAGGGTATCAATTTTTAAAAGAAGGGGGTTTTAGACCTATCAAAACTTTGTCATTTTCAAAGAGAAATTCAAAAGGTTAAGTGAATAATTTATTTTCTAAATTATTCTTATCACAACCTAATTTTAGTTATGATTGGCATAAAACCTAATAACTTGATTTTTATTAACCTGATCTACGTTCCTTATTAAAATACTATAAAACATACAAAGTATTGGGGAAAAGAATTATACAATAAGAAGGAATAATGGGATCTCATTCATCATTTATGATTTAATCATAAAAAAAGGTAAAGTTACTTATACTCCATTCAAACTTAAGGATAAGCTTATCTAACTAACTTCACAAGAAATAAATTTCTAACTTTTAACCCTTGATGTATGCAAGACAAGGCCCAAAAATATCTGGTTGCATCAAAATATCATATGCCATAATCATAATGAGAAGCTTTCTGAATACTTAACTTTGAAGTAGTAATAGAAAAGACTCATCTAATTTAAGAGATTTAATTTAAAATAACTCAACATAAATATAATTAAAAGCAAATATACTTCTTTGTAAATTTTAGCCATCTTTATCCCTTTACAAACTTAATTTTATCTTTTCAGGGTCTGTCTTATTCCTTCACAAATATTCATTAAATCTAGTTTCATATCTCAATTCAATGATTTCATCTCTTCCTTTCACAATTCTCAATTTAATAATTTCTCATACTGGGATTTTAGCATCAAATATCAAATATAAGTGCATTCACATGCCAAATAGTGTAATCATATGATCAATGTATCATTGTAATGTCATAAGATTTTATAGAATATGCAAAATTGAAAAAAAAGCAATAGTTAATTCTATAATCTACTAAAGGGATCTCGAGGCAAAATGTGGCATAGTCAATTATATTCATCTAGAAGGCAACTCTAGAGGCCATAAGTTGACTATAGGTATCTAGAGAGTAATTTTTAGGTATAATCAACCATAGGCCCTTCAATAGCATTTCTTAGGGCCATAGTCGACTATAAGCTAGGTTTTACAAGGTTTTTTGTAATTTCATTGTTCATTCAACACTATAATTTATCCACATACATCACCTTTGAAGCTAGAAATTTTATCAAATCAAGATTAACACACATATTTAAACCAAACTCAATAAAAAAATCATACCACATCAAAATTTTACATCTATCAATCATTAAATTATCAATATACATCATTTCAACCTTAGTTTGTACAAAATCATATAAAAATTAATATAATCTAAGTAAACTACTTACTTACTTAGTTAGCATAAAATCATGTAAAAACTAATATGATCTAAGTAAACTGCTTACTTACTTAATGAGGGAAAAGATAATAGAAGGTTAGACTGGTAATTAATTAATCTTATCCATACAAATTCAAAGAATTAGGGTTGAATACTCAAAATCTCCTAGTTTTTTTAGCTAAAGTAAAATTCTAAGATACAATCATCTAAAAGCTTCAAATTAAGATGATTGCCTTAATTTGACTTGAAATTATTAATGATTAAGTAAGATGAATAGCTTGATCTTGTTGAAATTTGGAATAAAGGGAATAATGAAAGAAATAAGATTGGAAAAGTTGATGAGGGTTAGGAATTTGAGTGATGAGTTAATGATTACTGGGCTTATTGGGTTTTAAAGGTTTAAATAAGAAATAACAAAGTATTGAAGGGTAAAATTAGAAAAAAAACTTCCTAAATCTCTTTCATATATACTTACTTAGTTTTGCCTATGCTTTAACCTTTTACATATTTTATTTCCTTACTTCTTCATTATTTTACTTTATATTCTATTGCACAAATCTGATTATTCCTTATAAAAGATCTAATTTAAAAACAATCATAATAAATCAAACAATTATTTTTATATATAAAAATATTTTTATTAACATTTATTTCTTGAGAGGTTAATATCTATAAATTAAATATGTTATCATCCATATCCATATATGGAGATTAGTAATTTAAACTTTTTAGTTTGATAGAAAAATTATACTACTAATTTAACAATGATAAATTATCTTAGAGAAGTTCAAAGATAGACTTTTCAAATACATAAAGTTGCATTGAAGCCATAACAATCTTCAAACTACATTAGTTTTAATGCTAAATTTAGAAAACATTTCAAATATTAGGATGGAAACCTAAAACATATGCATCAAGAAAATTTTTACGATACTAAAGGCTGTTTCTCATAGCATCTAGTGCTTGGAGTTCAAATATTATAAAATTATGTCACTTGTATGAATAATTTGCTATAATAAGTTATCATAAATTTAAATTATAAAATTATAAAAGAGCATAATATAATTTCTAAACCAATCTCTTTGTTTTGTACAAAGAAAGGAACTCTAGAAGACAAATAGATATAGAAGTTATATAGTTTGATCCTAAAATTGCTCATTATATCTTTCATGTAATTCAAATTTATAAGCAAGGAAAACCCATTGAAGAGTTTCTTAGGTTCATGTCCTACCCAATTAATTAGCAAAATTATTTTTATCTTCCTTAGATTGCCTTTGTTATGCATAATTAACAAGCAATTCAAGGATGTCACAATTTAAACAAATTAACAAGCAAAATAATTACTTGGACTATTCTTTACACTAGTTTTGCTACCAGTGAAAATCCATTTGAGAGTGCCTTGTTTCCATATGTTATGTATAGTTCCTTTAGAGATGTTTTCTTAATCTAGAATGGACACTTTATCCTTGTTCCTTCTCAACTCTGCTTTAATTAGAAAGAAAGCGTTAGAAATAAACGATTGAAGAAGATTGTTTTGTGATTAGTTCTCTTTTTCTAGAGTGTGTAAATCAAAATTTCCATGTTATGACTATCACAACCTATTTCAAGGCACATAACTAGCATAGACATTTACTATAAGTAACCATCTATAAACCTTCCCTATATATGATCAATGCAATAATCTACATCTAATTGTATATCTTCTCTAATAAGGAGTCAATGAAAGAATCCAATATAATTGATTTTTTTATTTCTCACATAGTAAGATACAATTGTAGTATCTAACCTAACTATCTTCAAATCTTACATGAACATTAATATGCTCGAGAAGGCTTGCTTTTAAGGCATATAATGGTAGTTGAGTATTTAAAGGAAAGCATTCCATAAGAACAAAAAAGAAAATAGAGTTGTTTTTAAAGAAAACCTAATGAATAACCATTCTAATTAAATCATAATTTAAATCCATAATTAAATTAGTCTTACCGTTTTAAATCCATAATTAAATTAGTCTTATCGTTAAGATTTTAGAAAAATCTAATTCACATCTCATATACTAGAGAAACGAAATACTCGTATCTTTACATTATAAAGGGTTATATGCATCAACTTACCTATCAATCTCATTATAGTGCCACAATAATAGATAAACATTTATCAAAATGATTCTTTATAATGGAATACCAAAATATAAGGAAAATGTCACTTCAATGTGTTATTTGTTTCATTCATAATCAAGTACAGAAGATTTAAGCAATTAATAGAATATCTAATCATAATAATTAAATAAACTTTCTTATAACTCCTGATCATTCTATCCCTTTAGAAACCCCACTTTATCCCTTCACAAATAGGCATGTGGATCCTATGGTTAAAGCCATACTAAGAATGTTATCATCCCTAATATCACTAAATCTCATTCGTAGTACATATTATCAAAATATTAATAAGTGCTTCAACTAGTACTTCAATATCGTAGTTATAACACAAGCATTTATTGTAAAAACAAAGGCCTTAAACAATATATCAATACAAGTGTAATTAAATTTCCATGCAACATGCATATTTAATAGTAATTATAATTATAATTATTATCGCATGTAATAACCATAACCTAACACATATTTGTATTCTAACAATACTCATTATTTATTTGTTAATATAATATTATAACATACCTTATTTCATAATAGTAATTCACAAACTAAGACATGATTGCAAATTAGATAATTGTGTCAAAAACATCTTTTATGGAGGAGTCTTATGCCAAAAATTAAAAGTTTAGCTTCATAAATTGATTTGAAGCCTCCAATAAGTTTCTATAAAACATGAATCAATTTAATTCATCTAAGCTCAATTTTATGAGGTTTGAATTAATTTATGAGTTAATTTAGTGTAACCTAAATTAATTTCCCAATCTATTTAGTTACCCAATTTTGCTTTTGCCAAAGGTAAATTAATTTAAGGAATGAATTTTCATATAATGCCCCCGATGAATTGAATTAGCACATAAAATTTCATTTTTTTGTAGAAAATTTCATTATTCATATGCAAGGACATCTTACCAGATCTCATCCTTCATATAACTTTATATAATTCAACCATTATATAACATCAAAATTGCATTTTATGCACTAATTTCCATAAGTAATTCATATTAAGAGCCGTTTCACATCATTTAGTTCCAAATATATATTGAACCACAACTTGACCAAACTAATTCATTCAAGATTGTTTATGTTTAGTTAGAATGTCTATTCATAACCATTAAAGAAGGCTATAGATGGTGGAAATAAAGATTAGCTTGTTCCTAAACATTCGCAGTTAAGAATTTGAAATGAGGGCACCTAATTTTAATTTCAACCAAAACCCTTAGTCATCTAGAATTTTAAAGAGAAAGGATGAAGGAGAAGTTTTACAAAAACTAAAAAATGGAATTCATTGCTTCATTTAGATTGAATGAGAAACGAGGAATGGAGAAAGATTAAGACTCTTTCTTGCAAATAAGAAAAAGAGGATGAGGATAAGGAAGAAAAGTTTAGGTTATTTTTAGGAAAATGGAGAAGAACCTAAAGATGGGGATATAAAAAGGCAAAAATAGGGAAAATCCACTAAACCCTTTCCACACCTATATACTTACCTTTAACAAAGCTTAATTTTTAAATTATTTTTAATCAAATATTTATCACGTACTTTCTACAAAAGTTACTTAAAACACTTTTATGATTAATCAATCATTTCTTTATGAAACACGTTTTGAATTCTAACAGGTGTAATAATGACTTAAAATTATTATCTTCATTTTAGTTTCTATCAAACTATAGTACAATTCATTAATATGCAATTTTTTAAAACTGTATGATTAATGGTAATGCAAACCTAAATTCTTCGAGGTTTATAGGTGAAATAGGAGTTAAAGAAAAAAAGAGAAGTATAATTTTATAGCAATTAAGTAAAAACTTAAAGGCTAAACAAGTTATCTACTACCATCATTAAGATTGCTTTTTTAAATCAATAATGTATAAGATTTTGCCTTGTAATTCAAAGCATAATATGCTTTGATTTTTGCTTTTAATATCGAAGAATCACACTAAAATTTAAGGTCTTCTTATCATCCATCAATATTCAAAAAGTCAAACAACTTGTTCAAAGCAATCATTCAAATTAGATACAATAGAAAAAAACTCCAAACTCAATTCATAACCACCCAAATGATGCACAACTAAATTAAAATAATTTATCTCAAAACTATAAAATTGCAAAGTCCTTGGTAACTTAGTGACTAACTAGATTAAATTTAATTTTGTGATGATGGAAGCTAGTTTTCAAATTTAATAAAACTATAGTGTCCAATGGAAAAAAAGTAAAAATAATTGATAAAACAAATTATTAGCTATAATATTGGGATAGTTGAGATTACTTCTTTGAATTAATGTTAATAAGATTTTGCTATATACCTTATAACATTAATATTATAACTTTAGTCTTTAGGATCATGGAATTACACTATCAAATATTATTGGCCAAGAGAAGAAAAGGCTTTTTAAATGACTAAAGTTTTAATGGAGATATTGCAATTCAAAACTGATGATTTAGTCCACAAGGTAGCTTGTTTATCTATAGGCTTGAGCCTTTAAATTTGAAACTTATTTAAATGTGGGCTAAACTTAGCTTGGTTCGCAAACTGCAAGCCAACACACCAATAAGTTAGGTCAACCTGTATTTTTTTATTTTTATTTTCTTAATTTTTATATAGGCTCAAGTTCTCAATTCGTGTAAAATCACATTTGTCTCTCACTTTCAATTACATAAGATTGTATTATAAATTATTTTTAGATGATATTTTTGTTTTGTGAGTATTTTATGACTCATATTATTTGTGTATAGTATTTTTTTTAGGTTATATAGAGATTTTAAATATGTTATGACTTATTTGTAGTTAGATATACAATATTTTGAAATGATTTTAATTTTTTATTATTTAAAATTTTAAAAATTAAAATATTAAAAAAATTATGGGTTGACCAATTTACCTATAGGTTCTTATAAGATCAAACTAAGGCTTCCAAATTAGTGCCTCATAAAATATACTACCAAGCCCAACTCAGCTTGCAAACAAACCAATAGTCCCGTTGCACAGCTATTTTGCGATTAGGAAGAGAAATAAAAGGGAGAGGGTAAAGACAACAATTGATGTTTTACTTCTATTCATTTAATTTTTACCTCAAGTTGGTAATAGTAAAGGGAAAATGAAAATATTAATCTGAGGAAAAAAACAACAAATATCATTTCTCTTTATAAAATTTTCATCGAAAAAGTGACTAACATTATTGTGTCCAGCGGATCATCATTCTTAAAGATATTTCTTTTTTTAATATAGGTGTGAATGGAAATTGAGCTAGATCATTAAGTAATTGATCTATAATGTCGGGTTATGTTTCAGGCCATTGGAAACTTGAAGCCTCAACTAGCTGGTGTAATAAAATTAAATGTTAATACTACATGAATTTCTGTTGTATCTTCTTTGACTGTTTTGGCCTATTCAAGCACCCGTAATATGCTTGGGATTTGCTATGACAACGATGAGAGTCTTCACCAATAGCAACAGAGTTATTGGCCATCTGTAAGATTGTTCTCGTATCTTGTAATTTTGAAGGGAAGAATTTCAAGTTGAAAATGATTGTATTGATAAATAGTCCCATATTTAGTTAAGTCATTTTAGTAGAGCAATGGGACTAGGTATTTGGTCACGATTCCTCCTCTTAATTCATTTGTTATTGATGAATAAAATGTTTTCTTTTAAAAAAAATGAAAAAGAAAAAAGAGAGGGAGAGAGATGTCTCTCACTTTGAAAATAGGCTGCTAATTTCATGCACTTGCTTTTATTTTTTGCAAATTTAATTATATAAGAATTTATAATTTCCTCCGAAATTTCTATAGCTTTTGCAATTTATTTTCTTAGCTCTGTAATTTTGTATGAACTTTACGTACAATATAATATACAAGAAGTTACTATTCCAACCGGTTTCGATCTAAAATTTTAAAATTTATAATTTTCACGTGAAAATTTGCTTTTCATGCAAAACTTATATGCATATTATTTTCTCTACCCGCTGGAAGCAAATCCTTATAATAGATTTTCCATAGTTTGCATGGATGAAGGAAAATGGGAGGGAAGAAGACAGGGAAAGAAAAGAGAAAGTTATGTACTACCTTTTCTGTTATTGGAAATTTTTGCTTAAAAAAAAAAAAAGGAAAGAAATGAAAATCTGTGATTAAACCTTCAAAATTTTATACTTTTAATATTTTATATTCTTCTAAATAGAAGAATTTTAAAAAATTATTTACTTAATTTACTATTTTTTCTTTATTTTATTATTAAATTTATATTTATATTTTTAATATTTCATTATTATTTAAAATTTTTAAAAAATATCTAACATGTAAAAAATAAATATTATAATTGTACAAATTTTTTAATAAAAATATAAAACTACCTTTTCTATTATTAATAACGATTAAACTTGACAATTGTAAATTATATTTATTTACCTATATATACATTTATCTTTTCCTTGACTCATCCATACTAGGTTCAAAAATGAATGCGGAGTAAATTATTATTGACTTTATTGAATAACGATCTTATTAGATCAACCTATAGTAATTTTTTTCTCAAACTTTTTAAATAATAATTGTAATATTATTATATTTTCACTTATTATATCAATTTTCACAAAAAAAAATTAATTATAAAAAATTCATTAACAAATTAATTTTTTAAAAAGATAAAATTATAAAAATATATAATAATTAATTATATACTTTTGTTTAACCTTCCATTATCTCTCCTTATATAATTTTAAACATTCAACTAAAGAAAGGAAAAATCATAACTCAACCCTACATTCTCCTCCCCTTCCTTCTCTGCCCCCTATTCTCCTCCATTATTTTTCCTTCTCCTTCTGAATTCCAAGCAAACTATAATATATTTTCAGGAGGTGTTCACGCTTTTCATATAGCTCTATATCCATTTCTTCCTCTCGCTAGCAGAGGAAAGTTTCTAGTAGAAAGAAGAGCTGAACTCGCACAGGAGTGATACAATTTTATTTTATTTTTTTAAATCACGCTTTTTGCAAGTTTTACATGAAGAAAGTGCAATTCTCTTACAAGAATTTGCAAATTTTTTATTTATCTATTTATTTGTGATGTAACTTTGATCAATGGAATTATAACTTTTCATTTGCTTATTACATGCAAAGCTTGTACAGAATTATAATAATATTTATCAACAATTACAGTTATAAAAGTTCAAAAAAAATTATTAAAAAAAAAATGAGGAATATGAATATGGAAGAATTACTCCTTTTTAAAAATGTCATAATGGGAAAAATTGCTAAGGAGGTATAAAACTATAAATTGTTTCTAGAGTTTAACCATAATAAATGGTCAAAATGTTACAAATTGCTAATTGCTAATAAATCACTGCACCTATAACTTTTGAGTCACAAAGTAACATTCCACATGGGAAATCATCAAATAAAAACCAAAGCACATATTAACCATCACAAAACAACTAGCAATAGAAATCAAGCCCCAATAGCAATCATTCCACAAAATTTCCAATTGGATAAATTTTCGTTCTTCAAAATAGAAAGGTAGAAAACAATGCCGCTCTATGTTTATATGCTAAGTCTAGTACAATCATGACATACTATTTTTTTTAAAAAAAATAATAATAGGAACAACTAATTCACTAAACATACATACACATTCATGGACTTGAAATGGAACCCAGAATATAAGAAAAAGCAAAACTTCAAAGCATATTAAATACTACTTGGGTCAAAGGTTTTTGACTTATGAATATTATGTCTATGCGTGGAAATTCACTACTTTGTTACACCAAGATCACAAGGGCCATGAAGTAATTTTGCATATAAATGCAGCAACTGATTTTCCTTCGGTCCATATCTCTTGCCAAGTAAAACAATGAAAGACCCTCAGCAAAAACTATATGGGCAAAAAATATAATATATTTTCAGAAAAAGATGATGATGCTAGTCAAATAGCTCTATATCCTTTTCCTCTTCTTATTAGCAGATCCCTAAGTTCAGCTGATTTGTCAATTTAGCAAGCATGCAAAAAACTCACTTGAAACATCCTTTAAAAAGAGCAATTTGATTTGTTTATGTCTCAAAAAAAAATTTAAAAATAACCCACCTGGTTTAGAAGAATGCCGAAAAGACACAGCATCTAGCCATGCAGATACCAACTCAGTTTTTCCTTTAAGCAGTGACAGATACAGAATACAGAAGACAGCCAAGATCCCACCAGCTTTATCCAATTAAACCATAAAAGTCATCCAACAAGGAAAAGGTATATTTCTGAATTCAGTCTGAGTGTAAGGAATGGTTTAGTTCACATAGTAAGTTTTTGCGGGAAAAAAAAATGAATTTCTTAAGAAGTAAATTTTTTTGTATACTTCCTGAAAAGCATTCAAGTTGTTTTGTTGACAAGTTCTTTAGAAGTTCTTCTTACCTAAAGAAGGTAGATAAGCAGCTTTTTATATTTTGTGAGATGTAAAACTTCTTGAACAATCCTACTTCTCCCTTTTCTCTATAAGTAGCCAACCAAATAATCTATCTACCTCCTACTTTTCAGGAAATTGCATTTCTTGTGTAATTTTGAGCCAACCAAACGATCTCTACGAATCAAGAAATTCCATAAATTGGAAGTAATCTGAGAATACAATAACTTAAAAAACCAAATTGAAATTGTTTTACATAACTTTCTTTGACCATTGCTATGCCAATCAAAGCACAAATTTATCTGTTACCTAGACTCAAGCTAAACAATGAGTTGCCATGCAAGTAACAGTTATACAGAAAAATGGGCACTCAAAGAACTTGCCTCTCAGCAGCTTCAGCAACAATTGGCAATCTAGGGACTTGACCCAGCGCGCAAGAAGAGGAACCGTAAATCAAGCACACCAAGAGGAACAAAAACACAGTGCTGTCCAAACTCATCATGAAATCCAAGCCCAACCCATCTCTTGGATTAAAGCTTCTTTCCAATAGATCAGGGAATATCAACAGCACATCAAGGACAATGGCTTGCATTGTATTGAACCTCACATATCTGCTAAAATTGGGGTTTCTCACAACAACAAAGTAAAGTGCCAAAAACACCAAAAACCCATTAAAGGGAAAGCTCTTGAACACCCGTATGGCAGGTATTAAGGGTTGCACAATAGCTTGAACAGGATAGAACTGAGTTATCACATACTTCCCGTACTGTATACCATCAAAGAAAGGATAGAAATAACAAAGTGCAGAAATTAACCTGTCAGGAGCATCAGCGGAGTCATTGTCCTTCGATTTGGCAACTGTGAGGCTTCCAAACTTACTGGGGTTTCTGAATTTCTTTGGAAGCATGTTTACAGAGAGAAGAGATGGGTGTTCATGGGAAAACAGAAAGGCTGATTTTTTCAATGGTTTTTGTGAAATCCTGAAAGACACTGTTGGGGAAAGGAGGCTGGAGCTGGCCATGATTGAGAGAGAGAGAGAGAGAGAACCTCAAGATTGGCCTGGAAGAAGCTTCAATTCAGGTATTGGGATTACTGGATTAGGAAGCGAAATAGAGGGGAGGGGGATAACAACTGATATTCTTGCTTCTGTTTGGTTTACCAGGAGGCAATCGTAGAAGGGGAAAAAGACAAAAAATCTTATTTTGAGGATATAAAAATAATAGAAATATTGAATCCTAATTGTTAAAATATTGAATCCCAATTTTTCTTTAATTCTTTTTCGTTGCAAAAGCAACTACCAATGATTTTGAGAGATAATTGTGAATATTGAATCCTAATTGTTAAAAGATTTTTTTTTTTGGTTAATCAGGACAGAAATTATGACTCTCGCATTGAAAATTGGGAAAATAGGGGTATTGCTTTCATGCACTTTTTTTACAGTTTTTTTAATAAGAATTTATAATTTTATGAAATTTTTTATATATCTTTAGAATTTATTGTTATAACATTGTAATTTTGCACAAATCTGGATCTGGCATGCAATATAGTATAAAAAGTTTACAATTCCAATTATTAAAATTGCAACACAATTTTAAGAATACATAATTAATTAAAGCTATTTATAATTTAGTGCTTTTGAAATACCCTCTCTGTTGCATTTTGAAGGAGTTTTTAAATTTTTTTTATCTGTTATTTTAAAATTTTAATAAAATATTAAATATTTTTTTAAATTTATTTTTTATTAATAAATATTTTATTCTTCTATACTATTAATCAGCTTGCATTTATTCTTTTATATTTCTCTCTTTATATTCAATTATCTTAAGTTTTATACTAAAAAATAATCTTGTAAAACTCGTTAAAAATAAATAAATTAAACCACTTTCTTAATTATGTAAAATTGATTAATTATGATAGATAAATAGAAACGGAAGGAATATCTATTTTTTCTTACTCGTCTTCTTTCCATCATAAAGATTAATTACGATAGATAAATAGAAACTTATGGGTAGTTGGTATTTTTATTGTTAGTAAAAATAATTAAATTATTAAATATATAAAGATAAGAATTAAAAATTTATATCTGAATGTAAATGAATATATTTTAAGGAATATTGAATAGAGTTGAATTAAAAAAAAATTATTTTTGACCACTTAAATTTTTTTATTTTGAATAATGAATTAGTTAAATAAAGTTAAAAAATTATATTACGACATACTTCTTCCGATCCTTATTTATCTATCACCATTAACAAACTTTGTACATATTAAGAGAGTAGTTTAATTTATTTATTATTAGTGAACTTTACAAGATTACTCCTTTATACATAAAATTTAAAATAGTTAAAAATAGAGAGAAATTTTAAAAAATAAATGCAAGTGGATTAAGAGCATAGAATAATAAAATATTTATTTATTATTAGGAAGGGTAAATTTAAAAAAAATATTTAATACTTCATTGAAATTTTAAAGTGATAAATAAAAAGGAATAGAAAAACTCTTTAAAATGCGACGATAAAAAAGAATGAAAAGAGTAAAATAATAGATTAAGCATTCAGCCTAGACTAAAAAAATTTAAATATTTAAAGGATTAAAAAATTAATTGGGCCTATAAGAAAGCCCACGTAAGCTTATAATCGAAACAATCTTCAAATAAGAAGATAAGATCACTCTAAATCCACAAATAACTTGTATAAGCTACAAGTTTAGGATCTCTTTTACACCACTAAGCCAAAAAAAAAAAATGAGGATGTGACTCGATGAAGAAAGTGAATGGTGATTAATATAAGCAACATTATTTTTAATAATATAAAATTTTTAATGAGCGTTGATAAAATAATTTATAAATTATATAAAATTATAATTCTATCCTCTAAATAATAATTTGTATATGAAATTTTATTCCAGTTGTATTATTCATAAATAAAATTATTTATACAAATTAAAATGATGAAATTACATGGACAAATTATTATTAAGATTGAAATTATAATTTTATATTATTCAAGGATCATTTTATTAGTATTTTACAATTTTCATAGTATAGTTGGTAATTTTATCTTTTTTTTACAATTTTCATAAAAATTGCTTTTCATAAAAATCTTATAAAAAGCATATTTTTTTTATAAAATTTGTCACCGTGCATATTCATTTTTTCTCTTACCTACAAAAACAAACCCTTAAAAATTAAAATAGATTCCCTTTGAATTTACTAGCATATATACTTTTGTAATTTTTATGGAAACTTTTATATTTCCGTAACAAATAATTTTTTAAGATATAACAACCTTTATCAATAGAGAATTGTATATATATATATATATATATATATATATATATATATGCAAAATATAAAAAAATTTATAAAGAAATTAAAAACTATCAAATTATAGATTTGGCATTTTATTTTTTCTGAGTGGTGTGAACATTATTTTATAGTCAGATATCGGGCCAATAATTTTAGGGTGTGTTTGAAAGCACTAATTTAACGCTTAACTTAATATATTCAAATTTAAAATTATATTTCATTTATTTAATTTATTAACATTAAATATTAAATTAAGCAAACATTTATTTTTCAGAGATTTGGAAATACTAGTTTAGCACTAATTGAATAGGTTCAGATTTAATATTATATTTTATTTATTTAATTTATTAGGATTGAATATTAAATTGAGTGAAAATTCGCTTAATGTAAGCAATAATTATATTATTGAATGAATTCATCAAATACTTCTATTTTGATAAGATTTTATCAGATAAAAATATTCAATATTATCTTTATTTTCTATTATAATTAAATTCGTATGTTATATCTCATTTAAGAATTCAATATATATAAAAATTTTAAAATCATAATTGATATAATTAATATTTAATATAATTTTGAAATTATATAGAATTTGAATATTTTACAATAAAACTTTTAAATCATTATCTACATTTAGTGCTTAAAATTTTAAACACTATAAATTTAGTATTTAAATTCAGTGCTTAATTTTAATACTTAATAATTATATATATTTATACAGAATTTTAGATTTAGTATTAAAAAAAATGTGATACATAAAATTTTAAAATTACGGTTAGGCACAAATATAAATTTATATAAAATTTCAATATTTTGGGATTAAAAATTTAAATTATTAATTAAATTCAAATTTTAAAAATTGAAATTATTTAAATATAATAAATTTAACACTTAAAATTCAGTACTTAATTTCAATATTATCAAACACACCTTTAATCAAAATCACTAATGGCCATAAACAGTACTGAGCAAAATATACCTTGAGGAGGAAGGAAAAAAAATCGCTAATTTAGAATGACTTTCTAAGATTCCTCCGAAAAAATTGTAAAATTTATATTAATAATAACTAGCGAATAAAGCTAACAAGAAAATATGGCTTTCTCCTTCTTCTCACAAATAAAAATAAATAGTTTAAGATTACAAAACTTAAATGAGATGAAATTTGAAATAACGCTTCCCGTGACCTATATTTCAATTTTTTTTTATTTACTTAAAGAACTTTCCGCATATTTAAATTTTAATTCAAATTTGAAAAATTAAACGAGAATCCACGTTGTGACAAGGCCAGAACTCAACCAAGACTGCAAGTATGCAAATGAAATATGTATTGCTAAAATCAAAACCAAGTTAAAGAAGAAAATGACTCAATAAATACATGTTTTTATCCAAAATAACAACAACAACAAAAAAAAATGCATCTATCATTTTATATTTAAAACAAGGTTCAGCCCAGCCACGAGACATCATGCGATTTGTATTATACGGCGTCAAACGGTAAAATATTTTTACATTTAAGAGAAGGTCATAAATTAATACTGCTAAATTATATTTTATTCTAAGAAAAAAATAAAAAAATATTATTTTAGAAAAATATTTTTCTAATCTAAATCCTTTTTATTAGTAAATTTATAAAAAATCAAAAAATTATATTTATTAAATTTTTATATTTTTTAGTTTATTCACGTCTTTATATTTTCTTTTAAAGGTCTTATTATAGTTGTTAAATTTATTATATTTATATTTATGTGTAATATATGATAATGTAAATTTTTTATAATACTCATTAACGAGTCAAACTAATTAATAAACATAAAATAAGAACTAAGTGTTGATAATTGCATTAAAAAATTAATTTTATATTAGTCCAGAAATAGCATAAGCTCACTTACGGGTAGACTAAAATAGCACAGAAATTACAAAAACAAAAAAAACAAAAACAAAAACAAAAACAAAACAAAACAAAAATGAATTTGGGCATGTTTTGCCTTAGATGCCCAAAACGCCCCATAGGGCCAAGCCGCAAAGAACAACCGGAACTCCGTATCTGGAATTTGCACCCGAATTATCCCCGGCTGGGCCTTGAGAAGTTTCCGGCGATGAACCCGCTGGAGCCACACCCGTAGGGCTTGACGGAAGAGTGGCCGGTGACGCCGAACTCGAGGGAATGCTCGGAGAAGCCGCTGGAGTTGCTGCAGTGGATGGCCCTTCTGACACCGGTGGAGCCCCAACTGGGCTACTCTCCGGAGACGCCACCGGGGTGGCCGCAGGGGTTGCAACCTTCGGCGAAGGAGCCGCCGGAGATGGAACAGGAGATGACCTATTGTTGGTTGAGGGACTCGTAGCCGGTGGCTGACTAGCCGGAGCGATGGGCGCTGACCCAGATGGAGAAATTGACGGAGCAGCCGAAGGGGGCGGTGAAGACGGAGACTTGGCAGGGGATGCAGTAGGATTCGACGGAGATGGTGATTTAGCAGGCGGCGGCGTGGTGGTGATTGACGATGACTTGGGGGAAGGAGCAGGTGCATTGTCTGCTTGTACTAAATTCGAAGAAATCACAAGCAGACCAAGTATGAAAATCAGAAGTGATGGATTCATCTTTAGTGTACGAGAATGAATGAATTGAATGAAACACAAACCAAGATTTGACAGAGGAAGCAAAAAGAACTTTGGCTTTCTGGGAAAGAAAGTGAAAGAATGTTTGTACGATGAAGATGAAGGTGCCCTTTGGGGAGGGTATATATAGGAGAACAGTAGTGAGAGAGAGAGTTAAACGTTGGGATATTTGGAAATTTTCAGAATTGTATAAAAAAGTAACCGTTATGATTCTTCGGTGAAGTGGATGCAGGCTATGGAGGGTAAATTAGCCGTTACCTGGCGGTTTCTGTTCAGGATTCAGATTCCCCGGGGCAGAAGGAAACAAACAAACGCAAAAATATAGGTTAAATTAATGGATTTGCCCTTCGATGAATGGAAATTGAAACGAAAGAAAGAAAACTTAAAATTTTAGTTATGGAGGGAAAATGCCGAAATGAGGAAATTTTGAAGACCTTTGTTAATTTTTTTCCTAATTAAAATCTTGTATTGAGTTAGTCTATATAACATTTAACTACATATCAATTTTTATTCTTTTTGTATAATAATTTAGTAACTTCATCTTTAATGTGAAGAGATTAAAATTTAAAATGAAATTAATTTTATAATAAGGGTAATAATTTTAGATACAATATGATAACTTAACATAAATATAATATAATTTATATGAGTTCGAATTAGTTTATGTGGGTTCAAATTGTAAATAGATTAATATATACGACATAAATAATAAATAAATCGAGTTATAGTTAACTCAAAATTAAATGAGTTCATGTACTAACTTCTTTAAGAATTAATATTAAAATTTTAAAATATTATTTAAAAAATAATCAATAATTAATTTAAAAATTATTATATTTATTAAAATGATAAATTTTATGTTATAATAAAATGATAATAAAATCTTGATAAAATATTTAATTAATAATTAAAATATTTTTAGTGATAAATAATAAGTAATCAAATTTGATAAATATATTTATAATATAAATTTTATTAATTAAAATTATTAAGTGAATTAGACATATTGATTCTTCTTAATATATTTTATAAATGAGTTGATACAATATGATTATTATTCGGATGGGAATTGAGCTCATTTTGGTTGTTATTTCTATTTAATACAACATGAATTTGACACACAAACATGAATTACCATCCTGCTTTATACAAATTAAATTGATATAAATTTTTAATAAAAAATTAAATTAATATAAACTCAATCTTACAGTAATTAAAATAAAATTTTAGTCAAATTTAAAATATTAATATATGAAATTAATGTAAATTGCAAATTATAGCTTTTTCTGTTTTTTTATCCATCTAAGTAAAGAAAAATGTTAAGTACCTTCATACATTTTTCATATTGAAATGCATTTTTGCATTAATTTATTTATTTTAATATTTAAAAAAGATAATTCAACGTTAAAAATAAAACTTTTCATAAATTTATTTTCATAATAAAAATTATTAATTATTTATTTTTTTCACTTTTTTTAATGATATTATATGTTTTTATTTTTATTTACTAAATTCTTCACTACTAACCCAACACTTGGTGGATCAACAAAAGAAAAAAAAAACTTTTATGATGAATAAATGGAAATACAATTTTATCAATTTTTGGTGATTTCATTTTTGCGTTTGATTTCGATTAAGATCAGTCCATGTGAATCAATTATTTAAACATTCATTCTATTTTTTGAGTTAATTTAGTGTACGAGGAAATATTTCAATAGTTCAAAACTTCAAGTGCTAAAACATCCATTTATGATGGGAAACCAAAACTTCGACCCTTATAATGCCAAACTCATTAGGAATATTGTTTTTCACTCCAAATTATTGGAAAAAAGAATTAAAATTTTCATTTGTATTATATTATTTTTCCTTCTGAGTAGTCTCTCTGAAAAATAAATAAATAAATAAAAGTTTTAATTTGTAATAATAATTTGAGTTGAAAACAATAAATTTGCTATGTGGCAGCATTTTTAGGGTTAAAGTCAGTCATATGACTTCTTTTTATCAAAATGCATTGACGCATAGATACTAAGCATTAAAAAAAATGTAATTTACTAACATAACTTGGTATGAGTGGGAGCAATTCTAATATCATAAGTAAAAAAGAAGTCTCGAATTTAATTTAAATTTTATATATGGAGAAAACTTAATTGGGAGAGGCCTTCACCTTAATGCTTAATAGTATTTTAAAAGATTAATCTCTCAGAGTGGAAATATTTGATGAAAAAAATATGTAATTTAGCCTTAATCTTTTTAGGCCTGGTTAAAAACAATTTTTTAAAAAGAAAAATCAAAACTGTAGTTTTTGTATTTAGGGTTTGTTGTCCACTATGCAAAAAGTGTGGGTTAGGCCGGCCTTTAACCCAATCCATGTCATGGTCCAAAAGACTGAATATGGGCCTGTTTGATAATACGATGAGTTAGCATAATAATAGTGATAATGATAAGTTTAATATTTTTTGGACTATTTTTATCATTTTGATTTTTAAAAAAATAAAAATTTTCTTGTAAATTTTAACCTGTGATTTGATATAGTTAAAAATAAAATTTTATTTCATTTATAAATGAATTTCTTTTTAAAATATTATTTGACTTTAGATTAAAAAAATTTATTTTATTTACAATTCATATGTTAATTACATTTATGTCATTTTGAAATCCATTAAATTTATTAAAAACTTTATTTGAATTTATCTTCATTTTACCTAAAACACATATTATATAAAAAATCTATTATCTTTCTAACATTATAGTTATACAATCAAAATCTATTTTTCAATTGAATTTCATTCATTTTTTAATACATTCTAAACAAAAATTTATTTATAAGTGAATTAAAATCATTATTTTTTATAAAAAATTTAAATAATAAAATTAATTCATAAATGAATTAAAATCATTTCTATTAAAATAAAATAAAATCAATTCTACAAAATTGTAATGTGAATTGAACCTAAAAGAAAACAATTTTGTATTTCTTTATTATCTGAAATCATACATAGCAACAAACATTATTTTAATGTAATTTTTATTTATACATTTTTACCTCAAAAGTACAAGAGTTTATATTTAATACATTATCAACGTAAAATTTTTTATATTGTTAATAAATAAAAAGATGATATATTATTAAAAATTAATATTTTTATAATAGTAAAAAATTATAATAATTTTTATTAATATGATAGCATAGTATATGCAATAATATAAATTTTGACTTATATTAATAATAAATTAAATTTAAATCCAATATTAAAACCTTATTTTAATCCTTCATTAATGTCACTTGTATCAATTTCATTCCTTATAAATGTTTTGTATCAATTTTGTTCCTAATAGATAATAAATTGATTAATTTGATCATTCTCTTAGTATTTCTGTTAATGAATTAAGATAGAATGACTAAAATGATAGATAAATAATATATGAGAAATTAAACTCATGCTGTAAATTTTTTAAGGACTAAATCAATGCAACTTTTATTTGTGAAGGACCTAAAATAAAAAGAAAAATCAAAAGTTAATTAATTTATAAAAACTTAAATGTTAATTTTCAATACAAATTTAAATATGTAATTTATATATATACTAGCATCTTTATGTGCCCTTTTAAACGTACTCAGAGCCATTTTTATAAAAATAAAAATAAAAAATTGTAAATGTTATTAATGAGTATTAACTATATATAAATATTATTTACATCAAGAATGATATAGTTTTTAGAAGAAAAGTGTAAGATTAAAAAAAATAAACACAAATTTTCTATCCAAAAAATGCGATGGAAAGAAATTTTATTACAAATTAATTTGTTGCAAACAAACATGCATGATAGTATAATTATGTATCCATATGATTATGATCATTTCGATTTATTTTAAGGAAAATGTCACTTTTTGCCAAAATATTGAATTTTCCCTGTACTCGTGATTTCATAAACAAATTGTTATGGTATGTAAAACAGACAAGAAAAATCATTAATTTCTTAATATTTCTTGTTACATACCTTTTAACTCTTTTATCCTCTATTTTTTTTTTACTTTTTGCATCATTTGTTCTTCCTTGTTATAAGAAAGATAAATATTATAATTTGTTTCAAACTTTTATTTACAATTTATGATTTATAAACTTCGTAAATTTAAATTCTTATTTTTTAAATTGTGTAAAGGTTTTGTTTGATTATGAGTTGATTATGAGCAATTTGCACTTGCCCAATAGCTCAATTGAACAAAATTATGAAGTTATTTAAAGGACTCGATATTAACCAATTGGTAAGGAAGAATTGAAGCTAATTGATCAATTTACAATCAGTTAATTATATTTTGGTATCATCATTTGAAATTCGCTAATAAATTTGCACTATCACTATTAAAGCCCATATCCATGATTAATTTGGCCTATGTATAGATGCTTACATGTTTTAATTGTTTTATCCAATTCATTCTTAGCGCTTAGAGCCTATTGAAATGGATTCAAGTTCACTAATGAGTCTATAAACACCTGAAAATATGGTTCATTTAAATGCAAATCGGATAGTTCATGGATCCATTTGTAATTTATTTATCTTCCTATTTTTTTTACTATGTAATGACTTAATAAAAAAACTAGCCCATTATTTTCTAAGGCCCAACCCTATCTTTATACTAAAATTAAAAATTTTATATGAATATATGGATGGATTCATGTTTTGATAGGTTTTTTCTTTTTTAATTTTTGCATTAGAAATGTTATAATTAGGAATTTAGATTTAAAAATAATCAAATAAGAGAGGTTTTAAATTTTTTTTCAAATAAAAATTAGCCATTTAAAAAAAAGATACTTAAAAAGATGAAATATAAGCTTTTTTGGAAAAAAATGCAAAGGTCACAAACCTGTCCATTAGATTCATGGACTGGGAACTCTAAGACTAGGACTTCAAATTCTAGAGTTTATAAATTTTGTGAACTTGTCTAATCTGATTCAATCCATTTAGGCTAGTTTAGCATAAACCTATTTACAAATGAATCCATTAAATAGCTTTACTAGTGTTACATGGGTCTTATAAAGATTCCACATTTACTTTATAATTACCATTATTTTTACAATCTTTCAAAAGAAATTCATAAAGGTCTTTGTCTATAAAAGATTTCGAAAAGTCCTTTTCTTATATTTAATTTTAGCACTCCTTTTATTCACTTGGATAACATTGTTTCATGTTCTTGCTTACCTTTTGATATTGTAAGGCTATAAATAGATAGTCTTAAGACAACAATTTATATATTCTTGTTATTGACCTGTTGGGCCTACAATTGAGCAATCAACATCATCCAAGTGTGCATCAGTCATAAGTTAACAGATAAAAATTCAACCATCTTTAGTTATATACCACAAATACATGAAAACTAACTCTCATAAAATTAGGTTTTTTTTATAAGGGGAAATAAAAAGGATAAATTAATACAAGTAACTAGCTTTTATAATTTTAGCCAAGCTTTTATAATTATTATGTATAAGAATAATCTTCCTTTCATTTACCAAGCATTAATTATACACCCATTGGCTTTGAAAAAAATTGTACTTCTTGATAATCTATAACTATAACTATGCTATGAATATTCAATAACACATGCTATGATAAGCAATAATCTATCTAAGACTAAGTGTACATTAAAAATACATTTATAAATGACATATTTTCAAGAAATGTTAATGCACATATATATTTGTTATTTATGCTTAGCTATATTTACCAAATAAATTTTTTTTCATAACTTCTAATCCAAAAGAAGTTTAAACATGACAATAAAATTTAAGAATATATGATATATAAAATCAAAATTAAGAAAAATCAAATTTTAAGAATTATACACCGGTAATTATATTATAGTAAGCCTAAAGAAATTTTCATCTATTCATTTACAATATTTTTATCTCAAAAAATATATGCCTAATTTAACTTTTTTATTTTCTTCCTTCAAAATTTTCATCATTGTTAGTTGTTGGCACAATTCTTTTTCCTTTTTCATCCTTCACTCTATTATTACTTCTCTAAATGTTAAATAAAAAGAAAAGGTTAAATATAGCAAAACAATGTTGCAAATATATGTATTTAATACAAAAATAGTTACGAAGAAATGATAAACAACCTTATTTATAAGCATTCGTGATGAAAACTTCATTAAATGACACAATTTTATTCTTTCTTTTTTTATTTACTAAGATTGCCACTTTTTCAAACTTGTTGATATGGTTATAGATCAGCTTCTTTATGTAAAAAAAATGCCTTTTGAAAGGAGGCTTGGAATCAATTTAACATAAAACATAAGAGAAAGAAAGATGTTAGATAGAGATAATATGAAAGAGGGAAAGAGAAACTAATAGATAAAAAGTTATTTGAAGTCTAAAATTTCAAATTTTCTTAAATTTATTTAACTTTTTATAAATAAAGAGTTTTAACTACAATAAATATATTAGTACATAATTATCTTTAATTACTTAAATTTATAAGATTTTATTGGAGATTTTTTGAAAAAGTAAAAGTGGAATATAAACCTTATCAATTCCCTTTATGTGTTAGCATAGAAGAAAAAGGGAAATAAAATAGATGTATTGATACAGGAATTTAACTTCAAATAAAACCAACAATAGATTAAATGTGTAATCACCCTTCCATTATTTAAAATTAACTATACACCTATTGATCAAGATATATATATATATATATATATATATATATATATATATATAGATATAGGTATGTATGAATATATTTATATACTTCTTAATAATCCATACCTATGCTAAGAAGATTCAATGATATGTTATAATAACTAATAAAATACTCCTTTTGAATTTAACTTTTTTATCTTTTGAATCTATTCATATATTTCCTTAAATCTTTTCATCACTGTTGTTGAAATAAGTCTCCTTTCTTTTTTAATTAATCATCCACTCATCATCACTTCTTTGTACTTTAAATAAAAAATAAATATGATAAAATGATATTACAATTACATATATATATATATATATATATATATATATAATAAAAAAATAATTTTGAAGAATGATATTAACCTTATTTATAAAGGTTCTAGATGAAATAATTGGTAACAAATAATCGAGAAAATAGAAGATATAAAATTAATTTTTCTTAAAATTAATGAAAAAAAATTAATTCTTCAAAAAAAATAAAAAATTCCAATAAAAAATGTGTGTAAATGATGAAATTCATGCTTTTTTGCTATTTGTAATGAATAAAATTTCTATATAAAGAGACAGAGATGAAGAAGAAAAATAAAATTGAAAATATATCATCTCTTAATATCATAGTTTTTCCAAATTTATATATGGTCATGAAGGTGCTCCCTTCGAAAGAAAAAACATCTATGATTTGAAATTAGTTTGGCGATGAAATATAAAAAATGAAGGGAAGAGTGTAGATAGAGATATTGTGAAAAAAAGAGAAAGAGAAACTAATAAACAAGGAAGAAGGATTTATACAAAGTTGTAAGATTTCAAACCTTTTAATTTTGTTTAATAGTTTAAAAAGAGCTTTAACTATAAGTAAATGATTTAGTACATATATATCCTTATTTATATTAAATTGAACATGCACATCTTTCATCTTTAGAAAAATAAAATTTATTATGAACATTTTTCAAAATATGAAAGTGGAACTCAAACCCCAAATCCCTTTTATATATTTATATATATTACCTTATAAATAGAATTTAATATAAGTATTTTTGGAAATGCTAAAGTGGAACCCAAACCTCCAATTTATATATTAGTATAAATATTATTCCACAAATAAAATTTTTTGAATTTCTAATTGATTATTAAAAAATGCACATGCACCTGCACACATGTACACACACACACACACACACACACACACACACACACACACATATATATATATATATATATATATATTTTAAAACTTGTAAGTCATTTTTGTATGTGATTTGTTATGTGTATGACAATAATGCCCTTAGTTTCATTGTTACAAGACATATTCAACTTGAAAGAATTAAATTTTTCTACAAGTTATTACCTTTAGTTAAGTTATTATAGAATAAAAGTAAAAATGTTATATCATTTGAGCAATTTTTTTATTTTCTAAAAATTCTTTTAGCAAAAGTTGAATTACTTGACACAAATATCCATGTAAATCATATTTGTAGACTATTCTAATGTGTTTTACATTAAAAATAACTTGAAAAAAGGATCCAATTCATAAAAAATAAGATGGCAATCTAAAGTGATTTTTAAATATTTACAATTACAAATACAATTATAATTTAATATATGCATATACATAATTTTTTTAACCAATTGTAAAATCCAAAAATTTATTTGTGAGTAATGTACACATAAAAATGCATATTTAAATTATTATAAAATAAATTAATTTTAATTTTTTATTTTATTTATAATACTTATTTTAATCCCTAAAAAATACAAATTATATTATTTTGTCCATTTTAAAATTTTATTATCAATTTTATCCTGTATATAATAATTAACTCTTATTTTAATCATTCTATTCATCAAACTGTGATCATTAATGGAATTACCAATGGATAGATCAAAATGATGAATTTATTATTTGTGAGAGACAAAATTGATACAAAACATCCGTTATAAATAAAACTAATGCAAATAAAATTAATAAGGGATTAAAATAGGGTTTTAATCTAAATTTAAAACACAAATTGAAGAGGCATTCAAAGTTAAAATTGACAACCAATGTAGCATAAATTAGACACCTACAAAACTTTAATCTCTACTTTGAAAGGAAAGTTACACAAATTTAAAATATATGCTATCAATATAAAAATCGTAAATTACTTATGAAGTGTCATAATTAGGCTGAATCAATTTAATATGAATTTATATTCCAAGGTTTATATGTAATGCGTGAAAATAAGTGAATATAACTAGTACCTATTGGTCTAAGTGGTTAAGAACGGAATCTTCTTAAATAAAGTTTCAAGTTCAAACCTTATAAATAGAGAAAACAAATGAGAGATTTGCCTCTTGAAAGGGGTTAACCTTGGTTGATTCCAAATTAGTCAAGGATCTAATAATATGACTTATTAAATATTAAGGATACAGAAATAAAAAATAATAAGTGAATATATACGTCTTTTAGGATAAACACTTAGGCCACATTTTGCATATCGTATATTATAATATAATGACTATTGGATAGCATAGTATTATATCATATAAAATAAGGTAGTATACTTTACAATGTTTGATTTGTAATGGTAAAAGATTAATATTTGTATAAAATATAAAGTAGATATTTGATTATAGAAAATAAGTTTAAAATGAAAATAGGCTATAATGATGTGTGAAGTTAAAATTAAAATAGGATGGATGAAGAAAAAAATAAGACAACATTTTTCATATTTGCCCTTAATAGCTAACCAAAATAACGACTATGCCATTAGTGGTTTTAAAAGTTAAAACCTTGCTTTCCCATCTCATTTTTCCTGTTAGCATTATCAAAAATTTTGTTACTTCTTATTGCTATTTTTCCAACCCTACTCATCCAAACTACTTAATCTTGGTAAAATTGGAGTTAGGTTAATCTGCATTTATCTTATAATTCTTATTCAACTTTGTATTAACAAGGTATTTTCCTTTTAAATTAGTTTATTTGAGTTAATTTAAGGTAATAAGAGATTAGGGGTTTATATAATAACTTGATTTTTGATATGATAAGACCTAAAACTTTTACAAATTGATTTCACGTTCATTTTCTTCTTAAATTAAGGTAAGTAGATAATCTACTTACTCCTAAACTTTAAGATATGTTGAATTTGAGCTTAATGGTTGAAAATCATGAATAAAAATAATAATTGTGTTAGATTGATAATCGTATCATGATTGTGCTGAATGAATGAAGATACATAATGAATAGCATGACATTTAGAATGTTAACTTGTTGTAAGTTAAACTAAATTGAGATTGGGAAGCAAATACTGTATTTTTCAACCTAGGTTCTAAAAAACCTAGGTAGGTATTGAAATTAGTCGTGCTCTTGGCCTCCTAGTACTCGAGTATAGTACTCAAATACTAGCCTGATCAAGGCCTTGTATTCGAGTCCTATACTTGAATACTTATATATGCCCTTATGTTATTACTTGATAATACTCGAGTCCTATACTCAAATACCCATAATGCATGCTATAAAAATAAAATGAGAGAAAGCACCAAATCTAAGACAAATGATTAAGTTATACCTATATAAATGGTAAATAAGATGATTATAATAAAACATTTGTTGATTTTTTAAATATAATGTGTGATTTTATGATTTAGTTGTATGATTAAATGAATGAAATCTTTAATATGAAATTAAAATGATGAAATGAGTGATGGATTCAAATTATGTTAGATTTGGATGATTGAGTGTGTTTGAAGGTTGTCAAAAGGAATAAGGTTAGAATTATAATTGATAAAATATCTGAAAGAATAAGATTGGGGTTATGATTGATATTTTGGGAGGCATAAAGTGGATTTACTTTTATTATTTATGTATTATATACTTTATGTGATATTGATATTTGTTAGTAATAATTAGTTTTACTCGTAAGAAGAAATAAAATATACGCATATCTATATATGTCAAGTAAATTATCTGCTTATTAGGACATCAAGTCTCATTATTTTTCTTTAAAAATATTTTTAGGTGATTAAGGCGAAGCTTTATAATTGCTATTGGAGATTCAAGAATAGTATTACGTAATGAGTAGCCATAGTTAGAAATCTGAAGCTAGTATAGATGCCTAATTGAGTTTTTAGGAAAACTTATAAATATATGAATGCTCAATAACTAAGCTTTAATGTAAATATTAGTTTGAATAGTGAAAGTGTAATAATATTTAATCAACATGATAATTAACTATGAATAACTTAATGTGATAATATTAAAATAGAATTAGACAGGCTAGTGGTTACCAGTAGTCAAAACTACATTGGTCACAACTAGGTAAATTGTAATAAAGTTGGTATCAAAGTATAATTCTAAGAATTAAGTAAGGAAAATGGGCTAAGATAGAATTAGTAGGAAAAGAGCCTAGTTGCTTAAGTGGGTGTTAGTTAAAACTATATCAATGATATGTGCTTACCCAAGAATATGTACCACCAATGCCATTTTAATGGACTTTAAAACTATGTGACATTAGTTGTAAGGTTTATATATATATATATATATATATATATATATATATATATATATATATATATATATATATATATATATATATAATAATTGCTAAGGTGACTATTAGAATAACTATATATAGAAATACCTAAATATAAGACTAAATGCTTGAATTTCCTCTTGATATATGTTATAACAAATTTTGAAAGTGGTAAAGCTAGCGATCCAATGGTCGCAGGCTTATATTGATACTTATGGGGGTAACAATGATTAAAATATACCTTTATAAACTGTTACTTTTTGCTAATAACTATTATTTAGCATAGCCTAAACTCTCAACTAAAAGAAAAAGCTGGAATGACATTAAGATTAGGAAAATCAAGCCTTTAGTTACCAAAAAAAGGGAAAAAAACTAACTGGACTAAAAGAAACTTTTAGTGATATAATTCCCATTATCAATACCTTTAACTAGTTGAAGCCTTTTCGTTTCACTAAACTTAATTCTAATCTTAATTCCCACAATTTCTTAGTTCAAATTGAGTGTTATGAAAAAAATATTATCTTACTTTGATTCTATGTTAATGGAATTATTGGTTACCAACTTAACAAAGTAACTTACTTTTGGTTTGTCAACACAATAAAAAATAGAGATCCTTTTTTACTACCTTTGACATGGCTAACCTTTTAATAATTATTCCTTGATTAGTTTTTGCCTCTTAGTGTTTATGAAGCTAAAATTCATGAGTTTGAAAGTCTCAAACAAGGTTCTACGTCTATGAATGAATATGTGGCTTAGTTTTTCCATTTATCTTGCTTTATGAGATACCAAATACCTAACGAAAGAATGAAAGTTTGTAAGTTTGCTTACAGCCTCCATGACCATTTCTTTAATATTACACATGTCACAATAGACACCACCTTTCAAAATATTATTGATCAAGCATTAGAAGTAAAGCACAAGCTCAAATATCAAGAAAAAAAGAAGAGCATAATCTAATAGAAATCTTAGTAGGACACAATGGACTTAGTTAATCATTAAATATTGGAGAAATGCCTTTATCTTACTCTTCTCAATTTTATAAAAGCTAATCAATTTTAACTTTTCATCCTAGAAATGCCTCCAATATATCTCCTGCAAGAAAAGGTTGAGGCCATTTTTTTATCTCATTTATCATTCCCAAGTGCTCCTACTAACTTTGGTAAGGAAATGTCCTAAAATAAAAGTAACTTCTATGAGGAACCATGTAAATGCATTTAGTATGGTAACAAACACACTGGTTTATGCAATATAATGAATATAGTTTTCTTTCAATACAGTTAAGTGAAGCTACAAATGAATGGATTGTTTAAATAACCTTCTAAGCTTCAGTGTGAACTATGCTCTTCCTTCACAAAATCTACCAATAAACTAGCTAGTGTCTCATAAATCCCAAATGTTTTGAGGCCTCAGTGGTAATGGTACCAATAGAAGAAGAAGAAACCAATTAAAAAATTAAGTAAAAATATTTACTTTAATCCATTAGGAGGCATAGTGTCTAATTTCATTATTGCATGTACCATTTTGGTTGAAAACTTATCTTCTAATGTTTTATTAGATCTAGGAAATTTATTACATTAGGAGGCATAATGTCTAATGTTATTATTGCATGTACCATTTTGGTTGAAAACTTATCTTCTAATGTTTTGTTTCTATGAAATTTATTACATTGTTAAATAAAGCTTTTAGTAAATTGTTAAACTTTTTATTTGTATCAATACTGGTAAATAAAATTTTAATTATTACTCAATTTATTGAGAACTATCTTATTTATATCCATAATAAAATTATGCTTGTAAATTTGATTCTTTTAGAAATGGTAGATTACAATATCATCCTAGGAATGGATTGGTAATCAAAATATTGAGTTTAGATGAATTATTTTAATAAAATAATCTCTTTTATTATAAGAAGAACTCTTCTTATTATCTTTCAGGGGAAAAATTTTAGCATCACTGGAATCATTTCCAATATCAAAGCTCAAAGGCTTATTTGTAGTGAATATTCCACTTATCTTACTACTATGTAAGATCCCAATCATTTTTCTCTTGAAATTGGAAATATCCTTACTGTTTGTGAATTCATTAATGTATTCCTAGAAGATCCTCCTATTTTGCCTCCAACTTATGAAATTGAATTCAATATTGAAGTTGTTCTTCATATTAATCTTATGTCTATTCTACCATAAAGAATAGTTCCAACTAAGTTGAAGGAGTTAAAGAAGCAATTACAAGAGTTAACTGATAAGAGTTTTTTCAATCTAGTTCATCACTATAAAATGCTCCTTTTCTATTTGTATAAGGGAAAGATGGAACTTTGTGTTTTTGTATCGATTATTAATAATTGAACATAATTGCCATTAAAAATAAATATTCTTTGCCTCAAATTGATAACTTCTTTGATTGATTGCAAGGTGCTAAATGTTTTTTCAAGGTTAATTTATGTTTTAGTTACCATTAATTGAAAATTCATAAAAAAGACATTCCTAAAATAACTTTCAAAACTCAGTAGAACCATTATGAATTTCTTATCATCTTTTTCAACTTTACCAATGCCTTGATAGCTTTTGTGAATTTATAAATAGAATCTTTAAATATTTCTTAACAAGTTTGTAATTATTTTCCTTAATGACATCCCCATTTATTCCAATAATGAATAAGAACATGCCTAATATCTCTGAATTATCTTGCAAATGCTTTATGAACATCAGCTTTTGGCAAAATTCTTGAAATATAAATTTTGACTTTCTAGTATGAAGTTTATAGAGATATGATATCTTAAAGCGGCATTCAAGTTAATCCATAAAAAATCGAAATGATTCAAACTTAGCCTCGACCTTCCATCATTTTTAAAATCTAAAGTTTTCTTAGAATAATCGATTGTTATCATTAGCTCATCAATAACTTTTCTAAAATAGCTCCCTTGTAAACAAAACTTACCTAAAAAAGAGTGAAATTTGAATGGTTGGATAAATGCAAAAATAGCTTATAACAATTGAAAACATGTTTGACAACTGCTCTACATTTAACCTTTTCTTCAAGATCCAAAGGATTCTTTATATACTGCAATGTTTTTAGAATTGATTTTAGTTGTGTATTGATGTAGAATGGGAAAGTGATTATATATACAATTCGAAAATGGAAGAAACATGATTTAAACTATCCAACACATGATCTTGAGATGGTTGCAGTTGTATTTGCTTTGAAAATATAATGCTGTTATTTGTATAGCAAATATTATGAAATATACTTTAATTTAAAAATCTTAAAATATATATTTAATTAAAAATATTTAAATTTTAGGTAATCAAGTGGATAGAGTTAATGAAGGATTATGACTGCACCATTCATTATCATCTAGAAAAAGGTGAATGAGATAATTGATAGTTTAAGTAGGAAGTTATTAAGAAGTTTAGCTAGTATTCAAGCTGATAATCAAGCGATACAGTAGCAGTCCACTTAATGTTAATAGAAAAAAAATCAAGGAATTAAAAAAATAAGATCCTTAGTTTGTGTTACTAAAAAATGAGTAATTTTATATTTGAGTATGGACTTGGTAATTGATAAGTAATACATAATCCAATTTCTTTGTGACTTTGGGTTCCTACATGTGAATGTAATGAGTTACTTCATTAAGCTTATAGTTCTTCCTATACAATGTATCATGATTTGTAATAAAACTTTTAATGAAAATGAAAAAAGTAGGATGTACTTAATTTTATGTTAAAATACCTTACCTACTAGTTATTTAAAGTCAAACATTAAAAGCTTTATGGGTTACACAACCACTTCCAATTCTTGAATAAATGTGGAAAAGTGTGACAATGGATTTCCTTATCAGCTTTCCTAAGATCTGAAAAGGATTCAATTTGATTTAGGTAATGATGAATAGATTAACCAAGATAACTCGCTTTTCTCTTAATAAGACTAATTTTTCTACTACTTAATATGGCTAATTATATGTTGACAAAATAGTTCTTTTAGATGGTTTCCTACTTATTATCATCTTTGATCAAAACACTCAATTTATGGCCTATTTCTATCAATCTTTTTAGCAAGGTTTGAGAAGTTAATTACATTTTAGTACAACTTTCCACCCTCAGATAGATGTTCAATCTAAATGTACTATCCAAATTTTTAAAGATATATTATATGCTAGCACTTTTGAATTTGAAAGTAGTTGGAAGAAATATCTACCTTTAATTAAACTTGCTATAATAACAGTTACTAATCTTCTATCAAAATGGCTCTATATAAAGATTTGTATCGTAGACATTATAGGTCTCCAGTAGGGTAGTTTGAACTAGAAGAAGCTACACTTCTTGGCCTTGATCTTGTTCCAGATGTACTTGAAAAAATGAAAATCATCTGGGATAGATAGAAATTTGCTCAAGATCAACACAAATCATATGCTAATGAAAATAGGAAAGAATTAGAGTTTTAAGTAGAAGATCTTATATTTCTGAACGTTTCTGTGATAAAAGAAGTGATGCAATTTAATAGAAAGGGGAAACTAGCTTTACGATACATTAGCCTATTTCTGATTACTCAATGTGTTAGTTTTGTTGCTTACCATCTTAATTTGTTAAGTTAATTACATTCTATTCATCTAGTATTTCACATCTCAATGTTGTAAAAATATCTAACTGATGTTTCTCATATTATAGAACATGAATCACTTCATATAGACTTAAAACTCTCATTTATAGAACAACCAGTTGAAATTATGGATAAATAAATTTGTAAACTGAGGTTTACAACCATTCTTTTTGTAAAAGTTCATTAGGAAAGACACGAAATTGAAGAAGCTAACTAAGAATCCGAAGCTAAAATGAGAAAAAGTTATCCTTATCTTTTTAGTGAGTTTAAAATTAAATCAATTTCTTTTTCTAGTATTAACTTCTAAGAATTGAGGATAAAATCTTTAAAGCAAGAAAAATAATTACACCCTTAAATTTATAAAACATTAATTTAAATCTTAAAACAGTAATCTAGTAAATATATTGATAATGAGGAAAATTATGAAAAGGCTTAAAGCAAATATTTAATTATAGAAAATTAAGTTTAAAAATGAAAATAAGCAGAACAGAGATAATTCTAATGATGTGTGAAGTTAGAATTTAAATAAGATAGATAAAGGAAAAATAGGAGAGCATTTTTTAGATTTACCCTTAATAGCTAACCATAATTATGATTATGCCATTACTAGTTTTAAAAGTCAAAACCATACTATCTCATCTCATTTTTCCCACTAGCATCACTAAAATTCTTTTTGCTTCCTATTAGAATTCCATCCTTCAAACCTTACTCATTCAATCTACTTAAACTTGGCAAAATTGGAACTGGGTTTATGAGTATTCATTTTAGAATTCCTATTCAACTTTGTCATTAACAAGGTATTTTCCTCTTAAAATAATTTATTTTAGTTAATTTAAGGTAATGAGAGATTAAGAATTTAGATAGTAACTTGATTTTTGATGCAATAAGACTCAAAAACTTGTACAAGCTAATTTCATTTTTATTTTCTTCTTGGATTAAGGTAAATAGATAATCTACTTACTCTTAAAATTCACGATGTGTTAAATTTAAGTTTAATGGCTAAAGATTTTGAATAAAATTAATAATTGTGTTAGGTTGATATTTATATGATGATTTTAAGTTGTTATGTGTTGAATGAATAAAGGTACATAACGAATAACATGACATCTAGGACATTGATTTGCTACAAGTTGAACCAAATTAAGATTAGGAAGTAAATACTTTATTCGAACTAAGTTTTAGAAAACTTAAATGGGTACTTAAGTACTATCTCGAATATAAACTCAAGAGACAATATTTGAGTACTTTACTCAAGTATTAAAATTAGCATTATCTTTGCACGAATATTGGCTTGATCAAGGCCTTATATTTGAGTTCGATACTTACATACCCTATATGTGCCCTTATATTATTTAATGTGTAAAATTTTATCCATTTTATTCTTCTTATTTTATGCTTCTTAATGTGTTAAATATGCTTAAGTTTATAGAATTTACCTTGTTATGTAATTGGGGTTTAATTTTATAATATTTTAAAATTATTTAGTTAATATTAAATTTTTACACTATTTCAAATTTTTGACTATATTTTAAGTTTTGGATATCGAATTTGGGTGATCTTTATATCATTGAAAAGTTTAAAAGAAGCTTTATAATTTTCATATAGCCTAGTTTAGATGTCTAGAAAGTTTAACTTAGTTAAAAAATTGAAGCCAATTTTAATTTTTAAGCCATATTTGGAGTTCTAGATGTTTAATCAAGGTGAAACTAACACATAAAGTTTCCTAAAACTTGGCTTTACAATTTTCATGTATTTAGCGAAAATACATGATTTTGATGGTCTTATAATAGTTAGAAGTCAAATATATGAGATTTTATTATAGTAACTCTTGTATTATATTATTTTGTAAAATTAGGTTCTAAACTTCTAAAATTAACAAGGACTTATTCTTTGTAACTTTAAAAGGCATATGATCTTAGTCCATTAAGGTTTTAAAGCTGAGCAAATCAGATATAGGGTTATACCTCTAAAAATAAGAACGCTATTACATAATTTTGCAAAAAAACTAGATAGTTTTTCTCTTTTTTCCAAGTTTCCTCTTTTTTAGCTATGGAAGACTAAATTTTTGGTTAATTTAAAGAATTTAAGGCTCATCTTTATTTGGATTATGAGATCCTAAGCTATAATGTTGATTCTTTCTAATTGATTTTTTACTTTTCTTAATTCTTTGTATTAATTGTTTAAAATTGCATAAATTGAGTGCTCATTTGGTTTAATGTGTATTCAACCTTGTTGATCTTTAGTTATTTTAAATGTTGAATTATGGTTAGTTAATCACTATTTTTTACGTGGGAACAAAAGGTTAAAAGATTAAATTATATGTTTTTGGTTTAATCTTTTGATTTAGTTGAATTCTATTTTTAAATCAATCTTAATCTAACTTTACGCATTATTCTAGTTACTTAATTCTATTAATCTTAATTGATCAAATTCTAGATGGTTATCTTGTATAAAATTCATGAATTATGGTAAGGGTTTTGAATAATTCAATGTTGAAAAATTAATTAGAATTATTAAGTATATTTGCTCTATAATTAATCATTGTAAGAGCTTTGAATCCTTAGATTAATTATGTTTCTACATTGATTTTCTTTCTATATTACTATGACATTCCATTTCTGTTAGTTTAATCTGTTTAATTCCAATTCAAAACCCCCTAATTGCATTTTGTTTGCATTCCTGTATCATGTCTTGTTTCACTTCTATTTGTATCTTATTTTTTTTATTTTTATATTTTGTTTGCATTTTATTTTTATTCTATTTGTTAGTAAATCATTATGAAAAGATAATATTAAAAGGATCACTAAAGATTTAACCTGATTGTTACCTTTTATTGCAAATTTTTTTATCAACTAATAATATTTAATTTTGATCATGTTATGATGCATGGTTTAAAATTTTGGCATTATTGCCGAAGATCTACTTGAATTCATCCTTTCTCATTTTTTACTAGCTATGTATTGAATAATTATTCAATCGTTTTAGTCAATTCTATATTTGTTAGTGTTTTTTTGCATTTTATGATTTTTATCACTTTTTACATTTTATTGCATTCTTGTAATGGCATATATACTTGTTGAAGCTACTATTGATGACATGCTTGTTGACTTTCTTAAGATTTTTAAGTTTATGAATTGTATTGATGGCTATGAGTGCATATACTTTGGTACTAATACTAGATGAGCCATAAGTGCAGAGATTTTAGCATTTATAAGTGATAAGAATATTATTATTTCAAAATGCACAGAAATTGATGATCATACAAAAATGAAATTTCCAAAAGTGGTTTTTACCACTAACTTAATACCTTCTATTGATCCTATCAAACTAGAACTTTTAAAGGAAAAATAGTGCTTTCTTATTGATCATTCTAGTCATTTTACTAATCATGTTGGATTCATCACACAGGATGATTTTGAACATTCAATAAAGAATGATTTAAAGATAATTCCTAAAAAAATTATAATAGATGATTCCAATTTTCCAAGGACCTCTTTAACAGATGGTGTAGAAGTTTAGTAATTTAGAAGCAATGGAGGTAATAAATCATTATATAGATCCTAGTTGAAAAAATTAAAGCCATATTGAACCAAAAATGTTAAATTAAAGAAATGCACTTCTTAGAAGGTAATATAAACTTTTCAGATTTGCTTTCTTTTATCCTTCTCATTTAATTTACTTATCCTTTATTTTTTTTATGATGTTGATATACTTTATATTAATAATAGTAATATAAAATTTAAGTGTGGGGGAGACTTCAAGGTCTTATTTTATATTTTATGTCTTCCCTTAATGCTTTTGAAATAAAAAAAGTAAAAAATATAAAATTAAAAAAATATTTTTCACTTAATTTTAAGTCTTTTTAAGTCATTTTAGTTATTTTTTATTGATGAAAATTTTGTGTTTTTCATGAGTAGGATTCAATTGAAATTAGATATGAGTCATAACTTGATCAAATGAATAATTTTACTTCTTGAAATTAATTAGTATAATGATAAATTTTGACTTGGTGGATTGAATATAGTAACATGACTTTTCTTGTGAGATTTTAAGCTTTACATTGAAAATTTATATTATTCTTTTCCCTTCTTGTGTAATGATGGAAAAAATTATGTTTTTCACTCAGTTTTAAGTCTTTTTGAGTTATTTTACTTGCTTTTCATTGATGGAGATTTTGTATTTTTCATAAATAGGATTCAATTGAAATTAGATATAATTCATAACTTGATTGAATGAATAATTTTACTTCTTGAAATTGCCAAATGTAACGATAGATTTTTAATTGGTGGATTAAATTTAGTAGCACAACTTTCTTTATGATATTTTAAGCCTTATGTTAAAAATTTATAGTATTCTCTTTCCTTATTGTGTGATGTTATTTCATGATTTATTTATCTAGAACTTATTTTGATTCTTTTTTATATTACATTTACACATGTATGCACAAAAATGATAAAGATATTCTTTTTTTATTTAAGTTAAAGCTAAATAGCCAAACTTAAATTTTTATCTTTGTTAGGCCCTTTTAAGCCTAATTACATTTTTTTATTAATTAGCCTGTGAAAATTTCTTTTTTAATTAAAAATAGGTATTTTTATATAATCTTAAGGATTAATAGAATATTTAAATTTTTATGAGATAAACTCTTGAATATAAGGGTATCTATATATTATCAAAGCTTATCAATTTCAAGTACAAGAATTAGTTGAAATTAAGAAAAAAGAGAAAAAAAGAAAGAACTTATTTTCATGATTTATTTCTCTCGAACTTATTTTGATTCTTTTGTACAAAAATGATAAAAGTATTTCTTTTTTGTTTAAGCAAGAGCTAAATGGCTAACCTTAAATTTTTATTATTGTTAAGCGCCTTTAAGCTTAATTGCATTTTCTTTATTGATTAGCTTATAAAAATTTCTTTCCTTAATAAAAAAAATAAGTATCTTTATCTAATCTTAAGGATTAATAGAATATTTAAATTTTTATGAAATGAGCTTTTGAATAAATGTAGGGGTGTCTATATGTTATCAAACTTTATCAATTTCAAGTTCAAAGATTAGTTCAAATTTCAAAAAAAAAAAAGAAAAAACTAAAAAAAGAGAAAGTTAATAAGAAAAGAAAAAATATAAAAAAAGAAAAAAATAAGATAAAAAGAATTAGAAAGAAAAGAAAAAGAAAGAAATTGATGAGCATATGAATTTGAAGTTGGGTTATTATATTGTGGTTATAATTATTTATGATTGGCCTATATTTTTATAGTTCAAGTGCTCTATTGATTTCTTTAAATTTTACCCTTTCATATTTAAGTTTTTCCTTTTCTTTTCCTTAGCAACAATACAACTTTGAATAAAATATTTTTTATTTATGTTGTGCATATGATTTAAGTAGTGGAAATTAGATAATTAGCAAGCTTATAATAGAGCTATTTCATGAAATGAACTTGAGTGAAATACTTACCCTAAATATTTGAGAGTTAAAAAGTGAATTTAATGAGAATATACTATACTAATCTAACAAAGTTGCTATGTTAGTTTCAAGTTTATCAAGATTAAATAGTTAACATGAAATAAACTTAAGTGAAACACTTACTTTAAACATTTGAGAGTTGGAAAATGAATTTTGTAAGAATATACTATATTAATATAATAAAGTTATTATATTAGTTAGTTTCAAGTTTGCTAAAAATTTTATTCATAATGTGTTATGTTTTTTAATGGCTTTAATTGTTTTGTTGCTTATAAATTTATGATTTTGAAATTTTTGGAAAGCAAGTCATTGGTTTTTAGTTTTGAATAAAGTTGTGTATTACCTAAGGTCATGTAAAGGCTAAGTGTAGGAGAATTTGATGTGCAAAATTTTATCTATATTATTTTTTTCTATTTTATATCTCTTAGTGTATTACATATGCTTAATTTTATATAATTGATTATGTTATGTAATTGTGGTTAGTTTTACAATGTTTTGAAATTATTTGGTTAATGCTAGATTTTTACATTATTTTAGAATTTTAGTTATATCTTAAGTTTTGAATATTGGATTTAGATGATCTTTATATTATTGGAAAGCTTAAAAAAAGTTTTATAACTTTCATATTTTAATCAAAGCTCAGTTCAAATGTCTAAGTCCAATTTAGCCAAAAAAATTGAAGATTCATTTTTGTCTAAGTTGAGCTAGTTTCAGTTTTTAGGTTATATCTTCCAGAGGTCCACCAACACCTAAAGTTTTCTAAGACGTAGCCCTACAACTTTCATATTTGGAGTTTAGGAAAACTATATAGTTTTGGTGGTCTTATGATGGATAGAAGTCAAACCTATAAAATTTTACTATAGCAATTCTTGTAGTATATTATCTTGTAAAATTAGATTCTGGGCTTATAAAATTAGTAAAGTCCTATTATTTGTAACCTTAAGAGGCATATAATCTTAGTCCATTAGGATTTTAGAGCTGAGCAAATTAGATATAAGATTGTCCCTCCAAAGGTAAGAACACTTCTATACAATTTTGCAAAAACATTAAACAACATTTCTCTCTTTTCCAAGTTTCCTCTTCTTTAACCATGAAAGGATAAATTTCTGATTAATTTAAGGAATTTAAGGCTCATCTCTATTTAGGTTATGAGATCCTAGGATATAATATTAATTTTTTCTAATTGATTTTCTTCTTTCTTTAATTCTTTATGCTGATTACTTGAAATTGTATAAGTTAAATGCTAATTTGGTATAATATATGTTTGAACTTGTGACTTCTAATCTTTAGCTATTTTTTGTTGAATTATGGTTAGTTAATCATTATTTTTCATGTGGAAATAGAAGGTTGAAATATTAAATTAAAATTTTTTAGTTTAATCCTTCAATTTAATAGAATTCAATTTTTAAATCAATTTTAATCTAACTTTACAGATTATAACAATTGTTTAACTCTACTAATCTTAATTAATTAAATTCTAGATGGTTATCTAGCAAAGAGTTTATAAATTATAGTAACGATTTTGGATAATTCAAGGTTAAAAAATTAATTAGAATTATCAAATATATTTAATTTATAATTAATCTATACATGAGTCTTCAAATCCTTGGATTAATTATGTTTCTACATTAATTTTATTTCTATATTAATACTGCATTTTATTTTTGTTAGTTTATTTCGGCTAATTCTAATTCAAAACCCCTCTAATTATATTCTACATTTATCAATTGTATCTTGTTTGCATTCCTGCATCCTATCTTGTTTCACTTCTGTTTACATCACATTTTATTTTATTTTTTTCACTTTGTTTGCATTTTATTTGCATTCTATGGATAATATCAAGTGGATCACTAAGAATTTGACTCAGTTATTGCCTTATATTACAAATTTTTTTGTTAACTAGTAATGTTTAATTTTAATTGTGTTGTGATATGTGGTTTATTATTACCTTATGGCACTTAAGTCCTGTACTCAAGTACCTATGATACATGCTTTAAAAATAAAATGACAGAGAGCACCAAATCCAAGATAAATGCTTAAGCTATACTTGTATAATTGGTAAATAAGATGATTGTGAGAAAACATTTATTGATTTTTAAGGACCAGTGTGTGATTTTATGATTTGATTGTATGATTAAATGAATAAATCATTATTCTGAAATTGAAATGATGAAATGAGTGATGGATTTGAACTATGATGAATCCAAATCATTTGGAGGTTGCCGAGAGGCATAAAATTAGGATTGTGACTAATAAAATGGATTTACTTTTATTATTCGTGTATTGTATGCTTTATATGATGCTTATTAGTAATAATTATGTTTTACTTGTAAGAAGAGAAAGTATATATGCATATTTATACATGTCAAGTAAATTATTTGCTTATTAGGACTCCAAGTCTCATTATTTTTCCTTAAAATATTTTCAAGTCATTACAGTAAAACTTCATAACCACTACCAAAGATTTGAGAATAGTATTATGTAGTGAGCAACCATAGTTAGAAAAAGGAAGCTAGTATAGATGCCTAATGGAGTTTTAAAGAAAACCTATAAATACTTGAATGCTTGATAATTAAGCTTTAATGTAAATATTATTTTGAATAGTGAAAGTGCAATGATATTTAATCAATGTGATAATTATCTATGAATAACTTAGTAATTATTAAATGATGATACTAGAATAAAATTAGATAGGCTAGTAGTTACTAGTAACGGGAACCACACGCATGCCAATCACAACCAATGATTTATGGTACTATACAATTCACTTGAAATCTCCAAACATTGTATAAGTTTCAATCATATAGTATTAGGATCTTATAAGTTGTGCCAAATAGGGTTTTAATTAAATTATATAATTAGAAATTTTATAATTATAAATATATTAATTTTTTAAGAGTTTAAATTTGATTCAATGAAATTATTAATCAATAAAAAGATGATGCTTTCTTTAAAAAAAGTAGTAGCTACAAATTTTTATGACAATTTTAACTTTTTTTTAATAACGTGATAATATATGTGTGATTGTGAATGATAAGATAAAATTATTTTATAATAACATTAGGTCAAATTTAAATTATTTAATTAAGTTAACATTAGAAGCTTTATAATAAATTGATTAATCAAGATTAATTTATACCATATGCATATGTAATTACATATTTTTTTGGTAGAAAAAATGGTAAGATGGACATATTCCCTTAATCCTACCAAGCAGGGCAATGATAGCATATTGGGGCTCCCAATGCCTATTTAGAGGTTACTATCAAGCCTAATTGAGGTGGGAATAATGGCTTAATTAACCCTTGAAGTGTTAGGGGATCTATTTAAGAAGGGTTGCCCACCAAGTAGGATAATTATCATTGAAGGGGATTTAAACTTATGATTAAAAGGAGTTACAATGATCTTAATTGAATTCTTACAATTAGTTTAGCCAATGTGTATTAGCATATACATAATTATATTAAATCATAACTAAAAAAAGTTATTTTAAATGATAATAAGATATTAAAGTATACTTACCTCCATATCACACAAGCTTTAGCTTTTAGATGGCATTTGGTTCAATATGAGGGAACAGTGATGAAATGGAACTAAATAAATAAAAGCATAGGAAAGGAAACATTTTTTCTTTTTGAATTTGTTTAGTTTAGTTAGGAAATGAAATTACACTACTTGTGATGCCATTTCTTATTGCTTGGTTTATTAGTTAAGGAATAAGTAGCAACAGTGACATGATGGCGGTAGTGATATTGGTGGTATTGGTAAAGGTAATAAAATTGGTATTAGTAGCAATGACAATGATGGTAGTGATGGTAGTGACAATTTCAATAGTAGTGATGGTAGTGGTAGTGGTGACAATAGTAATGTTATGCTTTTTTTAAAAATATAATAACATGAATTTATTTTTTGATAAAGATGATTGAAATAACCGATATGCTATTACTTAAAATAGAACTTGTATGTATGTGAGAAAATTTTAGCAAATAACAATGAATGAAATATTGAGAAAATAATATTTAATGTTTTAGTGAGGTGTAAAATGGGAATTTTGTGAGAATTGGATGAGGAAAAGTAAGTAAAATAGTAAAAATTTAAGGTTTAAAATTACTAGAATTGAGTATGTGAGTATAAAAGAGATTTAGAAAAATATTTTTAAAATGCCCCTGGTACTATTTCTTATTTTATGATAGCATATCATCTTTCCCTAACTCTTTTAACCTTACTTCTCCAAATTAAGGTAAGGGAACATTATTTTTATTCAATTTCTTTATTTGATCAATATAAGAACTCTATCTTTGTTTGATTACCTCTTCTTTTTCTTTAAGTTTGATAGGAGGAAAGGATTAGGTTGTTTCAAAAGGAGAATGGAACCCTAACTTAATGGAATTTTTGATTTTGATGTAATTAAGGTTTAGGGACATCAAATTCAACTTCCAAACATCGTCCTCCATATTAGGTGAGTAGATGTTTTATTTCCATTTGTTAAATTCTAATAAATTTGAGTTTGATGAACATAGTTTAGTTTTTTTCTCAAAAATGATCATAAATGCTCGATTTGTGTATTGATTAATGGATTTAGGTTGGTTTGATAATGAAAATGGCTTTAATAGATAGAGATTGGTTTGCATTTAAGAGTTAAATACATGAGTATGTTGCCATGAAATGAGAAATTGAGATGTCCTACTCTATGACATGTAATGTGAATAAACTTGTATTATTGTGTATGGAATGGAATGTGTTATGTGATAATGTATTGGGACACAATGTTGTTTTGAAAATGTGAAGAATCTAGCATAAGCTATGATATTAGAAAGAAATGTATTATGACTTGTAATATGAGATATATGATGGGAGAGATGATGTGAATACTAAATGTTGAATTCCTGATAATAAGCTTGAAAAGGGCATATAATTGATTTAAGAAGTACAAGAATAAGCTTGTGAAGAGTATAAGATTGAATCAAGAATCATAAAGAAATTTATTTATTTTATCTATTTATGATTGTGTATTGTGTTATGAAGTAGAACTCTTAATATGATTTGCTATTTTATTATAGTAAAATCATGAGGGTATGATTATGATTGAGTTTCTAGTAACTACTTGAAATAGAGTTGATAAATGTGAAAAAAGAGTGTTTTCTATTACATTTAATTAATGTAATTTGAAATGTTGGGAAAAGGAAGAGAATCAAATTGAAGAATTTATTAAAGAAAAGTAAGGGTACTAATTTCACTACCTATGACTCAAATACTTATTACATGAATTAATTTTTTTTTGTTTTATTTCTAACTCCATAAAATTATCCAGCCAAACACCACCTTAGTATCAAAGAGGCTAAAACACACAATAAAAATGAAATTTTCGGAAAGCAAGCTCCGGCACAAGGGCTCACCAGCAAAATCCGTACACTTAGCACCGATTGAATACGTAACTGAGCTAGAGGCCCTCACTCGCGGCTTCCAGATTAGGGTTTGCATTCCTCTCTTTGGGAGTATTCCACGCTGCACTTTTTCATGCTCTCTCCCATTCTGTGCTCTAGCTTCTTCCTGGTAAGATCTCGTACTCCCTCTGCGTTTGATATCTGAAAGAAAAAAAAAAAAAACTTTCCGAGGAAGAGTTTGGGAGGGTGTGAAAATATAGAGAGAGAAGTTGCGATGGATGAAGGTGAAGGTGGGTTCGGTGAGAGTGGGGATCCGATGGATCAGTTCCATCGCAACGAAGCTATATCGGCTGTTGCTGATGATGGTTTTTTAGCTGAGGAGGACGATGATTATGAGGACCTTTACAACGATGTCAACGTCGGTGAAGGCTTCCTTCAATCTTTGAGGAAGAACAACGAGGATCCGCGGATTAGGAATGAGGAGGCTATCGATGATAAAAAGATTCCGTCAAAAGTTATCCCACCATTGGAGACTTCCAGTTTTTCGACTCCCGGTGTTGGGGGCGGCGGTGAGGTTGCTGGTAGTGGAAGTCGAGGTATGGATGGTGCATCTAGGGTTTCTGGGAGAGTGGCGGATGGATTTCAAAATCAAGGGTTTAGAGGGGACGAGATGAGTGTAAAAGGGATTGGTGGATCTGGCTCTTCTGTAGGTGGTGGAGGTGGGATAAGGGTTGAATTAGGGCAACCATCGAGTAAATTAAATGAGATAAAGGAACAAAGTGGGAATAATAGTGCTGAAGTGCAAGGGATGGGGCAGCAACCACACGGTGGAGTTGCTGGGAACTTGGGGAGTGTGGGAAATGAGGGTTTGGTGAGACAAGGTGGCGGAGGAAATCTCAGTAGAGTTGGTGGAAATGGAGTTGGTAATAATGTGGCTGGTGTCAATAACGTTGGTGCTGGAGGAGCTGTGGCGGTTGGGGTGGTTAGTGGTGGTGCTGCTGGTAGTGGTGGTGGGGGAACTATATTATTTGTGGGTGATTTGCACTGGTGGACTACAGATGCTGAGCTGGAGGCAGAGCTATGTAAGTATGGATCAGTGAAGGAGGTGAAATTTTTTGATGAGAAGGCAAGTGGGAAGTCTAAAGGGTATTGCCAGGTTGAATTCTATGACCCTTCTTCTGCAACTGCTTGCAAGGAAGGAATGAATGGGCATGTGTTCAATGGGAGGCCGTGTGTTGTTGCTTTTGCTTCTCCTTTTACTGTTAAGAGAATGGGGGAAGCTCAGGTAAGTAGGAATCAACAGATGGCGCAATCTACAGTTTCTCAGCCAAGGAGGGGCCTTGCTGATGCTGGGGCCAAGACTGGTGGTAGTAACATTACTACAGGTGGTAACTACCAGGGTGGGGATAACAATAGGGGTTACGGGAGAGGTAACTGGGGGAGAGGGAATAATCCTAATATGGGTAATAGAGGTCCTGTTAATCCAATGAGGGGCAGGGGTGCTGGTATGGGAGGAAGAGGTATAATGGGAAATGGTGGGAATGGATTTGGACAGGGAATGGGTGCTACTCCGCCTATGTTGCATCCTCAGTCGATGATGGGTCAGGGTTTTGATCCTGCTTTTGGTGGTCCCATGGGCAGAATGGGTGGCTATGGAGGCTTTCCTGGTGCTCCGACGCCACCTTTTTCTGGTATATTGTCTACATTCCCTCCTGTTGGAGGTGTTGGTCTGCCTGGAGTTGCGCCTCATGTCAATCCTGCCTTTTTTGGAAGAGGGATGCCTGTGAATGGTATGGGGATGATGCCCACATCAGGTGTTGACGGCCCTAATATGGGAATGTGGCCGGATCCAAGTATGGGTGGATGGGGTGGTGAAGAGCATGGTGGTGGGAGAGCTGGAGAGTCAAGTTATGGGGAGGAAGCTGCATCCGACCATCAGTATGGTGAGGTGAGTCATGATAGAGGTGCTTGGCCTAATTCCATGAGGGAAAAAGATAGAGGATCAGAGAGAGACTGGTCTGGTTCTTCTGAGCGGAGGTACAGAGATGATAGAGATCAAGGATATGAGAGAGATGCACATAGAGAAAAAGATATTGGCTCTGACCATGAGTGGTCCAAAAGAAGAGACCGTGATGATAGGGAAATAGGAAGAGATCGGGACCGTGACCGTGACCGGGAAAAGTCTAGAGAACGTGATCGAGATCGGGAAAGGTCTCGAGACCGCGAACGTGACCGGTATAGGGAAGACAGAGACAGATATGCTGATCATCATAGGTACAGAGATCATGAAGCAGACCATGAGGATGAGTGGGAGCGGGGACGGTCATCAAGGACTCACAGCAAGTCAAGATTGTCACAAGAGGACGAACATCATTCTAGATCAAGAGATGCGGACTATGGGAAGAGGCGATGAGTTATATCTGAGTAATTTGTTCTGCTCCAGTTCAGAAGTTGTTGAACAGCTGTTTTAGTTTTAATCTCTTGTTTTGGTTGCTTCTCCTTAGGAGTGTGGTTCCAGTCCTCTTTGGAAAAGGTCAGTCTAAATTTACTGTTCTTTTCTCCTTCTCCATTGTTATTTTAAGTATGTATTGCTGAATCTTCAAAGTTAATGATATCATCTGTATGCTGTGTATATAATGTTTTAATGCTATTAATTCTTCTGGCTGTCAGATAATTCTGTTCTTATACTGTATTATATTTAGCTGTTGCATATCAGAATGTTTGTCTCTCTTTTCTGTGCAAACTGCTAGAAAGTAAAGAATGCGGCTTGTTTTGGAGTCTGTCCACCTATTATGTTGGAATCTTGTATTGAGGCCGTATTAGTTTCCCTGGTAATTGCTGACTCCTTTAAGTTTATAAAGTAAAAACCTTATGGATATGAAGGAGTTGTTTAAAGCTGCTGTGGTGCTATGCCAATGTGTGTTGCCATCCCTGTGCTGTGCTTCCAATGAACTGAGGCAAGTTACGCAGGATGGCAGGGATGCTTCTGCTCATCCTCTTGAATGAGGCGGTCTGAGGCATGATGTTCATGAAGCACCTGCGTCTTCAAGTTTTGGGAAGATGGTGTATCGATCCCCATTTAAATCACAGAGCTGCCAATAGGTCCCTGCTTGAGTTAGAGTGTCGGGCCAAGCAGATCAGATAAAGCTATCTATAGCTAAGGACATATGAAAAACCTAGGAAAGCACGTTTTGATTATTTTTTGCCATGGTGGATTGTTAGGGTTGATCAGAGAACTAACTTTCATGGGAGTTTGGGCCTTTTTCTAAGATGTTCTTTTCCCATATCCCTTTGAGATGAGCCCAATACCTGCTGAGTATCTCTTTTCCATTTTTGTTATCTCTGCCTGGCCCTGGTGGTCTTTTCTCTATGTCAAATACGGTGCCAAACTTAGCATTGTAATACTTATCTTAAGGACCTTATTAGATATCACATACAGACTTAGGTTATGATCAGTCCATAGGACTTTCTTTTGTCTTTGATACATCGTCATAGCTCTTATGACTTAATTCATTTTTTTTTTGGGTGAATTTCTGGTCATATATAGATTGACAAGTAGGGATCAATTGACACCTTTATACTTACACTAAGATTTAGATCATTGGACCGCCTTTTTTTAGAATGTGATTTGAATCAATCCAACCATTGGATTACTAGTAACTAATAACAGTGATCTTGTACACCAATTTTTAGAAAAATCAAGTAAAAATGAATATAAAATCAAACTAGTCAACTTTCTCATGTTTCATTGGATTTAGAATGTATAGATGGAGTACCAAACCATATTGGATTGATATAAAATTTTATAGATATGATCTATAGGAATAATGTTTTTAATCCAATGGTGGATATGGTGAGAAATACATTCTAAAGGAAGTTATGTAACTTTGTAACTCTTGGTGTAAGTTAGAGTTGTCAATTGATTATTTTTGTTATTAATTGACCCTCTGCATCGCTGGGTGCATCAGGCTAGTTATGCTTGTGATATCATCCATATCCGTATGATTTTAGGAAGGCTTACATAATATTAGATTATTCCTGGAATAGGCCTAGGCATTATATATGCAATTCAATCCTACTTGCAATATAAATGTGCATGTGTTTGTGTGTATAGTAATAATGTTATTGGGACAGGACATCATATTTGTAAGTTACCCTATTCTGAACTGCCTAAACTACATTAGACACAAAACTGACACTCTATTCTTTCAAATCGTGGGAAAAATATTTGGAATACAACTGAATCCGACTTCTGGACATGGTGATCCAACAATACTGTATGAAGTCCAGGACTTTAACTTCTATCATTAAAGTTAGCATCACATTGGTCTAACTTCTGGACCTGGTTTGCGTTGTTGGTCGTTCAAAAGAAGTACTTTTGGTGCAGTGCTTATATTTATTGTTGAATCCTATGAAGTTCACTTCAAATTTTCTGTTGATTGCTATAAAACTGAATCAGGGTGGTAACTTGTTGCACTTTCATATGAAGTATACTTCTGTTATTTCTTTGGATTACACGATCTGAATTGCATGTTATTGTTCTTTTGTGCTTTGTTGTTTAGGGAGGCATTATGAAAGGAAGCTGTTCATTCAAACTCTAGTTACTTTGGAGATGAATTTGACTTTCAGCAGTTGAGGGACAAGTCATGACATTTCTTTGCTTGCGTTCAGAATTGGAATCTTTGCTATGAAGTTATTAGACTTTGTTTTGCATTTATGTTTTAGTTATGAGCACATGATTGAACCAATGTTGTTGATGTAATGGGTTGAACTTGCAGAAGTCTAAATTTGGTAGACTGCTTAGAACTTAATGTTTGAATGATGTATTAGGATTTAGCAAAGGATGTTGATGATGTGCCTTTTCTGATTGGCTGCTGGTTGTTGTATCCTTTTTAACCTTTTTTCTTGGTGTTTTACCCTAATGTTTGGTAGTGTACCACAGTTGAGCATCCAAATATATGTATGATGTAGAGAGCTAACCATTCAATTACTGTAACCATTTTCTTTTTGGTCATCCTTACTTGTAACCTTTCAAAGGCGAAGAATTGTACATCCCCTTCTCATGTATATATTTATATTCTTCTGAAATATGTCTTACCATTGTTGAGGAACTGGAGAGGGCTATAATGCCTTGAGCCCTTGATGTACAGATTTTTTTTTCCCCTCGTCATAAAATTATTTTGTTGATTTGGATGTATTGCCCTATCATTTTACTCTTCTCAGCAGTTGACTTTTCTTGTTTTACTTGGGAAAGGAAGTTGTATATCGTCCTCTTGGTTTCAAATTATAATGCCTTGAGCCCTAGATGTACAGATATTTTTTTTCTTGTCATAAAATCATTTCGTTGATTTGGATATATTGCCCTATAATTTTACTCTTCTCAGCAGTTGACTTTTCTCGTTTTACTTGGGAAGGAAAGTTGTATATCGTCCTCTTGGTTTCAATTTTTTTTTTTTAGAGTACGGCCTACAATCTGAGTAATGTTTTTTGCCTTTAAAAATGAGCTATGTTGCACTCACTCCTCTCGGAGATATTCAGAGTTGTGGACTTCATAGTTTAAGTGTATAGTACATTTTTATTGAGAGTGCAAATGTTTTTATCCTTTTAAAAAAGTGCATTTAAGAGTGGTGTGGTTTGGCCACATTACTCCCGTATTCATGTTTCAGTAGTCAGTCTTAACTACGTTTGTTTTTTATTTTTTATTTTGTTTTTTAATAAACAGAAGTAGTGGCTGTGTGAGGAATATTTTCGAAGAACATTAATTATTTTTTTTCTGGAATTAGAATATTAATAGATTTTTATTTTCTCAATAATGGTTTTCTTTAGAATTTAATTTATTTATTGAGAGGTAAAGTAGGATAACATGCTTTCCATTGGATTAGTCTGCGTTAGTCACTGCAGTTTTTGAAAACTATAATCCACTATGAGAAACCCAATCTGCCTTTTGGTCCGTAAGTTAGAGGCCAAGGCCTTGTTTCAGAGTGTGAATTTCAAGTTGGTACCCCCCCCCTCCAATTCTTTGAATTACTTTGTTTCTCCTTATGATTTCATCCTATTATTTATTGTATTTCAAAAGTTTGAAATTGAATGATTGTACTCTTTTGTTCCCCTTCTAATTGGATATTTTCTATCATTTGTATGTTAGTCCTCATAGATAATCAGTAAATGTGGTTTAATGTTTGTCAATGTGGAGCTTTCGCAATATTTTTGAGATGTTGTCTATTTTGTTGGAAAGTAGTTTTCATAATAAAATATTATTTATATATATTAATAAAGAAGTGATATGTCATTTATATTAATAATTAAAAAAATAATATTGAAGTTTCAAAATAAAAGAAAGTAAATTTTTTAAAATAAAAAATGTTATTTTTTTCAAATTTTTTATATTTAATATTAAATAAATAAAATATTTTTTATTTTAATGTTTTATAATTATATTTTATGAAAATATTTTTCAAAAACAAATAAACTGTTCAAAAGAGGTCAGACTCGTTTTTTAGAGAGGAAGGATGGGTTCTTTCGCTTTAATAATCATCACACTGCCTGAGAAAAAAAATCATTAAGCTAACGTCACGTTAGTCAATAATAAAATATAACAATGAGTCATTGTTCACGTTAGTTTTTAATAATTTTTTTATTTTAATATTTTATACTTATATTTTAGGAAAAATATTTTCAATAAAATAAAAGAAAGTTCGGACTCATTTTTCAGAGACGAGGGTTGGGTTCTTTCACTTTAATAATCGTTACACTGCATGAAAGAAAAAATATAAAAATCATTAAGCTTACGACACGTTAGTCACTAATAAAATATAACAACAAATCATAGTTCACGTTCAAATAATTTTTATTTTATTTTAATATTTTATAATTATATTTTGTAAAAAATATTTTTTAATAAAATAAATGGAGTTTAATGATGTATTTGGATAGAAGTGAGAATAGAGGGGAAAGTAAATGTGGATGAAAGAAAATGGAGGAGGAAGAAATTGGAGGTAAAGGAAATTTATTCTGGAGTGTTTGAAATGAGTGAAAATGGGAAGGAAAGTAAATATGAGTGAAATAAATTTTTTTTATTTGAAATGAGTGAAAATAGAAAAAAAAAATTGAATAAAATGATCAAAATATTCTATCAACATCCACTGTGGCAGTTTCTCCAAGGGCAAGAAATGGAAACAACACAAAAATTAATGTTTACTCTGCATTTTCACCTCACTTTAGGAACGATTTTAATTTCACTGGAGCTTGTAGAATTTTTAAACTCATTTTACTCTCCCCAAAAATCATCCAATCTTCAAATGGGTGCAAACTCCCTGTTCACTTCTGTTTCCCCCTCCCCGTTTATCCCCGTTTCGCCTGTTCCAGACAGGCCATAAGTAATAGATTAATTGAAAAGAAGTTTGGACTCATTTTTGAGAGAGAAAGAATGGGTTCTTTCACTTTAATAATCGTTACACTGCATGAGAAAAAAAAAAATATATCATTAAGCTAACGTCACGTTAGTCACTAATAAAATATGACAACAAATCATTGTTCACGTTGGTTTCTAACAGAATATATCAACGAAGTGTAAGGAACGAAACTATCCGATCGATGAATAAATACAAATATTTAATTTAAATTTTTTTAACTTTAGTAATTTAAATAAAAGTTGAGTTAAACAATAGGAAATAACTTACAAGTTAGCCTTCTTTATCACGTCGAAATCCTCCGAAAAAGAATTTCTTACTCTTTGGCGTTTTAAAATTTTGTCAAAATTTGCCATTACATGACACCTATTTTCTTACATATAAATAAATGAGAATTTTCTATAAAAAAATGATCGATCAACTAATTATATTAATTGATAGTTGATTCAATTAACTACTAATTAATAATTTAGTGTATTAATTAATTTGATAAACTGATAATATTAATTATTTGAATAAAAAATATTAAACCGAATCATGTGTTTATTATTAGTTTTTTATATGTAAAATAATATATAAAAATATTAGTATATTTTATAATTTATTTAAATATTATTTTATTATAATAATATTTTAGATTTTGTATATGATTTATCAAGTGTAATTTTCTTTTGAACAACAAATTCCATATAAAACAAAAGTTGTTAATATTAATTAGTACAAATGCTCATAATATTCCCCGAATGTGTCATGTTGGTCTATCAGCCATCAAAATAGAACTAATTTTGTTCCAAATAACTATCATCTCTTCAATTCTTAATTTTTCTAACACAATATTACGTAGAATTAATCACAATATCTGAAAAAGATCTCGTAACTTATAAAATCAGGATTTTAATGGCTTTATCTAAGATCAACATTGAGAGGATTTAAAATGATATACTAGTGGCCTTAATTGTGATTCATTCTCAATCTTGGCATTCTAAGTCCATGTTCATAACCGTTAAGTCATAACTGCATTTCTTGACATATAATTCTGGATTTTGTGAAAGAACTCTTCACTGCAATTAATTCAAAATACTTTTGTAACTTGAATCACAAAAGCTAATTCATGTTATGACCATTGGTTGGAAAAAAGTGGATGTTTATGAAAGAACACTTCACTACAATTAATTCAAGATAATACTTACGTAAATGGAATCTTAAAAACTTTATGCTATGACCATTGCTACAAAAAAGTGGGTTTTAACTGAGGGTGCGTTTAATTTGGGGGAAATAGAAGTTATGGAAAATGCTTTTCTAATAAAACATATTTCTAAAAAGTGGATTAATTTTTTGATGTTTGGTACATAAAGGAAAAATATTTTCACACAAAGAAAAACTAATTTCTCCCAATAATTTTTATTAATTATATACAATTTTATGAAAATAATTTTGTAGCAATTAAACATATACCCATAAAATCAAAATTTTATATTAAGTTTACTTGAATATGAAAGTAAAAAATCACAATCTCATTAATAAAAAATGTCACATTATAAAAATAATTTTAAAGATTTTTTAAAAAAAAGTTACAACAATTTATAAATTTCAATTTTTTTTTCTCTTTTGACGGTTGATAAAATCACACCCACAATAATATAATATTCTAATAAAGAAGCCAACTTATATTTATAGCCAAAATACATGCATGTGACCTTGTTAGAAAAAATCAAATTTACAAAATTTAATTTGACATAAACAAAGAGACAACAAAAGTAATTGATAGCGATGATTGCCTAAAGTACAAAATAAAAGGATAGGCAATAGTGGACATGACCACTATACTAAGGTCAAGGTGTTTCAACATGTTGTTTCTAATTTTGTTCAAATTATACAAACAAAAATGAAACGAATTGATGTTTAAGAATAGATGGCTAAAAAAAACATAGAAAATATTAAAAATTCTCTTCGAATTGTATTAGACTTGCTATTCTCATTAAAATGTAAAAGAGATGTAGCACTACATTGTTTGCTCTTTGTCCATGATTCCAAAATATTACATATAGTTTTTCAAGTTGCACCAAATAATGAACTAATAGTTACACATATCTTTAATTACAAAGTATTAAGATTACAATATAGCAAAAATTTCCTAACTCAATCTTTGTTTAAAAAAATTGGTAAGTTAAACTTTTTTCAAGTCATCATTTTTTGCAAGAAATGCTTTGGCGTGATTCATATTACCTATCAAGTGATCAAAGGCTTCATCACTTCTCTATAAAGTTTATCCATATTTAATTGATTTTGGCTAGGATTGTTAATAGCCTTTGACAATCCTCCTATTTGTTAGAATACCTTTCTAACATAATCATTAAGGGAAGCTAAAAATGAGATTTCTTTCATTGAGGTTTTGATGGTAGGCATAAGGATGTAGCCTTTTCTATTGTCCCTTCCTCAAAAATTTTATCTTTTATGTCTATAGAGTTGACTTCATTTTCTATAACATCAATCTCAGTTAAAAACTTAGTGAAACTTTAAGTTGTCATATTCCTTCTAATTATTATTGAGATCTCATTATACATCTCAATTTTCTTGTTCAAATACTTCTCATGTGTAGAATGTGTTATGTAAGAGGTACTCATCAATATAAATCTATTGAATTTAACATGCTATCAAATTAAAAGTGATAAGAAAATTATAAAGTAGTTAAAAATAAATCTGATTAGTCATGCTTGAAAAATCTAAGAGTTTGTTTAGATTTTGTTTTTAAAAATAATTTCCATTTTATAAAAAAAACTAAAAAACTTATTTGGCAATATTTTTGAGATTTTATTTTTAAAAATTGTTCATGAAATTCTTATTTTAAAAATAAAAAAGAACAACTTTTAGATTTTTTCTAAACTTATCTTTTGTAGCAGTTTTATAATTAAACGAAACTTTTGCTTATTTATTTCATTGAACATCCTTTATATTTTATTTTTTTAAAATTTGAAAATAATTTTTAATCCTTAAATTCAAAAATAATTTTTAAAAATAAAAAATAAAAACATATCGAAACACACCTTAATTTTCCTACTTGATCACTTTCTAGCTAATATTTTGGTTTGAACAATTTTCCATCTAACTACAACTATTTTTTTTTTTTACCTTTTCTTTTTCCTAAACCAATTTTATGGTTAATTGGTTATTTGATTTGCTTGCTTGTTCCATTTTCCACCTTTCTATCTATTGCCTTTGGTTTTGGCTTATAGAGATCACACATACAAGCTTCCTCAGCCTTTAAACTAGAAATTAAGAAATCAAGGTTCTAACCCAAATTGAAATTGTAATAAGTTAACTATCTACATATGCATCAATTAGAACTTTATGAGGCTCTAGCACTTAAGGGATTACTAAATTTTATAGAGAATGATAGCATAAAAGGTTTCAATATAAATAAGTATTATTACTTGTTAGACATTCTATCACCTAAGCTAAGAAAAATTGATTGTTTTGGTTCCTTAAGAGTAACAAAGTAAAGATATGGAAAGAAAACATCATGACCTATGTTATATAATCTTTCAAACAAAAGTGTTTCAAATAAGTTACAATTTAATCCTCACTACAATTTCATATTCAAAATGACTGAGAGTTAAATCTCCATTTTTAATAGATATGAAGTGAGATAGCCAATGACAAACAAAAGCCTACTTCCTTTTCACAAGTGACTTAATAATAGTATCGAACATGCCATTAATAAATGAGAAAAAGTGACCAAATGGTTTAAAAAACAATAATCATGTAATATATAATTTCTATAAACTTTACAGTATTAGTTTTCTCACTTAATATATAGTATCTATAATATGATATAGGGGATTCTAAGATCAAATGGCTTCAAAAAGAGGGGTGCGCAATAATACCAAATTTTTTGTCATATCATTTTTTTCAACTATTATCACTTTCAAATTAGTATCCTAATTGTTATCCATAAAAAGATGTAGGAATTGCTTGCAGTTTCATGGGTATTGAATTAACTTATTGTTTACCATGGTAAAAAAAAGATTTCATTTCATTTTTAAATAAATTTCTTTTTTAAATCGTGTTTAACTTTAAATAAAAAGGAATTTTATTTTATTTATAATTCTTATTTTAATTATATTTGTATCATTATGAAATTTATCAAATTTAATAAAGATTTCATCGAAATTCATCTTATTTGGCCTAAGATATATATTATATAAAAAATTTACCCTTTTTTTAATATTGTATTTATCATGATACAATTAAAATCTACTTTTTAATTCAATTCTATGCATTTTTTAATACATATCAAATAAAAGAATTCATTTACAAATTGATTAAAATCATTATTTTTGATAAAATGTTCAAACAATAAAAATTATTTATATTAAAATAAAATAAAATCAATTAGAAAATTATGATACCAAATGAAGCCTAAAGGAAGATACTTCAGATTTTCGAATCACACTTTAAAATGTTCTGATGTTTTAAAATTATGGTATTTTTTTAGAGAGTAAGTAAAATATCTATTTGATTATTTATAAAGGTGATGATTATTATATTTTTATATGTCACAGCTTAACCTTGATCATGATCAAGGTGAAACTTATCCCCAATTACCATTAGCCTAACCCTTGGTAATCTACACACATATCATCAATAAATTGAGATATAAACTAAAGATGCAATTGCTATTAATGGAAAATAAGCTTTATACATTAAGTAGGTTTTATATGTAGGTTGGAAATTAGATTTGCTTATATTCCTCCCTTTCAGAAGGATAAGCTAATCTAACTTTCATAAAAGAATGTGGTTCATGTCAATATCTACCCATAAACTATGTAAAATAAGACCCATGAACCACTATCTTAACAAAATGCCTTAGTATTGTTCAATTTACACTAAAGAGCTTCAACTCTTCTAATTTTGAGGTAAGGGTGGTAGAGGAGCCTTTTAAGTATCTACACAAATAAACATGGAAGGTTTAGTTCAAGGCTTAATGGGTAAATACTTATACAATATCAAGCCTATAAAGCTTTCATTCTTGCCTACTGGAATTACCTTTCTTGCAAATCTATCATAACTCAATTGAATCTTAACCATGATTAGTAAATATATGTTAGTCAATAGTAAATCATCCATTCATATAGCATACATTAACATATAATAAAGCAAATAGACCTCTTTGTGACTCTTAAATCATTCTTATACCCTTCACAAGTTATTACCAATCCTAATTTTTGCTCATTCATAACATCCATTGTCATATTATCTCATAACATATATTAATTAGTATTCAAATTCTTGTTCACGATGACACCAAACTTTTTTGTATGGACACATAATTCATTTTCATTAGAGGAGCTGAATAAGTGTTCATAGAATTATCACCATTACCTTTTAATAAGGGGTACAAAATAAGAATTAAATAGTTAATTGTTGTGAGCCAAATAGTTAATCATTTGATTAGGAGAGGGGTTCATCTAGGGGTAGAATAGTCAAACATTCATTACTAAATCTCCTCTATTTGGATTTCCAGAACATTGGTTGATCGCTTTTGTAGAATGATTAATCGATCTTTTGAAAATATGCAAACCACCTAATGTAGAATATTGCTCGTTTTGCCATTGTTTTTTTAATGCATTAATGTGTTCACCAAATTCAAATTTCTCAAAAATATAACCTTATAACTCATTAAATACATCAATCTTATCATTTATCTCAATTATATATCATTAAATCATCATATAAACACTTAAATAATACATATCATATAAAAACCTCAAAATTTAAACTCATTATCTTATAACCTCTAAATTAATGGAATTTAACTAGAGATATTTACTCATTTAGTATAAAGAAGGTTAGAAAGTAGATTCAACCTCTTTTAACCTTTAAGTATAAGAAAGATATGGTGAAGATTAATGCCTTTTTGCCTTAATTTGAGAATGAGAGGAAGGGATTGGTGGTTGAAAGAAGAAAGAAAGTTAAGAGGATTGAAAGGGTAAGAGATGAGTGGGAAATGAATGGGAAATTTTAGAGAGAAGGAATAGTGATAGGGATAATTTTCAAAATATTTGAATATTTTTCTCACATATCTGTCTCCAACTTCCATGTGGCTTTCTCCATACTATGATATTCCCAATAAGGAACTTCTTTGGACCTTAGTTTCTGGATTTAGTATCTAGAATCTTAATTAGTTTTTCCTCATAATTCAATTTAGGGTCCAATTGTAGTGGCTCATCCTTAATCATATCGGATTCATCTAATAAGTATTCCTAGAGCATTAATACATAAAAGGCTAGATGGATAACTTATAAATTATCCAACAATTCCAAGTCATATGTCATTGCTCCTACCTATTTAAGGATTCAAAATGATCCTATGAAATAAGATGCTAACTTCCCTTTTTCCTTAAACTATATTATACTTTTCATCAGTGAGACCTTCAAAAACACTATATCCCTCACTTGAAGCTCCAGTTCCCTCTTTCTTTTGTTTACATATGACTTTTGCCTATCCTGTGTGATTTTCAAATGACCTTTAATAACTTAAATTTTCTCTAAGGTGTGAGTCATTAGATCAGGTTTTAGCAATCTCATTTCTCCAAGCTCAAACCATTTAACTAGAGATTGACATTTCATCCATATAAAGCCATTTAAATGCTAGACTAGTAATTGTTGTTGTAGGTAAATTGAATTAAAGGTAAGTGCATTTAGCATATTAATTAAAGATAAGCACATTTACCATAATCCTTTAAAATTTAAAGCACATGCCTTAAGCATGTCCTTTAGGATTTGAATAGTTCACTTAATTAGTTTATGAGTGGAATGTTATGATAAACCACAATTGGCTCCCTAGTTTCTATTAGAAAATTGCTAGAAATAAAATATGAATTGAATACTTTGATTTGACATAATCATATTTGGTATTTCATGTAAAGGCACTATTTTATCAAGGTATACTTGCATATATTATGTTATGGTGAATATGGTTTTGATTGCTAAAAAATTGTTAACTTTGTTAACCTATCAATAAGGACCCCATATAAAGTCATATCTCTTTTAAGTTCTAGGTAATCTAGTAAGGAAGTTTATTATAATATTTTCCTATTTTCATTATGGTATTAGAAATAGTCAATGCATTTTAGCTAGCTGTTGGTGCTCTACTTTGATTTGCTAGCAGGTGACATATTTTATCATAAAGTTTAATAAATCCCTTTTCTTCCTCTTCCATAAAAAAATACTTTTTAGATTATGATATATTTTTGTTACCTTAGGGTGTATAGTATACGAAGAATCATGGGTTGATGTAGTAACTCATTTCTAATACTAATTAGAACCTAATTCCTTTCTTGATAGCATATTACCTTTTTCTCATCCATGGTTATGTTAGGTTTTAATCCTTTAGCCATTTCTTTTACCAGGGCCACATATCTAAAATCATCTTTTTAGGCATCATTATTTCTTTTTATAAGGATAATAATATCATCACATGAGCTAAAAATACACCTTGGGTTCTTGGTAGCACTAATTACTTTACCAATGGATTTCCTGGTGAGGGCATATCCTACTATATTTGCTTTAGCAAGAAAATACAAAATTAAACAATCATAATATTTAACAAGTTCCACCTATCTTTTATGTCATAGACTAAGGTCTTTTTATTAAAAAATATACTTTAGGCTTTTATAATCAATATAAATTTTAGTAGTTTCTTTATACATATAGTACTTCTAAATCTTCAATGCAAAAATTATAGTAGCCATTTCTAGATTATAGGTGAAGTAATTTTGCTTATGCCTTTTCAACTGTCTAAAAGTATAAGCTATCATCCTACCATACTACATAAGAACATATTCAAGTCCTATATTAGAAGCATCATAATAAACCCTAAATCCACCAATGATTAAAGGTAAGGCTAATACTGACACAAACATCAAGCAAGATTTTAATTTTTAAAAAATATTTTCATAAGCATTAGTCTATTTGAATTTAACTCTTTTTTGGTTTAGTTTAGTTAAGGGTACAAAAATATTTGAAAAGTCTTTAACAAATCTTTAATATTAGCTTATTAGTCTTAAGAAGTTGTAAATTTTTATTATTAAAAAAGTCTCGACTAACCTTTCACTACTTCTATCTTTTAAGGGTCCACCCTCACTCCTTGTTGGGACACCATATAACCTAGAAAATTAACACTAACCATCCAAAACTCGTACTTTGAAAATTTAATGTATAATTGATGCTCCTTCAAGGTTTATAATACCTTTTTAAAATAATGAACATGCTGTATATTAGGATGTCAATTATGAAGATAATTACAAGCTAAAAACATATTGATCACATAATTTGTGAAGTTTATAAAAGCAGTTAAGGAATTTATTAGCGTAAATGACATAACTAAAAACTTAAAATGGCCATATCAAGTTTTGAAAGCAATTTTTAGGATATTTTCCTTAAAGATCTTTAATTAGTGGTACCCCATTCATAGATTTATCTTAGAAAAATATTTAGCCTTTTAAAGCTAATAAAAAATATCATTAATATGAGAAAGATGATACTTGTTTTTTATGGTGGCCTTGTTAACTTATTGATAATTTATATATAACCACATGGATCCATCCTTCTTTTTCATGAATAACACAAGCTCCCTAAGGTGAATTGCTTAAATTGATAAAGCCATTGTCAATTAAGTCTTGTAATTGCTTCTTAAATTTTAGTAACTCCGCTAAGACCATTTAGTAAGGTATTTTCAATTTTAGTAACTCTATTAGGACCATTTAGTAAGGTATCGGGCATCAAGTCAATATAAAACTTTATTTCCTAATCTAGTAGCAATTCAAGCAATTCTTTTGAAATACATGTCATGAAATTTTTTTCACCATAGAAATATTGCTAATGTCAAGGATGGCTTAATTTAAGTTTTGTATCACCAATAAATATATGGCACACTTTTTTTAAACAACCTGTTGAGCTTTAAGACTTGAAATTATATTGAGTATTTCTTGCAACTAGTCTCTTTTCAATTCTATGGATGGCAAACCTTTTACATACAAGACAACAAAATTTATTAAAATGGTTCATATAAGCATGATATGTAAATAACCAATCCATCCTTAAAATCAAATCATAGTCAATCATATCAAGTTAACTAAACTAGATCTAAAGGTATTACATATTCATGAATCTTTGTAGGGTAAACTTCTATTTTATTAATGGCTAGGAAAGACTTACCCATTAGTGTTATTACCATTAAAGGCACATTTATCAATTTTGAAGATTTAGAGAATGTAACAATAAAGGTTTTTGATATAAAAGAATAAATGGCACTGAGATCAAATAAAATTTTTATAGATGGTTTTTGAATTCAAGTATACTTGCTACCATAACATTAAAGGCTTGAGCCTTTTGCAAAGATAAGGCATAAAGTTAAGCTTGATTCTTGCTTGTTATCTTTTCTTAATTAGCTAATTTGCATTCCTTGAGGGTGCTAATGAATTCCTTGGGCAACTGGTAAGCGAAGGAGTGGAAATATTCTGTTAGGCCACAAAGTAGCTATTCCCTTGGTTGTGAGCATTCTCCAGGCAATCTTTAGCTTTATGCTTGGTCAGTACGATTACATTTAAAGTAAGCTCCCCTAAAATAATTACATAAGCCATTATGACAAGTTTAACATCATAGGTACCAATATACCCTATATTTCCTACCACTTTGTCTAATAAAATGGTTTTATTGTTAATTTGATGGAGAATCTATATAGCCTCCTTAGTTCCTTGAGCCTCCTAAGGTGAAGAACCTACTACAATTATCATGAAATGAAGTTATTCCTATAGTAGAATTGCCTTTGCTAGGTTTAAATGTAGCTTTGAGGGGACATTGTTTTAAAATTTTATTCTTAGTATAATCCTTGAGATCATCCTTCCTTTTTCCCACCTTAGTGAAACTCATATCGCATTTTTCTCTAACCATAAGCTTAAGCCATAAAGCTTGATTTAAAGTTTGCTAATGGCTGGTGTTGTCATCTTAGTGCATTTTCTTATAATAATAATCTTAACGTCCATGCAAAAATATTTCAACTCGAGCTTTCTCGATAGAGATCAACTATAGTGTGTATTAGACAATCAGGTAAATTATGTATCATAATTAATAAGCGAAAATCTTTCTTGCCTTAAGTTCTTAAGTTTTTATGCTTTTCTGTGGCATATGCCCAAGGGAAAAAATTTGCTAATAAGAGACTTTTAAAAATTTGCCCAAGTTAAATGTGGTAAATGAACATATCAACTTTCTATGGAGTTAACAAAATAATGATATGTCATATCCTATAACTCATAGCCTACTAATTCAATCTACACAGGTTATAGGCTCTAAAACTTTTAGCTCATATTAATTTGATCTAAAAATTCATAAAGATCTATAAAAGGATCTATATTGGAGCATTTTGGTAGGTTGAGTTTAAAAAACTCATACACTATACAAAACTTGTTTGAATCCTCTATTTTTAGAAGAGTTTAATGCTTTTCCTTTTTTTTATCTGGCTCATAATCCCATTCGGGCTTATCTTAGTTCTTTCCATAATTATTTTGGTTCTTACATTAATTATTTCCCACATATTGATTAAGGGCCCAATCAACATGGTTCATTATATGCTACAAGAATGGTGCAACCCAGAGGAAGTTAATTATCAATCCTTCTATTTGCATTTATATTGCTTAAGGGTTATGAGTCCAATGAGAACTTGTCATTTAGGCTCGATATTTTCCTATTAAGAATTAATTCATAGATTCAGTTAACAATTAAGCCTATCACAATAGCTATCTAACAGTCTTTTTACAAGTAATTCCACTACTATCCTTATAGGTATTATAGAGTTTACCAAAATGGTATTAATGGTATATAACCTTGAACACTCCTATACCATTAGTATATGGAACAACACATAAACAAAACCTTAAGGGCGTTATCCCACTAAGACCCTAGACTATGCTCTAATACTACCTTTTTCATGCATAACCCTAGTTGTGACTAACATGAAACCTATCACTCAATTACCACTAGCTTATCCTTATAGTAATCTACGCATATATCTATCAATAAATCAAGATATAAATTAAAGAGGCAATTGCTATTAATGAAAAGTAAGCTTAATATATTAAGTGGTTTTACAAGGAGTTTGGAAGTTATATTTCCTTATGTTCCTCGCTTTCATGAGAATAAACTAATCTAATTTCCTTAAAAGAATGTAGTTTTTGTTAATCTTTACCTATAAACTATGCAAAATAGATCTTGTAAACTATTATTTTAATAAAGTGCCTTACTTTTATTCAACATACGCCAATCAAGCTTAAACTCTTCTAGTTTTAAGATAAGGTGGTAAAAGAGCCTTTTGAGTATCTGCACAAATAAACATAGAAAGGTTAGTCTAAGGTTTAATGAGAAAATATTCTTACAATATCAAGCTATAAGACTTTCATGCTTACCTATCAGCAATACCTTTCTTACAAATTTATCATGACTTAATTGAATCTTAACCATGATTGGTAAATACATATTAGTTACTAGTAAATCATTCATTCATAATGCATACATTAATGATATAATAAAGTAAATAGACTTCCTTGTGACTCCTTAGTAAACATGTAAAATAAGGCGGGGTAAGGTAAATGAGCTAATTTGAACAAGCAAAAATGACTGATACTATAAAAGCTATAAGTAACCTATATTATTATTATTATTTTAATAATAAGAATGATTAAATCAATAAATGCACATATATAAAAATTAGGAATTGAATCCTTCATATAGAGGAAGGCATAAATCTTTCGAAAGATATCAAATTAGGTTACATTGAAAAAATCTATTTTTTACAAGTATAATTGAACAATTATTTTTTTTTATTTTTTTAGTTTTGTGAATAGGTTAGTCAAGTAAGATAAAAATAATTATACTAAACTATTGGACATTAGATTGAATTAGATTAAAAATCTCTAAATGCTTGAAGGATAAAAAAAAAGTTAACCCTATGAACAAGCTTTTGACCACATAGACCTACCTATGCAAGCTTTACATCTATATAGTTTACCTACATAAGTTTATGTCAAAATTGGGCTTTAAATAAGGAGCCAATGATCGCTTAAGCTTCTAAGTGACCCATAAAGTCTACGGACTTAGTGCTCATTTACATCTCTACTCTTAAGCTATTCTTATACCCTTCACAAGCACATCCTAATTCCCTTTGAGTCATCTTTATATCCTCCATAAGTCATTATCGATCTTATTGTTTCCCTCGTTCACAATTTCCATTATCACATTGTCTTATAACACATATCAATTGTTATTCATATTCTCATTCATGATAATACCATGCTTTTTTGCATGGTCACATTATTCATCTTTATCAGTAGAATTTAATAAGTGTTCATAGAATTGTCACTATTACTTTTCAATGAAAGGTGTAAAATAGGGACCAAATGGTCAATTGTTATGAGCCAAATGGTTGATCATTTACTCGGGATATGGGTTTGATCAAGGGTAGAATAGTTAACCGTTTGCTATTAGATGTCCCTCATCTAGATTTCCAAAACAACAATTGATATGTAGAATAATTGATTGTTCTTTTGGAAATGTGCAGACCACCCAGTATAGAACACTACTCATTTTACCATTATTCTTTCAATACATTGATGCTTTCACTAAGCTTAAATTTCTCAAAAATATAACTTTTTTTTAACCTATTGAGTATAAAAAGGATTTAGTGAAAATTAGTACCATTTTGTCTTGATTTGAGAAAGAAAGTAAGGGTTAGTTGCTAGAGTAAGAGAAATAGTTGAGAGAGTGAGAAATGAATAGGAAATGAATGAAGGATTGCTAACTTAACCAAACATGAGGAATAATGGCCAGGGTAAATTTCAAAATATTCTTTAAGTCTCCTTCATGCTCACATATTTACTAATAATGACTTCAAATCTTAACCTTTTCTATTTTATTCACCTTTCTTCACTTAATTCTTCTTAAATCTTCCTTTTTAAACTTACTAGAACATTAAATTTGTATTTTAATTAATATTTTTCTTTATTTATTCCTTACATTGAAATAAAAAAATTGATATTTTTATGAAGGGTGTAATACCTTTAAAATTTATAACTAGCATTATTAATCTTTTATTTTCGCTTTATTGTAATTATTCTTGCCCTTTTACTTATAATACTAAAATAAATTGTAAAAAAAATATAACTAAAAGGTAAAAATTTGTTTAACATTGCTAAAATGAGATTTAATAATCTACTTTATATATTTTTCATTTATTTTCATATTATAAATAAATGGAGAGACAAATAATTATAATAAAATAAAAATAAGGGACTAGTACTATTGGTTATAAAATTTAAGGAATTTAATAATCATAATTTTTATAAATAAGAAATTAATTATTATGTTTATTTTTCTTCTAAAAGCGTTAAACTTTTAATATCTTATAATTCATTACACTTTTTATTTAGGTGGTATTAGGTTTAAAGATTTTCGAGGGTTATAAATGTAATAAAAAATCGATTCATTTGTTAAGTGTGTGATTGATGTGTAGTAAAATCTATTATTCTTACATACCTGTAACAAATTTCCCATTTGATTCCTTTCTTTTGCCTAAGGTTTGAGATTATATTACTTAGTGAAAAACAAAAAACACTCATCTCTCACTATTAACACTCATAACCATTGCCAATATATTACTGCCATCAAAACTACCACCATCATTTCTGACACATCATTAATATTATCATTATTGCCATTGTCGTTGCTAACCTGCCATTATCATTGCCACTATTACCATTATTACTCTATTATTATCACCATTACTGTTATGTTATCGCCACTACTACTATTATTGTCACAATTGTCATTGTCAATATTACTATTGTCGTTACTAACATTATTACCACCATGATCGCCTTTGTCATTATTGTTATTGTTATCATAATTACTATTAATATCACTCTCCTCACCATTAGAAATGATAATTTTTGATATAACACAATACCATGATACAAATACAATACAAGTTACATGTGTTTAGGTTAGGTATAATCAAGTTTGGGTCATAAATAAGTTGATTTGTTTGACATGGGAAAAAATCGTGCTTAGTTTAAGTCAACCCATTATAACCCATTTATTTTACCAATTATAATTATTAATTTATATAAAATAAAAAATTAATTAAATTAGTCTAAATAATTATTACAATAATTATAATTTGTATAATTATAATTTTAAATTTATAATGATATATATTAAATAAGAAACATACAAGAGCTTCAAAATGTAAGAATTAGAGTCAAGAGAAATATTGACAATTATGCCTGACCTAGTCTAACTTAAAAAACTGCGAGTCCATTAAATTATTGAGCAGAATTAGACTTTCAAAATAAAGTCTAATTGTTGATTAAGCAGGTTATTAATGTACCCTAACCCAACTTGACTTGGCCCATAGATACCCTTACTTAGCGTAAGTTATAAGTTACTATCTTTTTAAATTCTTTTTAAATCTACCCTTATTTATTTTATTAATTTACAACTCATGTCATTTATAATATAAATTTAAATATTTTTATAAAATATAATTAATTTAATTTTAACATAATTATATCCTAATTTTAAATTATAAATATATAAAAATATATACATAAATAAATAATATCATAAGATATGATTAATTATATTTTAAATAATTATATTTTTATTATAAATAATAAAATAAAAATTATATAAGTAAATAAATATAAAATATTATAAAATATAATTAATTAAATATTAAATATTATATTTTTATCTTAAAATTCTTAACTATGTTAATATAATTTAATTTTTAAATAAATATAAATTATTTTAATTATATATCTATTTTTTTAATATATTTTTATATTATTTCATAATTTTAGCTAATTTAATAATTAATTTTACGAAACACTTTAATTAGTTTATCAGTTATTAGTTATTAGTTACTTTATTAGTTACTTATGGAAAATGAAACCTAAGTACTTAATTCACTAAGAGCTAAATGTGTAGTGTTTAAATTTTTAGCATTGAATATAGCTAATGGTTTGAAATTTTTATCATGAAATATTCAAATTTTATACAATTTCAAAATTATCTTAATTATGATTTGAAAAATTTTATATATCAAGTCCTCAAATGATGTGATATATATATATATATATATATATATATATATATATATATATATATATATATATATATATATATATTATGTGTCTGATTATTATAAAAAATAGATATAATGTTAAATATTTTTATCTAATTAAATCTCATTAAAATAAAAATAGTTGTTAAAGGCATTTACTTAGAAAATTGCTGCTAAATAAATTAAATAGTTTATCTCTAAATTTAATACTCAATTAAAAAAAATCAAACAAATGAAATATAATCTCAAGTCTGAATCTAATTAATTAAACAATGAATTAGTATTTTTCAACTACCATGTAAATAAATTTTTAGTTAATTCAATATACAACATGAACAGATCAAATAAGTAAATTATTATTTTAAATCTGAATCTATTCAGTCAAATGTTAAATTACTATTTTTAAACACATCCTTAGTTAATTAAATTTAAATTTTCAATTTGAATTTTATTTATTTGATTTGTTAGGATCAAATATAAAATTTAACTAAAATTTGCTGAATTCATTCAGCAGCTCAATATATGTCGCAGTTGTTTATATTGATAAGATTCATGATAGGATTTACTTAGACAAATTTATTCAACATTATCATAATTTTTTATATAATAATTGAATCTATAACATATAATAAATTATTTAAGGATTTGGTGTATAGAATTTTTAAAATTATATTTAAATTTTTTTGAAATTTTATAAATTTTTAATATTTTATAATTAAAATTTCAATTTATAAATTAAATTCAATACCTAAAATAAAAAATTATTAAAATATTTTGAATTTATTATTTAATAAATTTAACACTTGAAATTCAATACTAAATACATTAGTATTATCAATCGCATCGCGATTCTTAAATATTATTATATTTTCTTTTGTTCAATTATAACAGATTTAACACTTAAAATTTAATACTAAATATTTTAATATTATCAATCACATCCTAATTCTTAAATATCATTGCATTTTCTTTTGTTCAATTAAGTGAATTTTTATTAAGTTAAATATTCAATTTTAATAAATCAAACAAACAAAATATAATCTTAAGTCTAAATCTATTCAAGTAAGTATTAACTTAGTATTTTCAACCACTATGTAAGTGAATTTTTATTAAATTTAGCATTTAATATAAATAAATTAAATAAGTAAAATATAATTTTAAACCTGAATCTATTCATTTAAACATTAAGTTAGTGTTTTTGAACATGACCTTAATTGATTAAATTTAAATTTTAAATTAAACTTTATTTATCTAAATTGCTAAGATCAAATATAAAATTAAGCTAACATTCGCTGAATTCATTCAGCGGCTCAGTATATGAAGTAGTTGTTCATATCAATAGACTTAGTTAGATAAATTTATCCAGCATTATCATTATTTTTGATATAATAATTGAATATATAATGTATATCACATTATTTATAATTAATTTTTTTTAAATTCGATAAAATCTTAATATTTTTAGTTAAAATTTTAATTTATAAATTAAATTCAATATTTGAAATAAGAAACTATTTAAACATTATAAATTTATTATTTAATAGATTTGACTGTTAAAATTCAATACTAAATGCTTCAATATTATCAATCACATCCTAATTCTTAAATATCATTATGTTTTCTTTTATTAAAAAAAAAAGAAACGAAGTACAAAAAAAAAAACAATGTGAAACTACGCTATACTGTCTTTTATTTATTGTCATCTGTTGAAATTAACTAAAAATGCAACAATCAATTATTTGACTAATCAAAATTTGCAATTGCTTTATCAAACAAGCACTTATAAAACCTTTTTCAAGTTTGATTAGGTTTTTGTAATAGTTTAGTTCGGGCTTTTTTATTTTTGTTGAGTTCAAATTTGAATAAATAAATGTTTAGTTCAATTCATTTCATTTATAATCCTAATTTTTTTTACTATGCTAATTTTTTAATATTTATTTCGAGCCCCAAAAAAAGTCTCATCCTTCGCCCCTTGTACTCATATAATAAAAATAAAATTTATAAAAGAAATAGAGATATAAATATAGATTATAGGATTCTAATTTTTCTATAATTAAAAATTATAAATAATATATAATTTATTTTTATCTTTTTTATTTTTTGTTAAATATGAATTATTTTATTATACTATACTTTAAAAATATCTTATAGAAGCATATACTTAACTAAAATAGAAAATTTATATGAATTAAAAATATATTTTTTCATTTTTTTCTAACCCTAATTTTTTTTTTATAAAAATTCACTTGCATTTATTCGCATTATATATAATAAAATTGTACACGAGGATTACTACTTACTTTTTATTTGTTTTGATTTTATTATTCTAAGTGTCTAAAATAAATTTTTTATACATGTCTAAAAAAGTATATATAGATATGAATAATTTTATTAAATTATTATCTTTTTGTAAATCTTATAGAATTCTATTATAGCCAGTTTTAAAAAAGTTTGAATAATTTGTGTGTTACAATCTTTATAAATAGGCTTTTATAATTTTGTTTAATATTTTGTGACATTTAATATTTTTTAAAAACTATAATATTTTACATAAAAATTATTGAAAAGTTATAAATTTTTAGAATAATTATAACATTACTCATTAATTATTCAAGCAAAATATATTTTGTCTGCCGCTGATTGACCCCCCAAATAAAATTCACGAGTTTGTGATTGCTTACTCATGTAATATATATATATATATATATATATATATATATATATATATATATATATATATATATATATATATATATATATATATATATATATATATATATATAGATTATTAGAATTTGACTTATAAGGATTTATAATATTTTTTTAATTTTTAATTTTATTATAAAAGTTTACAATTTCTTTTATAAATTTCAAATTTTAAAAATTTTTATATTATAAATATGATCATTTGTATTAAGATTTTTATAAAAAAAATTACAAAATTTAATAAAAAATTTACAAAATTGTAATATAAACTTTCAACCCATACTCTCAAGTGACGTCTAATTCGAAGAATTTTTTTTCACAATCATAGGAAAGTTTTAAGAAAAATATAAAATTCCTATACTTAATTCAATTTTTAAAACATATTTCCCCTAAATATTTTCATAGAAAAGGTGGGTATTTTATATTCCTAAAACATAAAAATATTCTATGAATATAAATAAATTATTTTGCCTATCTTCCATTAAGATTTTACAAATATTAACATTTCATTTCATCATCATCTAACATTATTAATTACTATCATTTATTATTTATTATTAGTAGCCACCATTAATTATTACTTATTATTGATGATCATTACTAGCCACTTCTCACTATCCAGCACAAGTGTCCGTTACTACTATTACCTATTATTGATGACCTTTGCCAATGGCTTGTGAGCCAAATGAGCCAATTTGTAGGTTTTATACAAATTAAAATAAAAAAAATTAAACTTATTAAAAAACAAGTCTAGATGGGTTTGGTTCAGTAGGCTACAAATTAAATGAACTAATTTTAAGTAGCCTCGCATTGTTCCACTTGCCTAAGTAGACTCAATATTTTTTTATAATTTTTTCATATTTAATAGTTTAAATATATATAATTTTTTCATATTTAATAGTTTAAATATATATATGTGTTAAAATGAAAAAAAGTAACCTATTAATTATTTTTATTATAGTTTTACAAATCAGACCAGATTGATTGGTGAATTGGCAAAAATTAGCTAATGAATCAATCTGGTTAGAGATAATGGACTAGAAATATATGTGAATCAATCAGAACCTGTGTGAATTAGTCAAAACTAGTGTGAACAGATCAAAGTTAGTAAACCAGTTCATGTAATTTTTATTTTTTTGAAAAAAAAATATAAATTTTACAATTTTACAACAATTAAGGTGCAATACTTTCATAATTTCTTACCAATTTTATTTTAATATTTTTAGTATAAATTATTGATATATCATTTATATTTTATTACCGATTTATTTATATTATTAACTTATATTATATCCTTTTTTTAATTTTATCATGATTTGTTATTATAAATATATAATACTAATGTATATATATGTATATATGTTTGTATGTATAATTAATATTTTTAATATGTATAAATATATGTACATATATATAATTTATATTTTTAATTCAAACCTAATTTAATCAATAGATCAATGATTGAATTAATAAATTAATGAATTAATAGTTTGTCCAATTCAATAATTGGTCTGATTTTAAAAATAATAAATTTTACATTTCAACTCAATATGAAATACAATTCAATTATAAAAAAAACTCACTCACTCAAAATAATTAAATATAATAAAAATAAAATAAAGAATAACATTAATAAATAAAAAATTAAATTAAAAATATAAAAATAAAATAATAAATAAAAATATAAAAATAATAAAATATAAAATAAAAAAAGCAAGTTGAATATGGAATAGTTTAAGGGACTTCATAAAAGGATCATATTATTTAAAATGAGTGTTAAAAATGCAAGCTTAAATGAATTAAACCTATGTAGATTTTGACTTTATTGTTTGTTGATTATTATTTATTATTAGTAATTATCCATTATTGATAATTATTGTTAATAGGGGTGGGTAAAAAATTGTAACCCGATTTGACCCGTTGAGCCAGATCATTGTTTTATTATCTGGGTTAAGTTGAATTGCTTCAAATAGATAAATTTAGGCTTAAAAATGATATTGATGGGTTGAGATGGGCGGGCACAAGTTCTAAATTTTGAACCCATTTGAACCCGTACCTGCCCGGAACCAAAAGCTAATTTTGTTTTGTAATATGAAAGATTAAGATGACGTCATTTCTAATATTTAAATATGACATCATTTAACATTTAGTATATAAGTTAGAGGCTGCTACATCCAGAACTAGAAGAAAACGTAGCCACCAAAAGTCGTCCTTAGTCTCTCTCTTTTAATTTACCATTTGAAACCCTAACAGAGGCGTACACAAAGGTAGCAAAGCTTAACTCAGTTGTTCATACTTCTTAGATTCCCCGACTTTGACTCTTTGCCTTACTAGTTTATTTATTTTTCAGATTAGATAAAGGACAAAGACAAATGCTAGCTAGCTCGGTAGGTAATGTCTTCTGCTTCTTTAATTTAGTGTTCCTTTATTCTGCATTTCTTCTATTCTTATGAGTTTTCTCTAATTAGTTATATTACCATTATTTACAGGTTGGAGTTTGAGATCATGTTCGATGAAGCTTAGGTTTCAGCTTTAGAAGGGTTACCCTGGACTTATGCCATTACGATTTTGAATGTTTGTTACTATTAGCCATTTTTCAAAAGTTATAGGTTTTATTTTTTATTGTTTGTTTTCTACTATTTTTCTCCATTATTTTTTTGTTATTCTTCACATATACTAATGTTTTCTCTTTTCTTTGTTATATTTCCCAGATCTAATGTATTGTAAGGTAAATTATGAGGATTGAGGAGGATATTAGGAGAGAAGGAAGGTGAAACTGTGAAAGGTGGAGTCAGATTTTCTGGCTTATGAGTTATGGTGATAATATAAATGCTAAAGCCATTTATTTGAAACATGTTGGATTTTTTTTCTTGGTCAAAACTTCTAGATTGAACAAATGAAAATGGGAACTCATTTGTAGTATTTATATATCATGTGTCTAATTCAATAAGCTAGTTTATCAAATAGTTTGTGCAGATGAATAATTGAAAGGTGGAAATCATGTTATTTGAAATAAAGTTAAAACTAAAGGTTTCCTTCTTTATAGTTATATAAGCATTATTAAGGGAAAAAACCCATGTTAGAACCCCAAATCAGTGTTTCATAATGTGATTGGCAATGAACTAACTTAGATGGGATTTTTTAGTCTCATCACTAATCATAATTAATACAATAGGTATAAAAATGTCATGTTTTATAATGCATAAATATTCAAATACGAACCATATTTTACTGCAACATTGCACAAGAATTATACATTATAAAAATTTATATAGGTTATAAGTCACGTAATAGTCAAGTGACATGCATTTATTTTTTTTAACCCTTATTCAGAAGGAAAAATATGATATGAATTTTATTGCTTTAGAGTTGAGTAGTGTATGTATAAGAGTCTTCAGTAATTGGCACTTGCAAAACTTAACTTCACCTTTCACTTTTTTTAAGCATTTAATTTAATATACTATTTAACATACTAATTCTAATTTGAAAGGATTAGTAATATTTTTATTTTATTTTATCTTACATTGGATTTTAAAAAAAATCATAATAGAGTAGATTAGTTTTAACTAATTGTCATTTTATTGATGATTGAAAGTTAAAAGGAACTCACTTAATCTTTACTTTCCTATTATAATTATAATGAAACACTCATTTAATCACTTATAGTAGCATCTGTCTAATTGCTTTGCCAATACAAATTTCATTTCTCTCACACAACTTATAAAACCATTAAATATTTGAAGTATTGAATTGAGATGATTTGTTTCTTTCTTCCTTTCCCATATCAAATACTAATTATCCAAATACTATTAAAGAGTTTCTTTTAACATTTTTTTGTTGGCATTAGGATAAGTACTCAAGAATCATGATTTATTTTTTAAGTTTATAAATAGGAACATGATCGTTGAGGTTAAATCTTTAGGAAAGATTGGTTCAAGAGTAACAGAGGTATGTGGTGAATAAATGAAATGCAATTGTGTATAAGCCAATAAATTCTCTCTCTTTTTTTTTGCATAACTAAGATGAGATTATTTCATTATATGCCTATTACTTTATTGAAGTACCATCCAAGTCTTTTGTCCTATGCATCTTTTACACCTTTGCCTTCCTTATTTGTTTAAAAGCTTTAATTTTTGTTTCCTTAAATATTGGGTTGATATGCATTTTATATATTTTGGTAATTTTTCATTTAGTCTCTGATTTAACCTTTAAGTAAATAGTTATGGATTGTTTACTTGTGTAGACTTTCATTGCAAGTTTTTATATCTTTAATATGCCAGATACCATTTTCAATGATTTTAAGATATCCAAAGGAGAACCTAGAAAAGTTCTATGAGACTTTCCATGGATCGAATATCAATATCTAGGTAATATTTTATAAGTTGCTGAGAAGATGTTGTCATTCTTTCTATTTATATATTTCCAAAGAATTTGGATAATTAATAATTGATAATACTATTAATAGGATTATCAATTACATATTTCCAAATATGCTTATTTATTTTAATTAGTGTTTCATCTTGTCATATACTGTTTTTCTTCCCTAACTTCTAATTTTGTTTTTATTTTTCTTTCTTTTTGATGGAACCTATAAACTATTATGTAAAATTAGAATAAAATTAACTAGCAAGTGACACTTTCAAAGAAGTGAAGCAGATTTCTTAAAAAGGCAAAAAAATTTCTATTCTCTATAACTTAGGTAACTTTGATTGTCTTCGTCTTAAGAAGAAACTTCTTAAGTATTTAACTAATTTCAGGTTTCTTAAATTACTTCATCCAATTTCTATTTGCTTATCATTAAGCTTTGAGATTTTTGCTTTCTTTTCTGTTGAAAATATTTCTAGATTCATTATTTTGAATTCACTTTATAATGTTTAGTAATTGAATCACTCTTCTTTGTCTAACTATGTTCAATGATTTGCATAAGTCCACACCTATGTGTGGGGTATGAATGCTAATTACTAGGTAACATGGGAAATTTAATTTTGTTTTCTTGTTAGCTGTCCCCACTAGAATTTATTACAAATAACTTGATAGTATTATTTAAATTTCATAACCCAAAGAATATTAGTTACATGTTTATACAAGAGTGCATACAATTATTTACATAATCTGAAAAGTAGTCATCAACACACACTTAAAATCTTACATAACACACTTTAAAAAACATTTTACAAATATAACAATAATAATACAATTATATCAAGCTTAGAAGACCAGAAGCTGAATCACGCCTCCTCCCTATCATCGTTTCCTAAGTCGAATTCAAACTTATATGGTATAAATCAAAGCAAAAATATTAAGTGTAAGAATTTCATAAGAGTTTAAGAATGAGTGGAACTAATATTATAATATTATTATTAGAAGAAGAACAAACAACATTTAATAAGAAATTATCCAAACTAATACATTATGAAACTGATACTAATTAATTGGTATTATTTCTTTTTATAGATTGTTCTCTAGTTTTCTATAGTGGAGTTGAAAAGAAAAAAAAATTAGTTTCAAACTTAATCCAACCCAAAAGAAATGTCTCAACTAATCTCAAAACCTTAATCCCCAAGAAATCCCTAGCATGATGTTGCATCTGGTTCAAAAGTAACTAAACTAAAAGCTAACACCAAATCCAAGGCAAAAAGAAAGGAGATCTCTTAAATGAAATCTATCCAAATGAAGTAGAAGAAAAACGCTTTAGCTAAAGGAATTAGGAAAAAGACAATGGTATGGGATTATTTTACACAACTATCCGAGTCTAAATCGAAAGAGCCCATGGCTACTTGCAATTATTGTAAAAAGAGGTATTTTTGTGATCCTTGTTCACATAGGACATTTAGTATGAATAGGTATCTTAGGGTATGTTCAAAGTTCCTTTATGCTTTGTTATTTGATTCCTCTTAATCTGTTCTATCATTTAAACTTAAGAAAAAAGGTGAAGGAATGAATATGGTTACTGCTCCTTAAGTATGTGATGGGGATACTTGTATGAAAGCTTTAACTATTTTTGTTATTGTTGATGAATAGCCATTTAAGGTTGTTAAAGGATGAGGATTTAAGCATCTATGTAGTAAACTACAACCTTAATTTCATATTCCATCAAGACAGACTGTGGCTAGGGATTGCTAAAAAATGTATATTGATGAGAAAGAGAAGTTGAAAACATTTTTAAAATCTAATTATTTTAAAGTATGTCTTACAACAGATTATTGGACATTTGTCCAAAATCTAAATTATATGACACTTATAGCATACTTCATAGATAATAATTGGAATTTACAAAAGAGAATTTTAAACTTCTATCTTATTCCTAATCATAAAAAAGAAATAATTAGGAAACAAGTAGAGAATTGCTTGAATGAATAAGGGATTAAGAATGTGTTTACTATAATTGTAGATGATGCATCTTTAAATGACATTGTTGTTTCCTACTTAAGGAAGAGGTTTAAAAACTCAAATGGGTTAGTATTGGATGGTAGTCATATGCATATTTGTTGTCGTGCTCATATTTTTAATTTGGTTATTGATAAAGGTTTAATTGAGCTACATTCTTCAATTGCTGCAATTAGGAATGCAATTAGATTTGTCAAATCTTCTTATTCTAGATTGGCTAAGTTTAAGTGTTGTATTGAACAAGTTAAGATTGAAAGTAACAACCTTGTTTATCTTGATGTTCTAATTAGATGGAACTTCACCTCTTTGATGCTGGAATCTGCCCTAAAATTTTAAGAGGCATTCAAGAGGCATTTAAGCGGTTAAAAGATGATGAATTAAGTTTTAGGGACTACTTTGATGAAAAAACAATAAGACCTCCATCTTTGGAAGATTGGACAAATGCAAAGATGTTCACCAACTTCTTAAAATTTTTTTATGATCTAACTCTTGAGTTGTCTAGTTCTTTGTTTGTAACTTTAAACAATGCATTTCCTCAACTTGCATTGATTCAAAGTGAACTATTGAAATGGAGTCAAGTGATGATAATAACTTGAAAGGGATGACTGTCTAAATGAAGAAGAAATATGATAAATATCAAGGGAATGTGCAGAATATAAACCCTTTGTTATTCATTGCTAATGTTTTAGGCCTTAGGTATAAGCTTGCCTATATCAAATAGTCCTTCAATGATATTTATGATCTAATAACTGCCTATGACATGACTTTTAAAGTGAAGTTAGATCTACAACAATTGTATAAATGGTATTCTAAGGTTTATGAAAAAAAGGAATGAATGTAATGTAGTTGGTCAAACTTCATAAAACACTCGGCATAGGGTTTAAGAGGAGAAACATGCACATAAAGCTTGTACTGCAACTTTTAAATCACATTTGAAAGCTAAGGATTCCATTGAAGCAAAAAATGAGATTGAGAGATACTTGGTAGAAGCATGTGTTAATGAAGATGACACATTTAGTTTCTTGAAATGGTAGAAGTAGAATGCCTCAAGGTTTCGTATTCTTTCATTTATTGCTAGAAATGTACTTGTCCCTATTTCCACAATAGCTTCAAAATCATCTTTTAGTACATGGGGAAGAATTTCAGATATGTTTAGGAGTTCATTGTCTCTATAGACTTGTGAGACCTTAATTTGCTACCAAAACTGGATTAGGCCTACCTTATTTCTAACAAAGGATCATGATTTCATTCAAAAGTTTGAGCATTGTGAGAAGATTGAAAGAGGTAAATGCATAAATATATGAACTACTATTATCTTTACACTTTTCAAAATCATAATATTTCTTTCTTTTTTTTTTAAAGAACTTGAAGGGGTTGCAAAATAATTTGCTATTGTGGAATTATAATCACAGCCATATGATCATGGTCAATAGCAAATGGTTGTTAGGTAATTTGAATTTGTATTGTATGTATTTATATTCTAGAAAATTTTTCTATATTCTACAACTATGCTGCAATTTTTTTCCAAATATAATGCATGAAACTGCATATTTATGCTATGCATATAATTTAACTTAATGTCATGTTTGTTGTTTTTGATCTAATTTCACTTTATAATGAATTTTACATTCTTATTTATTCTTTTATTAATCTGGTTAGTATGTTTTTGTAGGTTTGTAAGTTGATAGCACTGACAGTTAAAGTTGAGAAATAGGATGGTGTAGGGAATTAAATTGTTAGTTTTTTTTTTCTATTTTGGGAGTAAGTATTAGAAGATGATGAAAAGTATTACAAGTTGAAAAGATGCCATAATTTGAAAATAGGTACCTTGATTTTTTTTTTGTAAGTAATGCTATTCTTTTTATAAATGTAAGTAAAGTGCTTTTTGTAATTATAAGTAAGATGTTAAATAAGGTGCTTATACAGGAGCATGACAAAATAGGAAGGTTTTAGCTATTTTAGCCTTTTGTACCAACTGGTATCTCCTTTGATTCTTTATTATGTTAGTGAGAAATTGAGAATCTTAAGAGACTTTTTTTTTTGGGAGTTAGCTGGACTTATGAGCTATGAACATAAATTATTAGCAATTAGTTTGGTGGCTAATTTAACATTTGTCGTTGTATTTTGCATTATCTAATGTGTAATGTGTATATTTTAAAAATTGCCTAGTTTTACTAAAGGTCTAATGCCACAGTAAAAAAAAAAAAATTTCCCACTAGCCTAACCCACTTGAAATTGAACAATCCAATGTAGCCTGAAGAAAATCGGGTTTAACAAAATCTTAGGTGAAAATAAGCTAAAAAAAGAAAGCTTAAAGCTAAAAAAAATATCATAACTCGGCTTAGCCCAACCCACAATCACCCCTAATTATCATAACTGACCATTGTTAGTAATTTCTATTAACCATTCCACTTATCATTGAAGATTAATATTGATCACCATCTTCTTTATGATTATCATTAATCACTTTCTATTATTAATTATTATTATTATTGATCACTCAAGTTTCAATGATGATATTTTAAATAATTTAATAATATTTTAAAAATATTTGTAATTCAATCAAATATAATAATATTATATTTTTAAAAATTATATTAATGAGAATGACATTCTAAAAATATTTATGTTTTCACGACTTGAAAAAAATTGCAAGTTTTTGGTCAAGGCTGCCTAGCAAAATCCGAATACAGAGTATTGTTTGAATACGTAAGCGTGCCAGAGTCTTCCACTCACAATCTTTACAGATTAGGGTTTGGATCTCTCTCCATGTGAGTGTTCCAGACAACACAAACAACACATCCTCGTGCCCCCTTCAATCTGGCTCTGGATTCTGCCTGGTGAGATCTTTCACTCTTTCTGTTTGATTTCTTGAAGCCAAAAACTTTACTTTGCGAAGAAAAAGAACTGGAAAGGTGTGGAAGTCGAGAGAGAGAGAGACAGAGAGAAGTGCGATGGATGAAGGTGAAGGCGGGTACGGTGAGAGTGGGGATCCGATGGATCAATTCCATCGTAACGAAGCCATATCAGCTGTTGCTGATGACGGTTTTTTAGCTGAGGAGGACGATGATTATGAGGACCTTTACAATGACGTCAATGTCGGTGAGGGTTTCCTTCAATCTTTGAGGAAGAACAACGAGGATCTGGGGCTTAGGAACGAGGAAACTGTCGATGATAAAAAGACCCAGTCAAATGTTGTCCCACCGTTGGAGAGTCCTGGGTTTACAATTCCTGGTGTTGGTAGCGGCAGCGAGGCTGCCGGGGTTGGAGGTAGAGGTATAGATGGGGCATCTAGGGTTTCTGGGAGGGTGGCGGATGGATTCCAAAATCAAGCGTTTAGAGGGGATGGGATTGGTGGATCAGGCCCTTCTTTGGGTGGTGGAGGTGGGATAAGGGTTGAATTAGGACAATCGTCGAGTAAATTAAATGAAACAAAGGAACAAAGTGGGAATAATAGTGCTGAAGTACAAGGGATGGGGCAGGAACCACATGGTGGAGTTGTTGGGAACGTGGGAAGTGTGGGAAATGAGGGTGTGGTAAGACCAGGAGGAGGAGGAAATCTCAGTAGGGTTGGTGGAAATGGAGTCGGGAATAGTGTCGCTGGTGTCAATAATGTTGGCACTGCAGTATCAGGAGCAGTTGGGGTGGCTGGCGGTGGTGGTGGGGGAACTATATTATTTGTGGGTGATTTGCACTGGTGGACTACAGATGCTGAACTGGAGGCAGAACTTTGTAAGTATGGACTGGTGAAGGAGGTGAAGTTTTTTGATGAGAAGGCTAGTGGAAAATCAAAAGGGTATTGCCAGGTTGAATTTTATGAACCTGCTTCTGCAACTGCTTGTAAGGAAGGAATGAACGGACACATGTTCAATGGAAGGCCCTGTGTTGTTGCTTTTGCTTCACCTTTTACTGTTAAGAGAATGGGAGAGGCTCAGGTAAGTAGGAACCAACAGATGGCACAATCTACAGTTTCTCAGCCAAGGAGGGGCCCTGCTGACGCTGGGGCTAAGACTGGTGGGAGTAGCATTGCTACAGGTGGTAACTACCAGGGTGGAGATAATAATAGAGGTTATGGGAGAGGGAACTGGGGGAGAGGGAACAATCCAAATATGGGGAACAGGGGGCCTGTTAATCCAATGAGGGGTAGGGGTGCTGGTATGGGTGGGCGAGGTATAATGGGAAATGGTGGCAATGGATTTGGACAGGGGATGGGTGCCACTCCACCTATGTTGCACCCTCAGTCGATGATGGGTCAGGGTTTTGATCCTTCGTTTGGTGGTCCTATGGGTAGAATGGGTAGCTATGGAGGCTTTCCTGGTGCTCCAACACCACCTTTTACTGGTATATTGTCTACATTCCCTCCTGTTGGAGGTGTTGGTCTGCCTGGAGTTGCGCCTCATGTCAATCCCGCCTTTTTTGGAAGAGGGATGCCTGTGAATGGTATGGGGATGATGCCCACATCAGGTGTTGATGGCCCTAATATGGGAATGTGGTCTGATCCAAGTATGGGTGGATGGGGTGGTGAAGAGCATGGTGGTGGGAGAGCTGGAGAGTCAAGTTATGGGGAGGAAGCTGCATCTGACCATCAGTATGGTGAGGTGAGTCATGATAGAGGTGCTTGGCCTAATTCCATGAGGGAAAAAGATAGAGGATCAGAGAGAGACTGGTCTGGTTCTTCTGAGCGGAGGTACAGAGATGATAGAGATCAAGGATATGAGAGAGATGTACCTAGAGAAAAAGATATGGGTCCTGACCATGAGTGGTCCAAAAGAAGAGACCGTGATGATCGGGAAATGGGAAGAGATCGAGACCGTGAGCGTGACCGGGAAAAGTCTAGAGATCGTGATCGAGATCGGGAAAGGTCTCGAGACCGTGAACGCGACCACCGGTATAGGGAAGACAGAGACAGATATGCTGATCATCATAGGTACAGAGATCATGAAGCAGACCATGAGGATGAGTGGGAACGGGGACGTTCATCAAGGACTCACAGCAAGTCAAGATTGTCACAAGAGGACGAACATCATTCTAGATCAAGGGACGCTGACTATGGGAAGAGGCGACGAGTTACATCTGAATAATTTGTTCTGCTCCAGTTCAGAAGTTGTTGAACATCTGTTTTAATTTTAATCTCTTGTTTTGGTTGCTTCTCCTCAGGAGCATGGTTCCAATCCTCTCTGAAAAAGGTCAGTCTAAATTTACAGTTCTTTCTCCATCTGCATTGTTATTTTATGTATGTATTGTTGAATTTTCGAAGTTAATGACATCATCTGCATGCTATCCATAGTCTTTTAATGCTATTAATTCTTTTGGCTGTTGGATTATTCTGTTCTTATACGGTATTATATTTAGCTGTTTCTTATCAGAAGGGCTCTCTCTCTCTCTCTCTCTCTCTCTCTCTTTTGTCAAATTTCTTGAAAGTAAAGAATGCGGCCTATTTAGGAGTCTGCCCACCTGTTATGTTGGAATCTTGTATTGCAGCCTTATTAGTTCCCTGGTAATTGTTGATTTCTGTAAGTTTATAAAGTTAAAACTTTATGGATACGAAGGAGTTGTTTAAAGCTGCTGGGTGCTATGCTAAAGTGTGTTGCCATTCGTGTGCTGTGCTTCCAATGAACTCAGGCAAGTTATGCCAGATGGGGCAGGGATGCTTCTTCTCCTCCTCTTGAATGAGTCGTTCTGAGGCAAGATGTTCCTGAAGCACCTGCCTCTTCAAGTTTCGGGTAGATGGTGTATTGACCTCCTTTTAAATCACAAAGCTGCCAGTGGGTGCCCGCTTGAGTTAGAGTGTAGGACCAAGCAGATCATAGAGGGCTATCTATAAATAAGCACATAAGGAAAACATAGGAAAACAGGTTTTGATCTACCATGGTGAATTGTTAGGGTTGATCGGAGAACTTCAAGGGAAGGGAGTTTGGGCCTTTTTTAAGATGTTCTTTTCCCATATTCCCTCTGAGATGAACCAATACCTGCTGAGTATCTCTTTTCGATTTTTGTTATCTCTGCCCTGGCCCTGGTGGGCTTTTTTCTATGTCAAATACAGTGCCAAACTGGGCATTCAAATACTTCTCAAGCACCTTATTTGATATCACATACAGACTTAGGTTTTGATCAGTCCATGGGACTTTCTTTTGTCTTTGATACTTTGTTATAGGTTTTATGACTTAATTCTTGTTATTTTTTCAGTGAATTTCTGGTCATATATCATACTTAAACTGAGAGTTAGATCATTGCATAGCCTTTTTTTAGAATGTAATTTGAATTAATCCAACCATTCGATTACAAGTGACTTTGACAATGATCTTGTATACAATTTTTTAGAAAAATCAAGCAAAAATGAACATAAAATCAAGCTAGTCAGCTTTTTCTCATGTTTCATTGGCTTAAAACATATAGGTGGAGTACCAAACCATATTGGATTGATATAAAATTGTATAGATATGATCTACATGAATAATGCTTTGAATCCAATGGTGGATATGGTGAGAAACACATTCTAAAGGAAGTTATGTAACTTCGTAACTCTTGGTGTAAGTTAGAGGGTGTCAATTGATTCCCATTCATATTAATAACTGGCTGCTTTCCTTGATTATTTTTTTGTTATTAATTGACCTTCTGCCTCGCTGGTGTATCAAGCTACCTATGCTTGTGATATCATCCTTATCCCTATGATTTTAGGGAGGCATACCTTGTATTAGATTCTTCTCAGAATAGGCCTAGGCATTATATATGCAATTCAATTCTTCTATTCAAGTGTGTGTGTGTTCGTGCGTATAGTAATAATATTATAGGGACAGGACATCATATTTGTAAGTTATCTTATTCTGAACTGCCAAAGCTATAAAAGGAATTTTTTTTTTTTTGGAGTTTAGACATAAAATTGACACACTGTTCTTTCAAATGGTGGGAAAAAGATTGGAATACAACTGAACCCAACTTTGGGACACAGTAATCTAAGTCCAACAATACTGTATGAAGTCCAGGAGGTCTAGCATTGAAGTTTGCATTATTGGTATAACTTCTGGTTTGCTGTTTGACTATGATTATTTTGCTTTATATAACTTGTTGAATAAAGTATACTCAGAATTTTCTATTCATTCTGGTAATTCTTTGCATCTTTCATATGGAGAATACTTGTATTTATTCTTCATTTTATGTCATCTGAATTGTATGTCATTGTTCTGGCCTCCTTTGTTATTTAGGGAGAATTGCTCTGGGAAAGTAGGCTGTTCATTCAAACTCTGGTTACTTTGGAGATGAAGTCGACCTTCAGTCGTTGAAGGACAAGTCTTGACATTTCTCCGCTTACATTCGGATTTGGAACCTTGCTATGAAGTTATTAGACTTTGTTTTGCATTTATATTTTAGTTATGAGCACACGATTTAACCAATGTTGATGTAATGAGTTGAACTTGCTGAAGTCTGAATTTGGTAGACTGCATAGTACTTAATGTTTAAATGATGTATTAGGATCTAGCAAAGGATGTTGATGATGTGCCTTCTCTGTTTGGCTGGCTGTTGTATCATTATTTACAGTCGATTTTGTGTTTTACCCTACATGTTTGATAGTGTACCACAATGAAGCATGCGAATTGTGTATGATGTAGAGTGTAGAGAGCTAACCATTCAATTTCTGTAACCTTTTTTTTTTTTTCTGTCATTATTGTAACCTTCCAAAGGCGAAGAATTGTACATCCTCTTCACGTATATATTCATATTTTTCTGGTAGATGTCTATTGTTGGTGTCCTATACATTCCCAGTGTAGTACCTTTAATATTATGGTCGGCATTTGCTATGGTATTTCAAAGATTTCAAAATCAAGGGTGACATGATGAGCTTAAAAACTGTTAAATTAAAATTATTTAATCACAATTGTTCATTCTTTAAAATGAATGTGATTAAATAATTTTAACAATTTTTAAAATTATCACATTATTTTGAATTTTGAAATCATAGGGGGTGCTATAGAATTCATCTTTGTTGGTTTTATATTGTATAAAAATCTTATCGTTGTTGAGGGAGTGGATGGCTTTAATGCCTTGCCTTACAGGTTTTTATTTTTATGGGTTTGTAAGTGTAGACTAGATTGTTGATGAGGATGCCCTCCATGTTTGTAGTACTTTGGCAGCGTTGGGAAAATTTTTTCTCCATGTTTTACCCAGTAAGAGTCATCAATGTTAACCCCCCCTCCCCATTTTTTTAATTTGAGTTTTTTTCAGAAACTTATGATGGAATATTTTTCCCCCGACTGTGGCCTTGTGATATATGTGCCTATTTTTTTTTTTGCCCTACTTCCTGTTTAACCATCCTGGTTATCATAATTTGAGCTATGGAGCATCCGAGATGTTAATTTCTTCCTTTTTATGATTGATGCTGTTTTTGTGTCGGTAATCATACTGTTCGTTTATATTCTCGAGTTGTGAACAGTGAATTCCTACTTAGTTGCATAAATAATTGCAGTATTATCATGGCGTATTTGATCTGATCAATTGGTTTAGCCCTAGTGCAAGGGAAATTATAATGACAATGTGCTCATGGGTTATGATTTTGTACTCAAATCTTCTTGAGATTACCGGCAAATTTAATGTGTTGCTAAGTGGGTTATATAGTCATTAGGAGGTATTTAAATTTCTTTATCAAAAAAATTCAATATGAAGGAATTAAGATTGAAAATTTTGGGGTTTTGATGAGATAATCCTTTTTTTTTTTTTTTTTTTGGGGGGGGTTGGCCTTAGGAGATTGTATATTGTTCAGGTTGTCTATTGTATTATAAAGCCAAGATTACTGTTCAGCTTGACGAGGCTACAATGTTACATCCTAATTGTGGGTTTGGATTCCGTTGGGTATAGTGATCCCTTAGGCACTTAGGGTCCAACTTTGCACTACACTGTCTCACCCTCCTTTAATAAAGCGTATGGCACTTGGGTAAAACTAGGTTTTTTCTGTATGAAGGTGCAAGTAGAGGATTTTTGTTGGGTCCGAAGGTCCAAGTGAAAGAGGTAAAATAATGGAGCGGTTAGAGCGGTTATAGTATTAAATGTTTGTAGACAAGTTTAAAATGTTGATATTTATTTATAATGTATTCTTTTTTTAGTTTTCTTTTATTTGCTGACTAAACCATGCTCTCAAAATGGGTGAATGGATTTTGTATTAAGGAATCTTAAACGGTAAATAAAACCACTCAAGAATTGAAAATTTGTACGGGTTTTGGAAGAATTGAAAATGAATGTTCTTTTTTCTTCACACGATGAATTGCCCAAATGATTTGTCGGAATATTGCATATGGGGATTTTAGTGTTTGTTTGGTATCTGAAAGAAATGGCCGAGGTTTATTCTTTTTTCTTCCAAAAAGTAGGATGGTTTAAATAAATTTTATTATGTTTCAAATTCATAATTGCATCATAAGCTTCAAAATCCTTCATTGAAACCAATGAAAAATTCATCTCTAAAAACAAGTTCCTTTCAATCTGGAGTTTGAAACCCACAAATTAGACAAGGGCACATTTTAATTTTTTTCATCCAGTCATTCACACAGTCAAACACATCTACAAAATTAATTAGCTATAACTATGTATTGTTACACAATAATCTCACTGATTTTTATTATGTTAAATTGAGATAGAACTTTCTTCTTATTATTGACAAAAAATATAGTTATTTCACTATTTGTGCTTTTTTATACATACAAAGTCCGTGATTTTCTTTTTATAAAATTTGGTACAATCAAAGACAAAAGATAGAATAAACAAATAAAAAGCACTATTTCTTCGATACAACAGTTACAGTACTATCAGATTTTGCGATAAAAACTAAAATCAACTAGAACTGCCTTTACAAAACACTAACAATTTCCAAATAATAATACCACAATCAGTCATATAAATCCCAAATTAAATACCTACCAACTCTTAATATTTAATAATCTAAATCCCCACCATTATTTATCTTGGTCTACCTGCATTAGATCCGGGACCAGCATAACCTGCGGGCCCACTCTTACCCATAACAGGACCACCACTACCACTGCTCACACCCATTTGATGAAACCCACCAGAGCCGTACACGTGTCCCTGATGCATCATCATCCCCATTCCTCCTCCTCCTCCGCCACCGCTTCCTCCATAAACTCCACCAGCCTCATACCCGCTGTTGGAAGCAGCAACACCAACACCGCCCCCGGGCATCACCACTCCTTCTTTGTCACGCGCTGCCACGCTCTTTTCCCCTTCCATTTCACGAAACCTCTGCAAGTAAATCTTCAGAGGCTCGACATACTCCTCGAATCCTAGCGTTGTCATTGCCCAAAGCAAATCATCGCCATTGATGGTCTTGCGCTTCTCTCTCTGGCACTTGTCAGAGGCTTCGCCAGTGATAAAACTGATGAACTCCGACACGCACTCCTGCACCGTCTCTTTCGCGTCCTTCGAGATCTTGGCATTCGCCGGCAAGGCCTTCTTCATGATCCTGCTCACGTTCGCTATCGGTAAAAATCGGTCCTGCTCTCGCGGCGACAATTCGCTGCTGTTAGCATTCGTTCCCGTGTTCTGAGCTCCACCGGAATCGTTGTCTGAGTCCGCCATTGACGATTCAATCCAAAAAATCGAATCAATTCGTTTCAGCGTAAAATTCAAGCGCTGCAACAGAGAAAAAATAAATAAATTCAAATTCCTCAGAAACTGAAATTCAAGGCTCGAAATTCCTTCGAGTGAAATTCAAATTTGATGATTATTCGACCAAGAGGAAAACCTGCAAATTTTCGGAAGTGGACGTTCAATTTCAAGCAGTGCAGCAGAAAAGGGTTCAAATTCTTCGTGCTTTTAAAACTCGAAGATGAAAATTCCTGAAGTTCGAAATTTGAGTGGAATTCGAGTTAGATGATGATTTTGACACCGGAGGATTGAACTGAGAAAATTTCACGGGCTTAGCGGAAGAGGATATTGGAATTCAATGGATGTTTCGGGTAAACTACACTGAATACGTTTGAAGCATACAAATTCAGTGCAATCCTTGGTCTCTGAATTCAGAAGGACTCTCGTTGACTCAAAAGGACTTTTCGACGAATTCTCAGCTTAAAGCGGACACACTGAGGTAAAGTAAATGTTTTAATCGACGACTGAAAAGAAGACGGTGAGGGAGTCAGAGATGGTGGTACGGCGAGCAGAAGAAAAACACCGGCAACCTTCGCCGGGGAGGACGGAGGAGGGAGAAAGGAGGATGGAGAGGAGAATGTTGGGGAGCGAATGAGTTGGGTCCGTTGGATCAGTGAGTTAAAAATGCATATCTTGAGTGACACGTGGACCGTTGTGGACCGTTGTTAGTCGATAAGTGTGAGCTTGCAAGGACCGGTTTGGAGCCTTTGGATTGGATTGGATGAGGAGTGAGTGATCTGGACTATTGGTTTGGTATCTGGCACTTGGTCGGTCTGACTTGGACGGTCTAATCACCCTCTCCTATTTCTTTCTAAGCATTTTTTTTTCCAAATAAAAAAGAAAAGTAGATAAATATATTTCCAACTGTATATATGATTTATTTTTTAATCGAAATAGAGAATTTTTAAGATTTAATCTTTTAATTTTTTTGGGTGAACAAATTTTTTCACTTTTTATCTCAATGAAAAATTTTCTCCAATTTTGAGATAGATTAATTTGTGGAGGAAAATGGCTTTGTTACTACTATAAAAAAAAAGTAGTAATAATATTTTTACTCGAAAAAACACGAGAGGGGAAAATTTTTGTGGTATATGTATGAATATATTAGAATAAGTGTATGAATATATTATTTTAGACATTTGGGTAAAACCCTGCTTGAGCCCTCACACATGCTTTTATTTATACTCTTGATAGAATTGAATTAAATTCATTTAATCAAATTTTATTAAACTACCATAAATGGTAAGAATTTAAATTTAATCCATTACTAATATAAATTTTTTATATTATCAATAAATAAAAAATGATAATTCATAAAAAAATTAATATTGCCTAAGAATTTTTACTGATAATAAAAATATTTTAATTTTTTTTAATAATATAATAATATATAAATATATAAATAGTTAATAGCATAAAATTAATTTTTATTAATAATAAATTAAGTTTAAATTTATGATTATATATATGCAGAAAATAAGTGAATACAATAATTAAAAAAAAAATATCCTATTGAGCCAGTTGCTCCGAGATGTCCATAACAAACCCAATGTTTTCCAATGGGGAAAAAAATCTATAAATATCTCTAATATCATTGCAAAGAGAAAAAAATATCTTACATACCATTCATGCGAAAAAACAGAAATCAGCATATGATTGTATTTATTTAATGTACAAAGTGTCATTATATGCGCATAAACTTTTTATACATATTTCCTTATAAGACTATTATTATTATTATTATTATTATTATTATTATCATCACTGGAAATAGTTATAGTTAAAGTTGTAACCGTCATCTTTAAAATTTTGACCCGAATCTTTAACGTCCCCTTTTTCACACAAATTAGTTGAATTGAATTGAGATACCATAAGCTGAATAGTTTGATAAAAATCTGAGGTATGTTAGTGTAAAGTGCCGACTACTCCCCAAACCAAATTATGAATATAGAATGGATTGAATTATTTAAAATTTAATTTATATTATGTAAATTTATAAAAAAATATATATAAATTATTGGAACAAAAAATTTTTAATCCTTCCAAAATATTATGTCAAGATCTGTTATTACCTGCTAACTTTTTTTTTTTCCCAAACGAACTAAACATATATTACTTAACATTAGAAGGAACAAAAACTCCATAACACTCAGCAGAAACCAATTTGTTTCGCACATCATCCATGGATTAAAAGTTTGTTGCAATTGAGAGCTTCCATTAATTGTTGTTGACTTTGAAGCTTCAATTTCTGTTTCTTTAAATATTTTAAATCAGAGTTCAATTGTCGCATCCTAGTAGATCTATTATGGGACTTGGTTTGTAATTATTTTCTATTTTAATGCTCAATTAGTATTTAATCATAATACATAATTGATTTTAATCATGATTGTAGTAAATATATGTTCATTAAATTTTCGTAACTTAATCTGTTTTATTTTTAATGTTTTCAAGTAGAAATGAATGTGCTACATCTTTGTTGCATCTATGATGAGTTAAAAATTATCTTATTAAGAGATTTTGATAATTGGATCAGGATTAGAAGTGAGGATATTAATGTTTATATAAATAAATATGTGTGCTAAGGTTAAGTATCTTTGTGTGTATTTTATGTTGCTGTTGGATTTGTGAAAATTTCAAGTATGGCCTTTAGGAAATATCTAAAAATTGAAAAAAAATTAGAATGAATTTTTGGATCATCATAAAAATAAAGAGATTTTCAATGGTAGAATTAGTACAAATAATGTCAAAATTAACGAAAATTGGATAATAAAATTTATGTCAATCACGATTAGATTTGAGTCTTGAAAATTGATCGAACTACCTTTATTGCTATATTATTTTATGTTATTTTGTGATTTAGAAATATGGCAATTTTTCAAAACAATCACCCTTGAAGCTCTAAGAGTTTACAACAGAATGCTCCAAGATAATAACATTAGTCTGGAGTTTCAAAAACAAATCCAATATTCAAAACTTACCGAGGTTAGGAATATCAAAAAGTTTAACTCAATAATAGAGTGAAACTTATGGACACAAAAAGAGATGGAAAGGAAGAAATCCTACACTTGCTGTTGTAGAGATCATGAACCCTCAAAATTGGCATGCAATATTTGAGTTTTTGATGCCTACTATTGTCTAGAAGCAATTTTGTTTGTTGATGGCCCCTCATCCGTTGCTTGCCCCGCTATTGCGACAGAGAAACACTCACTCGGTCCATATCTGCCTTCCTTGGATGTAATTCAAAATGTTTTTGCAAGGAAGGCTTAAAACATAGATGTCGGTGACAACTCTACTCTTGAATATTCTCAAGGTAATTGAGAAAATTCCCAGTGTTATCCTCAAGCTATCAGATAATGACAATCAAGATCAGCCAGCTTAACCAAGGCAGTTATAAGGAGTTTATAATTTTTTACCTACTATTTAATATGGTAATTGGTACTTTAAGTAATTCCCTCTTTTTTAATATGCTGCCTGCTGTGTTCAATTTTTTTTTATTGTAATCATGACTATCAAATACAATATTTGATTATTACGATTCACTCCTCTCACTCTTAAATAAAAATATTCCTTTTATTTAATATACTCCCATGTATATATATTATGATTTTGTATGATTTATTTTATATAGTGTGTATTATTTTAATAAAAAATGCTTTTATATGAAATAAAATATTTAATAATATTTTTTGATAAATAATTAATAAATAAACTATAAATAATTAAATATGATAAAAAATTGAATTCATATTTTGATAAAATGACAATAATTTAATAAAGTATTTAATTAACAATTAAATTAATTTTAATGAAACATGATATATAATTAAATTTGGCAAATAAATTTATAATATAAATTTTATTAATTAAAATTATAAAATAAATAAATTTATTTTAATATATTTAATAAATAAATTAATTCAATATAATAAAATTATTATTTGAATGAAATTAAAATTTAATTTTTTAAATTATTATTAATTTTTAATACAACATAAATTCAATAGATGAACTTAAATTTTCCTCCCAACTCAAACAGAAACTAAATATTACCTCAACAAAGAGTAAATTGCAACCTCGTTGGTCTCCATATTTGCGCGTCTCATTACACATGATTACAACTTTTATGTGAGGGATCATTTTGTGAATATAACTGTTCTCTCAACATATGTGGTCAAACAAACAATTTCAAATTTAATTCATGAAAAACTTACGTGCTAAAAATTTATTTTTTTAAATATCACACGTATATTAATTAAGGCAAATTCTTTCATATATTAAATTTGTTATATATTGAATATCTAATAATTCATATTTAATTTTATATTTTTTAATAAAAAATTCAACCTAATGATTTAAATTTTATTAATTAAATCAATCCATATATATATTAAATTTTATTTAATACATAATAGAATTGGCCATCAATTAAACACTTGGATTTGAAGTTGAATTTCCACCGACTACCAACAAAATAAGATTAACAGCTATAGATTGCATTGGTTACACAACTTTCAGATTATTACATTTCACACTCCTTGCTAACACTTTCTATGTCTACATGGATAAAATTAGAGTAAAATTTCTTTTTCATTTTTCTAAAATATTTTATACAATTTTATTATTGTAAGATATCAATTTATCCAATTCCGTAACTTGAGGATAAAATTAAACAAATTGATTTTTATATGAACATTAATAAAAATAATAAAATTGAATAAATTAATATTTTATAAAAATAAAACTAATATAAAATATTTCACAGAATAAAAATGAAAAAAAACAAATGTCGCAGAGATACAAAAAAAAAAAAAGGAGTTCACTCATAAAAATAGCGAGTAGTCAAACTTCAAGGAGAGCTACTCCAATGTATATTATGCTATGTGCAAGTATAGAGTGGATTAATAAAAATCAATTCATCATAATTTAGGTAAGAAAATTTCCATTAATGAGTAGTAAGATGATTAGCTACGTTTAGACTCGTTCCATATGATCCTTCATGAGATTTTTTTAATACATCAGTAATGAGAAGGTTTCAATCTAAAATTTCAATGTTGACAGTATGATAAATAAATATGAAAATAATATTTAAATTAATTATAATAAATCACACATGTATTTGATGCATAATTTGATGAAATCATGATTAGTTTAGATGATGATGAGCAAAGTTTTGCAACCTATTTCACCCGTTAGATTATTTGAAGAAGAAAAAAGATAAAGAGATTTTATAGGAGTGATAATCCTTATTATGCCAGAATGACAATCTGATCCCTTTATATATGATCAAACTTATGATAGGAAATCATTAACCACTAAAGGGTTACAAGTTGGAGCTTTTACCTATATGAGCTTATATATGATTCAATATATCACGAACCATACATATTGACTTAGCGGCCCAATCTATTCTATGCTTAATGTTAAAATACAAAATTAATTATTTAAATAGATATTCAATAAATTAATTAATGCTAATCTATATAAACATATCTAATAAATTATTTATTTTATTTTAATATAACAATCTTCTACTTGAATAACATTAATTAATCACATGGAATATTTGAAATAGCAATAATTAAGCAATTAGTATATATTCAGTTATAAACTTAATTCAGAGAATGAGATCATACAGAATCACTAAATTTGATAAGAAGACAAGTGATATTTAAATATAATGTCTCATAATCTGCAAAGAATAAAATATATAAAATTAGTTTTCAACCATAGTTTAGAAGAAAAATAACTTAAAATCATTGAATCCGATAGGGAAACAAATGATATATATATATATATATATAACACATCACTAATGTTTCAATGTCCAAACTGAGCAATGATTATATAAGTGATCTCAAACAGTAACAAAATAAAACAATCATATCTCAGATTCCCACTAAATCTACGCTTCATTAAAAGATTTAACAAGACCCATATGAGTTACATGATTATCAAATACTCCTACAAGTAAGCCCTTAGTCAACGGATCCGCCACCATGTCTCCGCTAAGGATGTGTTCAATGCAAGTCTTAGATTCAACAATCTTCTCTCTAATGAATAAAATTTTAACACTAAAATATTTAATACAATTGGAATTCTTATGAATTTTAAGAGAAGTATACAGCAGAAGAATTATCGTGAAAAATCGTTAGAGGTTATGATATAGAGTCAACCAAATGTATGTCAAATATCAACTTCCTTAACCATACAGCTTGACAAGTTGCCTCATAACATGTGATATACTTTGCTTTCATAGTTGAGGTAATTGTGAGTATTTGTTTAACGCTTTTCCATGAGACAACTCATCCAGACGTCATAAAGATATATCTGGATGTTAACTTATGATCATCTATACATGAGGCATAATTCGAATATGAATAACTAATAACTTTAAGTGAATCAAATCTTCTATAGGTCAACATGTGATTCTTGGTACCTTGAAGATACCTCATTACCTTTTTGGCCGCTTTCCAATTATCCATTACAGGGTCACTCAAGTATTTGCTAAGCATACTAATAGCAAAAGCTATATCTGGATGAGTGCATGCCTAAGACTACCAACAACAGAAGTGTAAGGAATCTTATTCATTTCAGTCCTTTCAATATCGGTTTAAGGGTACTACGATTGAGACAATGTATCACCTTTTCGAGTAGGTGCAGGACTAGAAACACTTTAAATCTTTTAAGCACCTGTTCAATGTAATTAACTTGAGACAAACCTAAAATGCCATGAGTTCTATCACTGTGGATCTGAATTCTAAGAACAAAAGATGCTTTGCCAAGATCTTTCATATCAAAATAACATGACAACATGCATTTTGACTCATCCAAAAAATTTATTGAGTTGTTAGCCAATAGAATATCATCAACATAAAGCACTAAGATGATAAAATTGTTCCCATCAAATTTATGATAAATACATTGATTCAAAACATTCTCAATGAATCCAAGAGAGGTAATGATCTCATGAAACTTCAGGTGCCATTACTTGGAGGCTTGTTTTAGCCCATAGATAAATCTGCGTAATTTGTACACCTAGTGCTCTTTACCGGCCGAGTTATGTAAACTTCTTCGTTCAAGTCTCCATTTAGAAAAGCAATCTTGACATCTATTTGATAAAGTTTAAGGTTAAATTGTGTAACAAGTGCCATGATAACTTTGAAAGCATCCTTAATACGCATGGGAAAGAAGGTTTCTATGTAATCAATGCCTTCCTTTTGATTATGACCTTTAGCTACAAGTCTGACTTTATACCTTTCAATTTCACTAGTGGTGCCCCGTTTAGTTTTGAAGACCCATTTACAATTGACTAGTTTGTATCCATTTGGTAACTTAGCAAGCTCTTACATGTGATTATGATGCATAAAGGAAATTTTATCATTCATAGCCTCCTACCACTTAGAAGAATGAGGACTTAACATTACTTGCTCTAAAGATATAGAATCTGTCCCATCAATAATATCTGATTCAAACTCCTGCAAGTACACGATATAGTCATTTAATATTATAGGCTTGCAAACTTTTTGAGATCATTTTAATTCAATGGTTAGCTCATTAGGTTTTCCCACATAGGGTTCTTCTTTTATCTGATTTGGATTTTCAACATTATCACCTCTAGTGGGTGAAGGTGTTAAAATAGATATGGACAAAATGGTGCTTTTATCATGTAAATTAATAGCCCTGGATATAAGTCATCCTTAAAATAGAATGCCCAATCAAACTCGATGATCTTGGTAGTATGACTAGGATAATAAAGTCTGCAACCTCTCAATCTAATACAGTACCTGATAAAGAATCCACTGATTATTTTGGAGTTTAATTCCTTCAACTAGGGATTATATGGTCTCACCTCTACCTTATAACCCCACACTCGAAAATGTTTCAAACTAAGCTTTTTTCTAATAAAGAGCTCATATGAAGTCTTTGGAATTGACTTATTGCGTACTTAGTTTAAAATATATACCGTAGTTTTTAAGGTCTCACCCTATAAGAATTTTAGCAATGTCGAGTAACTAATCATGCTTCTAACCATGTCCATTAGAGTACGATTATGTCTTTTTGCAATCCCATTTCGTTATGGTGTGTTAAGCATTGTATACTGGGCCTCAATACCATGTTCTTGTAGAAATAAAGCAAATAGACTAGGATTTCTACTCGCCTCAGTATATCTCTCATAATACTCTCCATTTTATGACTTTGTTAGTCCTTAACTTAACTATTGCCTTAAAGTTCTTAAATACATTTAAAGACTGACTTTTCGAGTATAAGCTCAATCCAACCATATCTGGAATGGTTATATGTAAATGTAATGAAGTATTTAAAACCTCCAATAGCTGCTGGTGTAATAGGCCTACATATGTTAGTGTGTATTAGGTCTAAGATGTTTTTGGACTTTCGTGCCCCTTTATTTCTAACTCTAGCAGGAAATTTTCCTTTAATGTAATTAATACAAGTTTTAAAATTCGAGAAATCTGGATCTGATAACACACCTTACTTGATCAATCTTTCTAATCTCTCTTTAGAAATGTAACCCAATTGTCAATGTCACAAAATGGAAGAATTCTCATTCATTCTAAGACATTTATGCCCAATCATAACATTAATGGGTACATTAAAAGATATAATAGGATAATCATTCAAATTCAAATGATATAAACCATTTTGTAAAGTGGTAGTACTAACAACAATAAAATCATAATAAATTTCAATCTTTCCATTTCCTTGTCAAAATGAATAACCACAATTATCCAAAATAGAATTAAAAATTAAATTCCTTCTCACATAAGGTACATAAATGGCATTATTCTAATCTAAAATATGTCTAGAAGATAAACATAAAGAAACTGATCCTATATATTCGACTTCAACTTTACTTCCTATTACTCCCAAGACAATATTCTCTTTCTCACTTAGGATCCGCTAGTTTTTAAGCCCCTACAAGGAATTTGTAATATGATTAGTTGCATCAGAATCCAACCACTAAAAATCGAAAGATGTTTCAAAATTATTGGACTCAAAACACACTAAAGCTAAAGGGTAGAATTGGAATATGTATCATCCTTCTCACACTTGTTCTTTAGCTTATAGAACTTAGACATCTTGTGTCTATGGATCTTGCAATAATTGCACTTACCCTTAAATTTTTTCTATTGCCCTTTGCCCTTTTCACTACTTTTCTTGAAACTAGGCTTTCCAGATATCTGTGTCTCTAGTTTCTTTCTTTTCTTATCATTACCACTTAACTTACTATTAGAGCTCGGAGACAAGTGATTCACAAAAGGTGGCTGTGAGTTACTCTTCATAGTCTCTTTTTTCTTGAGTGACTATGAAAATCATCTGGTCTACTAACCACTTTACCTCTTGTGAATTACAAGAAGTTCTCAAGTAGCTATTTTTATATGGTAATGATTGAAAGACTCTATAAATTAAAGTATTATCTCCTAAATCAATGTCATATGATCTTAGCTTATTATAATAGTGAATTATCTTCATGATGTGATCTCTAACACCTAACACTCTATCATAGCGAGTGTTGTCAAGTAAGGAAAGGTAGTAGATTTTTTTAGTTTTATCAAGCTTCTTGAATTTCTCTTCAACCGTTTTCATGTATTCTATAACTAGTGTCTTTGTTTAGGATACTTTCTTTAATTCTTTTCTTAATAGTGAACTTGATCACTACTAAACAGATCTAGTTTGACTCATACCATTACTTATGATAAGTTTTATCTGCGGTACTAAACTCAGCCCAGAGATCAATTGACTTCGTTCTCTAAGAGCCAAATCTTCCTTAGAAATTGTTAGGTACTTATTCAAATACTCTTTTCATTTATCATAGTTTATTCCATTAAGAGTCCTCATCATAGATAATTGCTAAAAGGCTGAGACTGATACTACAAAATTAAGAAATATTAATTATACGTGCACTACATAATCATTACACAAGATTCGTAATTAAAATTAAATTAGTAAAGCAATTATATGATAAAAGTGGCACCAACAAAATTACATATACCACATGATTTGACTTGTAAAAAAGTTTATATAAGAATCTAATCAACACAGTTATACCAATAAGGTACAATAAACATTGAAACATTTTAAATGTTACATGCCTATGCAAAAGAGTCCAAACCCTAAAATTACATTAATAATACCATATCGATAAGGTACATCCATTATTAATGCAATATGCCACTAGACCTCTCAGAAGGACAACATTTTTATTTGCATAAAAATAGCCTTATTATAATCCTAATCATCCACTGATGTGAACCAAATAACATTAATACTTATATATGTATGAAAATTGTATAATTAAAGGTTCAACAATTTATTAGGCATAGTTAGATACTAAGCAAAAAGAGTGATTTATCACCAAGTCTAAAAATATTGAGAAGAATATCCATGAATTTTTACAAGCCAAAATTTCATAAATAAAATGCATTTTCACACAGTACAATTCTTATAAAATTCAAAATAAATATTTAATGACAACAAAAAATTCTAAAAAAATAATAGATAAATAGAAAATTAAATTTTAAAAGACATAGGCCCAAAAATGGGCCAAAAAGCCCAGTGTGTAAGGCACATGCACGCTCAAGCGCATGGCTCTGCGTGTGGGCTTGGCTGAAGCAAGGTTATCTTCAACCTTACTAGTTGGTTTGTTCATGGCTAATTTTCAACCATTGTTGGAGCTTTCAAGCTCTAGAAAAAATATTTTCCAGGCTATTTCAACACACTAAAAGAATTATTTAGCCTATTTTGATATTAACTCATGTATCTATCAAAAGAAAAGGTTTAAAATTATGTAAATAAAGGCTACAAATTTTTCAAGAAAAAAAGGCATCAATCCACAAAAGTTACGAGATTCAAATGCAATCTAGCAAAAGTATAACATTCCACATGTATATAAGAACAAAATTCTTGTTTCAATTGAAAGTAAACAAATTTGAATTGTCTTCGAATAAAAAAAATCCCCAATTACAAGGGTTCCATGTATCAAAAAGAAAATTGGAAATTTTTTTATGAATTTTGTCAAGATTAATTAAATTGCTCATAACCAGAAAAATTAACATTAACATATTATCAATATTACTTTAATATCATTTGTTAACAGTATGATAAATAAATATGAAAATAATATTTAAATTAATCATAATAAATACAAGCGTACCTAATGTATAATTTGATGAAGCCATGATCAATTTAGATTATGAAGATGAGTAAAATTTTGTAACCTACTTTGCCCCTTAAGTTATTTGAAGAAGAAAAGAGATTAAGAGATTTTACAAAAATAGTAATCCTTATTATATCAGAATGACAATATGATCTCTCTATATATGATCAAACTTATGATAGGAAAGCATTGATCACTAAAGGATTGCAGGTTGAAGTCTCTACCCATATGAATTTATGTATGATCTAACATATCACGGATCATATACATTGAATTAGGATCCAATCTGTTATATGTTTAATGTTAAAATATAAAACTAATTAATTAAATAAACATTCCAATAATACATTAGTAATGAGAAGGTTTCAATATAAAATTTTGATATATTACACAAATCTCCCATCACTAAATCACATTTAATGACCGATCGATAAAAATATCAATTTTCATTCATTTGAAAATAATGATTTGATACGCATTCTTTAGCAATATATGTTTTTTAAGTTTTTTTTTAAATGCTTGTAACATTTTTAAGATATTCTATACTTTTATTTACAAAACATTGTATTTTTTTAAGAATTTTAGGAATAATAAGTATACAAGAGTTTTTTTTAATATTTTCATAAAATTTTTAAAAATAAAAGCTTTCCAAATCCCTTGTTTTAAACCAATAGCCAAACTACCTGCTATATTATACTAAAAATGTTTTAATTGTTCAATGGTCATATAATTTATATACTCACTAACTCTAAAAATTTAGTACTTTATTATTATTAAAAAATTAATATGATAATTAATTTTTTTAACTATCCTTTTTTATTTATCTTAATTTTTAATGTTAATAAGTATATAAATTATGTAAATGCTGCCTAACCATGAATTTCACAAATTATACTTGTAGAATTGGTGTTGCCGAAATTCTAGTTGACCGAATAAAGGACATAATAAAGGACATATATAATAACCGGTCTATATTCCTTAACATGTGTGCTCTTGTATGGCAACCTCGTACCACTAACTAAAAAGGCAATTGGTCAATTGTCTGAATAAATAGTGTAAGTGAATGTGTCTCAAAGTGCTCCACAAAAGATAATAATAAATATTCATCAAACTTTTGCACCTAATACTTTCTATGACATTTATTAATAGGTGCTGCCGTGGGACTTCTGGTTAGTGGGCATATAATTGCATTGATTGAACATATACGTTTTCAAAAATTCATGTACTTTTATTTTATTTTTTAAAGTTTCTGAAAATTTGAAAATAAATTACATAAAGGCATATAATTTTGAAAATAAATTACATAATTTTTTAAAAGTTTCTTAAACCCCTAGATAGTGGGGATTGGAATATTTTCCATTTTCTCTCCATCAATTTCTTTCACTGTATTGGAGATAAAGATGCAATATTTTATTATGATACCTACAATTATTTTTTACTGAGACTGAAATATAAAATGGGCTTCTATGTTTATTTCTATTCAAAATTTACATTTTCGATTCTTTAGACAAAAAGAGGGGTTTCAAATTGGGGTAGTGATTAATAGAACCATTTTTATTTAATCAATATTCATGAAAAGGGAAAAGAAGATGCTTCATTCCTTTCTTTTTTTTATCATTTTGAAAAACTTTTTTTTTCCTTTTTACATGTCATTTTAAAAATCTAATAAAGCATTAATTAATTATTTCTAATTTTATCTTTCTTTATTTCTAATAAATATTTAATTATTCAATATATTTATTTTAAAATACTTCAACTATTTTATTTCATCATACTTATCTCTCCACTCTCAACAATCTTAAATTTTGTAGATAGAATATTATCCTCTAATAATATAACATCTCACTGTAAGATTTCTTACTATTTAATGGGATCTTTATATCAAATCTAAAACTATAAATTTTGATGAATTAAAACTAAATAAGAAATTAAAATCACAAATTCTTGATTTATTTCAATAATCTTTTAAATAAATTATAAGCATACAAGTGGCTACTAAGAGATTTAGGTCTTCTCCTCCTTCATATTTGATAGTATATAATAACTCTAATAGTATAAGTTATCAATAATCTTATATGTAAAGATGAGACCTAACCTTATATTAATAAACTCTAATTGAGTCCACCTATTATGAGTTCAATAACAAGCTCTATACTAATTTTGTCTTAATAGGCTTCATCATATTCTTGGTAAAATAATATACATAAAAAGTAAATTAAAACTCATTGAATCACTTAATAATAATTTAGACTATAAAATTGAGCTATATATATTGATTTGGTTTTAATAAAAATAAGAAAATCTAATTAATAACAGTTTAAAATAATAAAAATTCTTACACTCACAATTCTTAATCATCTTATATTGAAATTAAATTCATATAAAATAATGATAAAGTAGATTTTGATTATTAAATTTGCAGTTCATTTTAAAAATTACAATAAAAGTAAGCATAATAAAATAATTATGAAGTAACTTTCTCAAATTTCGTAAAATAATTTAAAGTCGCATACAAAAGAGATCAGCACAAATATCTTCCCTATATTTAAAATAGAATTTTGGGACAATAGGCCTTTGAAAAATATTAAATATAAATGGTGGAGTGTTCCTGTTGGTGGCATTAGAGTTATAGTGAGTGGTCACACAAACACACACAATGTGACCTTCAATGTAAGCAACTTGGATGGTGCCAATTGCCAAAAGCTCCATTATTAAACATTATTAGGATGCTAAGTGGGCCCCACACCGACGCATGCTTCATAGGTTTAATTTCTAGTTTCCATCTTTGATGTGATGCCCTTTCACTAGATATCATAAGAATATTTGTGATCATTTTTTCATTTAATCACTCTCTTTTTTTCTCCTTTTTGAAAGCATTTTGTAAAAGTATCGAATGAAATTTTAAAATATTTTATTATGGCTTATTTTTACATTTTTCACCTTTTTAAAATATATTACTATGTTTTATTGTTACAGTTTTCACCGTGGATCCAATATGGTATGTTCACAGGTAATTTTGTTTATTAACGCATTCTCTATTTGAGGTTAATTATTTTTAAAAAAATCCTGTAATATTTGATTATTGCAATCTTCTTTCGTCAAAATTCATTCTTATAATAGAATAAATATTATATTTTGGCCAGAAAAAATGCAGATTTTAACAAAATCACGACATAGGATTCATAGGGTAGTATATCATGCAAGTTATCTTGTGACTTTGATTAAAAAAAAATCATCTTAAATATGTAATATACCAACAAATAAATTATCAGTTTCATTTTTTAAATTAAACTTAAATAAAAATGTCCCAAAGTCACCTGTAAAAGAAAATTATCAAATGGTTATATTACAAAAGAATGAAATAAACAAAAATTTCTGAAAATCACTTGTGGAAAAAGTTATCAAATGGTTATATTATAAAAAAAGAAAAGAAAAGATAATTATTAACTTCAAGGAGTGTCACGCTATATTGTATAGAAACCTAAGTGGAAAATTATTATTTTAATGAGGGAAGATTCTCTTAATGCCCCACTAGCATAAGTTTAGTGGAGCTAGCGTCAAACATGAGCCTTTTTGACCTAGTCCACTTATTTTTCAAGTAAATCGAAGAATTGTGCTTAGTATTAACTAAGATTCATCATTCCTTCTTGGTCTTTCACTATTTACCATTCTCTTTTTCAAGAATATATTTTTTATTTGCATTTTTATCATTTATTTTACAGTTGTAAATAAAAAAAGGAGCAAGCAATTATGATAAAATAAAAATAATACGCTACTAGACGTAAAAGTTGGTATCATTAACATTGTAAATAACGAAAGGAGTAAATAATTATAATAAAAATAAAAATAATAAATTACTAAAATTAGTTATAAAATTTATAGGATATAATTGTTAGTGCCACCATAAATGAGAGTTTTAATAAAAAATAAAAATATAAGAATGATCTGAAATAGGAAGAAATAAAAGAGTGTCATTTTATAGATAAATTATAAATAAAAATGTAATATTTTAATTTTTTTTTAACTCTTTGTTGTTTCAATTTCCAAACAAATTCTTTGACTATGTTTTGGTGAGCGAAAAGTTGAAAGGAAGAAAATTTTTAGAAATTGTGAGAGAAATTAGTGAAAAAGAGAAATTTGAGATTTTAAAGTAAAGGAAAAATTACAACCATGCATCGTGCCTTTATATTTGCTTTTCTCTTCCTTCATTGAAAGGTTAAAGTATCAATTTATGATTTTTTTAAAAATTTATTTTCGTTTTATCGTTCTTTCAAAATATTTTATTAAAATACGTACGCAACTAAAGGGCACCAGATTGAATGGCGCTACCAGAGGGTGGAAGCGCCAGATTGTATAGCGCTACCGGAGGCGCCGAAGTGAATGGCGAGATTGAATGGCGCTATCGGAGGCATTGAAGGCGCCATATTGAATGGCGTTCTTGGTATACCCGATACAAAATTAAGAGCTATAATTTATTTATAGTTCACTAGGGGATATATTGCTATGGCCGATAAATTAGCTTACCCACGAAATGCATGCAAAACAAGTCAAACGAAGGAGGAAATTCCTTCAGTTCACAGTTTCCAGTAGAATATTCCACAGAAGACTATAACGTCGACTCAAATGACCCTGATTTAAGTACTTGAATCAAACAAAAATTTTCATCTTCAGGGAACCGAATTAAAAAAATTCCAAATTTGTCCCTTTTTTCTTGACAAGTTCTCACATGTTGTCCCCAGCAGCCAAACAGAAGGTAATTACCTCCCCCTAAATATATCCATTTAAACACTTCACAGAGTTGGAGCAACAGCACAGCAAAAGTTACCCACTTGTGAAAAAAATTTGATTCAACAATCCTCATCCTCATTAAATCACTCAAAACAAAGAGGCCCTATAAAGTCTAGATTTTTCGTAAAAATTATCGATCTCCAATAAATCAAAAACTATTATAAAGCATCCGATAAACCCATGAACCAAAAAGAAATGCAAAGGAAAATCTGTTTAGTAGCAAAAATAGAAACTTTGAATCATTGATACTTGTATGCATGGTTCTAAAACCCGAATGTGACATGAAAAAACAGATCTTGATCAACTCCAGACCATGAGAAATGGAAGTTTGCAAGTGTTTTATGAACTGCAATGGTCACTGAAGGCCTTCACGGCCTGCATTCCTAACAAAGCTGCCTCTTGCAAAACGGAGTGAGAAAGAGAAGGGGCCAACTGGGTGGGGGCGCCATTCAATATGGCGCCTTCAAACCCATTCACTTTGGCCCCTCCGGCTAGTAGCGCCATTCGATTTGGCGTCCTTCAACTGCACGTATTTTGGTAAAGCACCACTCGATTTGGCGTCCTTCAGCTGCGTGCGTATTTTGATAAAATATTTCGAAAGAACGGTAAAACGAAAATAAATTTATAAAAAAAACGTAAATTGGTACTTTAGCCTCATTTTAACAAGTGTAAATTTCATCTTTTAGGATTTCTCCTCCTCTTTATCTTCTCCTCCTCTTTATTCCCTGTATATTATGATTTATGTGTAAAAAAAAATCCTTCATATCTCAAAAAGAAAAATTAAAATATTTAAATTATACAACATATTATGTAAAAAATTATCTTCATTATCTCTCCTTCCAAATCTTCACAATAGAAGGACGTGTATGCAATTATTTTTTTTAGCTTATATAATTACACAAAAATTGACTTTCCAAAATTATTTTGATATCTAAAATTAATTTTAAATGAAAAATAATATATTTAAATTTTAAAGTTAATATTTAAATATTACCAAATATAATCAATTTTTTCAAACTAACTACTCATAATCAATTATATTCAAAAATTAATTCTTCCCCGTACAAAAACAACTTTGGAAAATACTTTGAGTCTACTTTTGATGTAATAGTAAATTAGAAAAAGACATTATTAAAATAGTATTAGTAATTAATAATTTTTAAACATTGTAAAAAAATTTAATAGTTTCTTATTGACGTGTTAATATATTAGTAGGTAATAGTATAAAGTTGATTTACACTAATAATAAGTTAAATTTAAATCCAAATATTTATTCCATTGCATCTTAAGACCTTTTCTTTTTCCAGGTACAATTTTTTTATGAAATTATTTTCTAATAATATATAACTTAGAATAACAATTAAAATTTTATCTTTCATTTTTTTTTCAAATTGTCAATGGAACCTTCAAAATTGAAAAATAAGATATAAAATTGAAACGAAGTTCACATGTCTATATCAAATTCAAAAAAGACGAATTCAGGAGTAATTTCTTGCAAAAATATAGTACATTTAATGAAAATACTTTTTATTCCAAATTTATTGAATACAATAACAAGTATAATTCATTTAAATAAATCATAATTAAATAAATTATTTCTAAAATACTTATGAATACATATGTATAAAAAAAATTACTAGAAGAACTCATCTCAATATAAAATTTTTATTGTAATTTTAAGTTATATGTATTATTAAGGAAATAAATTCATAAAAATTGCGCATGTGAAAAAGAAAATTGCTCAAATTGGAACGAAATGAAATATTTTTGAAGTTGTTTTGTATAATGGTGGAAAATTTATATTTTAAATATAATTGATTATAAATAACTAGTTTGAAAATATTGATCATAAGTTAATATTATATATTTGGTAATATTTAAATATTAAATTTGAAAGTTAAAAATTTTATTTCTAACTTTTATTATAAAATTAATTTCAAATATAAATGATTTTGAAAAGTCAATTTTTATGGAACTAAGCACGATAAAAGAATAACTTTAAAAACCTCTTTTTACCATTAAGATTGGAAGGAGGGATAAGAAGATGGTTTCCTCCACAACTTGAATAATTTAAATATTTTAATTACTTCTTTTCAAATATTATGAAATTTTTTGTACACGAGTTACAATATAGAAGGATTATGTACTATTTTAACATTTTTCTTTTTGCACGGAACATCACGTGCTTTGACAAGAAAGAAAATAAATAGTTACAAAATTTGAAAACTATTTTTCAATTTATTGTTATTTTTCAAATTCTAAATTTTCGCTTTCCGCATGATATTTTACCTTGCCTTCTATAATACAAGATTTGCATTTAAAAAATGTAGAATCCTTTAAAACTAATGTCCCTTAGTCACTTTTCTACAAAATTTCGCACGTTTTCAATTTATTGCCCATTGAATAGAGAAGGCGCTGATACATGATGTGTATTACATGAAATCATTCAATTACTAATGTAATTGCACTAGTGCTTCTGATTAATCGATGTGTTCATTTGTAATTGATTTAAAGAAATGTATGATATAAATGTAAGAGTCTCTCCATTGAATGGGCTTTTTTACTTTTAAGAGAAATATAAAAGAATAAAACCATTCTTTTTACACTTAAAACAAATGCTTAAGAAAATGTCTCAATTATACAAATGTTAATCACACTACCAAGTGCTCACACATTCACACCAGACATGTAAAACAGGGTAGGCGAGCAATGCTCGTGCAAACTTAAGTCCATGTAGGCTTGCATATACTTACAAAAAATGCAATCAAAATATATCATGCTTGTGGGTAAGTCCATGGGTAGACCTTATTTGTTTTTTAACTATTAGAAGTAATTATACCATTAAAAATATCTATATAAAAATTAGGAATCAAAACTTATATATAAAGAAAGGAAGAAAATTTAAGATATATTAGATTGATTTAAATTAAAAATAATTAATTTTTTTAAATCATGATTGAACAATTAATTTTTTTTTGGTTTTATGTAATAGATTAGTTAAGTAAAGTTAAAAAAATTATATTAGCCTATTAGATATTAAATTAAATTTAAAAAATCTTTAAATATTTAAAAAATTATTAAAACTTTGTATAAAAAAAAATCCGCAAGCAAGCACGAGCACAAACACGAGCAAGCTTGCCCATATTAAGCCACAAAAAATGCAGACTTGCAAGCTACATGCATTACCCGTATGCTTTTTACCCATCTTACATTTTTAATTCACACAATCCCAAAAACACAACCCCGATCATTATTTGGAAAATTCACCTGTTAAGAGAAATGCTTAGACCATTTTAACCATAATTATTGAAATTGAATTGATTATTAAATTATATTAAGATTTAATTTATTGAATCATTGATTTAATTAATAATTAATTAATTTAATTATTTATAATATAAAAATATAAAAAATAATAAAACAATATATATTCAATATGTAAAATATCAAATTTACATTATGATTAATTTAAGCATGATTATGGAAAAGAAATAACTAAAATCACATAAAATCTTAAAGGCAAATAAATTAAACTTTTCTTTCAAATGCTAACATTTCAATATAATACATCAATCTAACCAAAGTAATAAAAAATCACCAATTAAACTAATTTGTTATTAATTGAACCCATTTTTTATCATTTCACATACAAAACTTACTTGATAGTGCGACCCAAACTAAATCAACTACCGGTTCACCAAACTTACTGGCCATATCAATCCAAATTTAATTTTTATGTTTTTAACCATTTTCACACACTGCTACATGTACACAGTTGTGAATAACACAAGTGCAACTACACAGAATATTTTCATCACAAACCAACCGAGGAGGCAATAGTAAATGAATATCCAATCAGAAGACAAACTTCAAATGCCATGTACTTATTCAACCACACAGATTATTGAAGCCGGTGTTGGTCAGTTATATTCAAAGGTATATAATCCTAACATACTGTGTTTATGTGTACACAGGAAGCTGCACACTGGCAGCACAACAGAAGCCTCAGCTAAATTTTAATAAACAGTAGTTGTGTTATAGATTGGATGCTAAAAACAAGTTATAATCACATAGACCGCAAAAGACTATTTAGTACATCTGACGGGTGTTGGGATTAAGGGAATACGTTGCCTAATCTAGCAGTCACATTCAAGTACTACAGGTCAAGCTTCAAGCTCCTGGCCAGCAGACCGGGTTTCATCTTTTTCGGCATCCCCTTCCCCATCTTCATCGTCTGCTTCATCAGCTAGTTTTGTCAGCTCTTCCTGGATCATCAGCTTTATAGATCCCTTCCTTGGGGTTAGATCCATATCAAATTGCTTTGCTGAAAAATGGTCAGCAATTTTGTTAGGCACCAAAACAGTATTTTAATCCAAGTTTTTTTTTTCCCCCTTCTCATTTCATGGAATATTAGATTCCTCCATCTCTAATAACATTCACATCACTCTGTATGTTCCTGGCAAACTTTAAATACTTAAAGCTAAATTTTCTTGATCATTTTGGGAAATATAACTCTCGTGTACATTATGTGGTATAGCCACCCGAATAAAAAAGTAATCTGTCAAAATCTACAACCCCACATAAAAAAATCTTTTGCTCCTAATGCCATAAAAGAGGCACTATCTGATGGAGAAAAAAGTAAAGTAAACTCATTTTCTCTTACAAAGAGTCACTTACTATGCACTTGACAAAATCTGATAAGACCAGCCTTATTCAATAGTCTAACCTATTTGGGTTCTGCTAAATGCGCAGAGATAAGTATAAATGAGTGCAGAAAGCTAAGTGCACATATCATTTTTGTTGAGGAAAGTTATAATATTTCAACATCTCAAGCAAAAGGAAGTCAAAAAGGATTGGTGCGTACCAAGTTGCTTCAGGATATCAGTAAATGTGGCCTGCAAAAGAGAAAACAACTTTAATTTTGAATGACCTGAAGCGTTCAATAATTAGCAGCTTGAGAGATACCACACCACTTTGGCCAAAAATGCACTTTGAAACAATGAAAAAGCAGAGAAAATCTAAAAAGGCAATACTTTACGAAACTGAACATTACAACAACTATAATTTAAAAAATCCCACTTTCAAATGAAGATGTCAAACAGAAAAATGTAAAATAAGGTCCAAAAGGGCAAGGCTGCAGCCCTCTTTAAGGCACATAGGGCAGATTAAACCATCATTCTTGCTAATTGTAATATACTAAAGTGGAAGGATCCGTGATCCATATCAGATAAGACACCAAAGGGTGAAATTTACCAATGCATGCTTGCATTTATAACGTGGTATAGGCAGGCAATCATCATAGATATTACGTTGTTCTATCAACAACATATTACAGGTACAACCTCTAATTGAACCAAGCTGCGGAGGAAGATACTGACAGTATCTCCATAGGGAAGGTAAAAATCAATTTTGAAATAGGATGCTACAACTGAAATAGCATGCTCAACAATGCTTTGTTGATGGTGCAAATATAAAAATTAGATCAAAGTATAGTTTCAGCCTCATACCGTATTGAAGTCAACTTCTTTAAGAATTTCAATTATAGCATTTCGCAGCTGATCATCACTGGGGTTCAACTTCTCTCTGTTTTTGCCCTTGCCTTTAGTAACTTTTTCAGCTAAACACATACAGAAAGATGTTTCATTACGTACTCAGAATGAAAACAGTTACACATCAAAACCTAAAAATTTGCAGTAATGAATTATAAGAATTCATGTCAATCACAGGGGAGAAGTAGACATGTTGATTAACAATTTCAGCCAATAAATAGAATCTTTTAACAGAATACCAAGGAATGAAAATTAGAAATCTTTTGAAATGAAAATATAACAACTAAGGGAGAAGAGCCCATGATATCTACCAGTTTTTTCCTTGGTGGTAGACTTAGCTAGATTTGAGGTCTTCTGCTTCGCTCCTTTCTCATTTTTCCTCTTCCTTGAGAAGACCTTTGGACTTACATCACTATCATCATCAGACTTAGGGATGGTAGATGATGATTTCTTGGGTGTTCTCTTTGTTGTAGAGCGAGATTTCTTTGTCACTGTAATTTCCTTGGCTTTGGGCTTTGCAGCTAGTTCTTTCTTTGTGGATGGCTTTTTGGAAGTTTTTTTTGGTTTTTCCAAATCTTCAGATTCATCCCCCGAGTCATTTTTGTCATCAGTTTCTGCAGCAGGTTCTTTCTTTGTGGATGGCTTTTTGGAAGTCTTTTTTGGTTTTTCCAAATCTTCAGATTCATCCCCAGAATCACTTTTGTCATCAGTTTCTGCAGCAGGCTCTTTCTTTGTGGATGACTTGTGGGACTTCTTTTTTGGTTTTTCCATATCTTCAGACTCATCTCCAGAATCATTTTTGTCATCACTTTCCGATTGCTCTAGCATTTCTTCTTCAGACTTTTCAGGAACACCATTCTCCTCATTCTCTTGATCTTCTCTCTCTTCCTCAGACTCATCTTCTGAGTCAGTTGTATTCTTTGTCTCCTCCACCACTGAAGAATCATCACTCTTCTTCCGTCTCTGAATAATATGCAACAAGGATTTAGAAACAAAATAAGAAGTTTCCAATAACAACACTAACCAGAACAATGGGGGTTGGTTGCCTTTTCTTTTCTATACGGGGTTAATCCAGATCACAATGTGCCTGAACATATTCTATTTTATTCCTCTACCTGGTAAAATTGCAGATATCAACAATGCATACTATCCAAGGAAAACCAATAGGGGGCTCCCACAAGTCCTCATTAATGATATCAAAGCACCAGTAACACAGTGAAGCCCAACCCACTTTCTTCTCAGAAACAATTTCCACAAGGAGATATGCTATTAATAGTCTTCGGATAATAAATGTGTTATAATGATATAATGCATTGAGATTGAAATTAGTATCAGGCATCAATTATATTACAGAGGACATGCATCAATTATAATCAGTATCATGCTGAAGTATGACTAAAGAATTACTCCTCATTCACTTGCAAAATTGTCAAAGAGTAAAAAGAGTTGCAAGGCAGGCAAAGTATGCAAAAGAGGTGGAAGTGGAATGACTAATAAAGTCCAAGGCCATTCAAAATATATTTTTTACCATCAGAAATTTTACTATGAATAAGAATATACTAATTATGTCTATTTCTAGAGACAATTTATTTTCCTGCAGTGAAAGGGATGAAATAGAACCTTGGCAGAACGTTTTGCAGTCGTAGCTCCAGATGTTGAACCCCGCTTGGGAACCTGCTTGCGCTTTTTGCCCTTACTTGACTGATACAAGCAAATAAAAAATAGTATGAATATGTACAAAAGAGTATAGATCCAAGTAAAAACAACAGTATAGGTTCAAAAGGAAAAGAATAGAAATATATAAAACCTTCTCTTTTTCGGCAAGAAGGACAGTTGTTGTTGCATGAGGGGCCACCAAAAAGTCTATAAGCTTTGCAATAATATCTTCCTGCTTATGTGGAAGTTTATCAGTGCACGCAAAGATAAATCTATTCAATAGATAATCCAATGGTGTCAAAAGACAAAGATTTCCTTTTAGACTAAATGGATGCATACAGGGAAAAATGCATTGTGATTATTACCTAATCCATTAAAAGATTTTCTTAATCCACATGCCTAACCATAATGGTTGCATTGTATTACAATTAGCCATTTACCGTCCTCAGATTCACAAGTTAGAATATATAGTGACATGCTTGGGAGGGGGGCATTTTGTTTCCAAAAACATTATAAGAACTAGTTTACAATGGTTTTCTATTCTGAAATTTGAAATTTTATCACAGGATCAGCACAACAAATCTCTGCAGAAGAAACAATTCCTGTGAAAGTGCTTACATTTAATCCATAGCATATTAAAGGGTAATGATATACCAACAAACCTTCCTTGTTGTTGCCTTGGCAACTGGTATGTCAAGCACATCACAGAATTCCAACAATTTCTCTTTATTACACTTGTCAAATTTTTCTTTTACTTTATTCTTTTGCTTTTCCTGCAATAAAAGTATTTGTATTATAGAAGTCTGGTCAGAAAACTAGTACTTGGTAAAGGAAATGGCATACAAATACTTCAGTGAAACCCACAAGTACGTTATAAAAGTTAAGGCATGTTACAGGCATGGATTAACCATAATTTTTAAAGGGAAAACTTACCTCATTTTCAGTCCACACAAAGCCAGAAAACCTGGATATATTACTCTTAATCTGAATTGCCTGCAAAAGCGTAAAAGGTGCCACAAGGAAGCAAGTCAACATCAAACTGTCACCTGTAAATTTAACAATCCAAAGCAACATAGAAAAGTGTAATTATTGAACAGTCTAAGCATGCAACATCCTACACCCTCAATGATAGAGGAGGCATAAATTAATTGTGACAGAAACACAGAGACAGATGTTGTCATGGTTGCAGCACAAAAACAGTTCAAGAAGGAGAACTTACCTTTCCTCTCCTTCCAAAGAGAATGGTGTGCAGCAATTTGAAGGTATCATCAGTCTTCCTTCTAGATAATTTAAATGCCACTAAAGCAGAAAGACACAAAAGCCCCAGAAGTTATTTTCTGCAAGACATAATCTCTCCAGAAAATTATGCAAAGATAAGGAGAAAAAAATTCCATAAAAACCTTTGATATTCCATCAAATTTATCACAAAACACCTATAAAAATATCATAGGCAAAATTTACACCATCAAACTGGCCTCAACCAGGTATGCCTCTCATTTGCCATTTGATACTAATAGGTAAAAAAGAAACAGAAAAAGGGGGCAGGGGACAACTAGGAACTTAATTCTTAAGATCAAGAAAAAGATGGGGAAACAAATAAGACATCAGATCTAAAACAAGGACTTAGATGACATATATGACATAAGTCCTTCCTTTCAGCAGCCATGTCACCATCTGACCATTTTCTTTTCAACAATAAAGCATGTTCAACAGCCCAACAGAAATGTCAACTTGACTCAAATGGTATTACAGTTTAGGGTTTAGGGCAATAAGTGCAACACCACGTAGAATAACTATGCTGGCTATCTCAGAGGGAAGGATGGCAAGAGGATGAATTCTAAAATGTAAAAGCTATAAAGTAGTCAACTTCTACGATTCATCATCTTCAAATCCATAACAGTTTGCAGCTAATGAAGAACACTGAACTTAACAGAACCTTTTAGGAGTCTGTACTTCAAATCTAGAGAATATTATCACTTGAATTTTCCAGCAAGAAAAGATCACATCAAACAGATGAAATGAATACTCCAAATAGTCCTATATCTCCTACTTCCATTTTTCTGATCCTACCTTCTAGCATACAAGAGTCACCCATTCCTGCAGGCATCAATCAACCAAGAGAGACAAAAGAGGAAAAAATTAAAAAAAAAATAAAAAAATAAAAACAACCAAAAAGCAGACAATTAGCAGGTTAGCTACTACTCCTGTCTCGATTACACAAACAATAAACTACTAATAACCCCCTTTCAGACAATCATTGGTCCCAACTCCCAGAGGCTTCCTCCTCTAGAAGGTTTTGCAAACATGCTTGCAATACACCCTTTCTTAATAGAAAAAGCCAAGTGGATGTGGTAAACTAGTGCATCCCCTAAATTTTCCATCAGTTCAAATAAAAAAACCTCCAACGTCAATGCTGATCACTATTTTTGCATAGCACTCCACAGATATTTACTGAACTCTAATGATGTCTTAGCTGACGAACTTGAAAGTTCAGAACTTAGTCCAACTTAACGTAAGCCACTGCTTAAAAAGAAAAGGAAAAAAGAATCACAGGTTCTGATGCATGCTTACTTGAATCCAATTTAAATCTGCATGATTATGCTCCGATATTTGTCAATGAAGGTAAAGTGCAAGAAAAGAGAAAGACATGGACATAAAGCCTCTGCTAAAAGGAGACATGATGTACCTTTTCCCTCTACTAAAAAGGGATGCGTGCAGAAACAAAAAACTTAATGCAGTACAAGGCAATGGACTAGTCTATATCATCATTAAAGTTGTACATCAGCATGTCAACCAAGCCACAGGATTGCGGACTTGATATTTAGAAAAATAAATATATAAAAGGCACTTGCTAGAAATTTAACAAAAAACAGTATCCTAACTTGGGTTGATTAATTTACAACTGGCTCGTGATATAATTTCATAATCTTCAACTAACCATCTCCATACATAGAACATCCTTAACCAGAGCAGGATAATAGAATAATGAGTATATATCTGATACATCAAGCAATTCTCATTCTCACTAACTTACGTTACATTTAAGTCTTGCACAACATAAAACACATGAAATTGAAAAAAGGAAAGGAAATTATATACTATGTTGATTGTGACGGCTAGAGAAAATGCAAGGCAAGGGGAGTTTGTAAATCATATTGGAAAGAACAGTTCAACAAAGGAAAGAACCATACCATTGGGTATATCTTTTAAAGCTGTGCCACGACCCTGAAATTTTGGATATAAACAGTATACGAGATCAGGTTTTAACAATATATACAATTAAAGCTTCATATCTCAAGAGTAAAACTTAAGGTTAATACCTTTCCAATTTTAAATTCTTTGCTGGCATCTTTATCAATGGATGCTACCAACCTCTCAACTGATTTCCTTTCACGTACAGGGCGATCAACAATTGGAGTCCTTGGCTCTGTCTCCTTCTCCTTTGATGCTATTCCTTTGACTTTCACTTTCTCCACACTGATCTTCCCTTTTCCACGCCTTTTTGACCCCTTCTCAGCCTTCCTATCTTCTACCTTCTCCTTTTTTCCCTCTTCAACTGCATCTTCATCTTCCTCCTCATCTCCTTCAATTTTATCCTTATCATCAGTCCCCTCTTTGTGATTCGGATTACCTTCTTCTTCAATTTCATTCCCCTTGGCCTGCTCAACTTCTTTTTCATTTTTAGTATCTATTGTTTCTTTGACCTCAGGCTCCTCATCCATTTTCTCAATCTCAGTTCCTATTCCATCTTTCTTATCCTCATCACTTGCTTTTGAATCATCATCTTTGTTATCCTCTTCCATATCTTTTACATCATCATCCCTCTTATCCTTTTGAATTTCTTCTAAACAATCAACCCTTTTATCCTCTTCCATTTCCTTCACATCATCCTTTTTCAGGTCTTTGACTCCATTATTTTCCAGTCCTTTGCCTCCATCAACTTCCAAGTCCTTCTTCCTATTTATCTCATCCGAAGTTTTCTCTGGCACGCTCTTCCCATTTGAGTCAGTCTTGGGAACGTCATTAGCTGATTCCTCCTCACCCATATTTATCTAGTATAGAGAAATTATAACAAAAAAGCCTCTTCCAACACACTCTTTTAAGTTGGAATACTGAAGCCTGTCAGAAAAAAAAAATAATAATAAAGCTTCAATCAATAAGTCAGATACCACAATGTCCAAGTGTAAAGAAGATGGAATGAATCTTTAAACCCATGAAACGAGGAGATGGACATTTTCTCACACTCCAGGATTCAATTTCACAGTATGATGGCTCCGCTATGCCTTGAGGTTAAGGGGCATAATCATGAGGCTGGAAGACCAAGTTCAGCTAACATATCAAAGTTTCGAATCTAGCTGCATTTATAACCATACCATATATAATCTTTACCTAAATACGGAAAAGAATATTCCAATAATCAATATATTGCATCTCTAGGAGCAATAAAAGCACGTCGGATAAACAAAAATTACCTTACAAGCAAGAAGTCAACAGTTAAAACGGTACTCTCCAGCTAGGGCAGAGGAATATCGGGGAATGGAAGAAAAGCTCAAAACTTGAATTTCAATGTTACATTGGATCCACACAAAAAATCACAACTTTAAGCTTAACCGCACTTTTCACGTTGTGTCGGATAAAATTCTCAGATATTATCAAGCTTCAATTAATCCAAACTTATCTATACCCCAGACGAATATTCCGAACAACCAAAAAGAAAGAGAACTCAATTATAACCTAGAAAATCAGGCAAAAGCCAATGAAGTTCGAATTTTTTAAGGAATAGTTTCAAAGCCCTAGAGTTCACAGTTCAAACCACAATAGAACTTGACCATAATTCACCTCATAAAAGCAAAAGATGCAGACCTTCAAGGAGAAGTTCCACAAAATGCAACGAAGAAAAACGAGAATTCAACAATTGAAACTCACGAATCCAGAGCTCGAAAGGCAGGAGACCAGAGCTTGGAAGTTTCACTAGTCGTTGGTTTCCCTTCACAGTACAAGCATCGAGTTTCACTTCGATACCTCCTTGCAGGCTCTCACTGTCCGTCTCAGTCCGAGGCTATTTCTGACAATATAATATCTCGGACTTGAAATCCGGATTTTAAATGTAGTTTTAGAGCCACGTAGGATGTTCCTGTCACAGAAATTCGATAAAGGAGCAAAATGGACGGCTGCGATGTGCTTTTTTGATTTCCAACTTGCGTGATCAACGGTTCCGATTGGAATATCTTGTAGATTTAATATGCATCCATGTAGACTGCGTGTATACACATGGCGGTGGGACCCACTAGAACATATTGTAGGCTCGTTTAGAGAGAGTAATGTTACGTGAAGATTAAACAATTTCTCGCCGTCTTCACATAAATTATTATCATTATTTTTTTTTATAAGCCTAATCTTGAAAAAAAAAAAATTGGATAGATGTGTGATGCCTTTATAAGATAAACAATTTATTTTATTTTATAATAATAACATCCCCTCCATTTAATAATACATTTCCTTTTCATTAATTTAAATATGTTATATGTAATTAAGAAAATCCTTTTATATAAATAAAATAATGAGAATAGATGTTAAATCTCATAAAGAGGATGTGCTATCCCGTACCCTTTAATGAAATTTGTGAATTTCGCTGTAAACTTCAATTGTTTTACGAAGAATTACGTAAATCAGGAATTTTTTTAATAAAATTCGGAGTGAATCGGTTGACATAAAACTATTGAATTCTCACAGGTTATTTAACATTTTAGGAATATATTCAAACGGGTTCATAATCGTTTAGTTAATATTTAAAAATTAATTTTTTATATTTAATTTAATTTAATTTTAAAATTTTAAAAACATTATTAAAATAATTATTATGTTTTTTTAAATTTTAATATGAAAAATTATAAATCTTAATTAAGGTGAATTTTTAAATTTGTAATTATCTTTTTTATCTATTATAAAAAATAAAGATTAGAATTATAATACAAAAAATTTAAATATTAGCACACTATCTTTAAAATTATGTCTCTATTCTTTCTTGCTATCATAATTTATTTAAATTTATATATTTTTTTTTCAATTTACTATAAGTTAAAACTATCTTCAATAAAAAATTAAGATTATATATATACAAACACACACACAAAATTTAGAGTTTTGATGAAAAATACGATAATTATCAATTAAATTAAATAAATATAATTTTATATTTTTATTTAGAAATTATATAGGGGTTATTCTTATTAAAGGGATATAAATAAATAACTTCTTATATTTTTTAAAAAAATTCTATTTACTCCTAGTTAATAATTATTTAAATAAGTTATTTATTTCATACTCCATAAAAAAATTTCCTTTCCTGTGATACTTTGTACTAATCAGAATGAAAAGAGATAAATATTAACAACAACCATCAGAATTGTTATTAAGTATTAATTATTAATTCTTAACTAATCATATTTATTATTTTATTTTTATTTTTAATAATATATTAAATAATAAAATAATATTTAACATTAAATTTCTATTTTAATAATATATTATTAAAATAAATATTTCTCATTTATTATATTACTAAAAAATAAACATATTAACTATAATTAATTAATAATTAATATTTAACAATAGCCAGATGTTTACATTTGCCAAATCAAAATTACGTTTCAAAATAGAAAACGTGGGAAAACCAAAGCTCAAATAATTATCGATTTAGCATTTTCCTTCAGCGAGCTTAGTTGGAGGGATGTAACAGCATGAAAGCGCCGCATTTAAAATAAAATAATCGAAACAAGAACGCGTAAATCCAGGTTCCGTTCCTTTTGGCAAACCTTGGGCAAAGACATGATCGGATGAGCCCACGAGGTTGTGATAACGGTATTTCTAATTGGAATCTGACAAATATATTTTTCCTAATCCAGTTCTATATTTAATATAAAATAAATATGGAATCATTTACCCTCTGCTTAACACTGAAGAAATGAAAGAAAATTAATAAAAAAATTAAAAGTTGTAAAATTTTCTCGTGGAATTGGTAGAAGAAGAAAAGAAAGGAAATGTTGATTATTAATATTTTTATATATTAATATTTTAAAATATTTTTTCACATTTTTTTCTTCTAATTAATTTTCAAAACTTTCTTTTCTTTTATTTTCTTTTCTTTTCTTTCCTTTCCTTCCATTTCCTTCACAATTAAGAGAATAATTATGATTTATCACTAATATAATAATATAATGGTGCATCATTAAATATAATTATTAATATGTCATTATATAAAATATCAAATTTAATTTTAAAAATAAATATACCTAATATGCGATTAGATTGATACATTAGTACCTACTCATAAGATTAGTACATGTATATATAGGTCTCCTACGAGGTAGTTAGGATGGGTAAAATAAGGAGAGGAAGAAATTGATGCGGTTAGGGAGGAAGTAAATAGGGTAGAAAAATTGGTAAGGCCTAGCAAAATTATCTTCCCCCTAGAAATGAGAAGAAATTCGAGAGAAAGAGGGTTATTTTTTCTGCATTCTGCTCTTACCCTTCTATTTATGTCCATAGAAAGCTCCTCAACCCTCTCCATCTCCACCGTCATAGTGCCTCTACTAGGAAGTTTTTCATACCACCGTCACCTCCTTCAACTGCACAGGTATGGATCTTGTTCCTTGTCTCCTATTTCCTTATGCTAGCATTGCTATCTTTGAAACAATGATCTCATCATCTAAATCTAATGGATAAGGCTTGTTCATGATGGAATGTTGACCACTTAGGGACATCCTATGGTGTTGGCCAGAGTTTGCATGTCGATCTGCTTCTCTTTGGATAGGATACTTGGGATCTAATATTCTATAGTAGCAATAGGTCTAGAACTTCTCCACCTAGGTTGGTCATGTTGGGTCTAGACATGACTCAAACCCTAAGTTGGAAGGGAACTTGACCTGTTTGAAAAAAAATAATTTTTTTTAAATAGAGCCAAATTTTTCCCCATACATTCTTCTCCCTCTCCACTGTAAGATAAGCAAATTGAAAAGATAATAGGACTTGCTTTCCATTTCAAATAATAATTTCTTTTGATTTTGTCTAGTATAAAGATTTTTTATTTTCCTATCACTAACAAAAAGTAACATTGATTTTGTCCAATAGTGTTCAATGAAATTGTATTGACTACTTAAGCATTACTTTCATTTCATTGATATTTCAAAATGCATTGAATATCGGCCTTTGTTGTAATTCCTTTTCACTTTTATCTAAGATATATATTTCAATTGTAATGATAACCATTACATTTATTTATTTAGTGGTTACACATTATGAGTATTTTATGAGTGACAATAGAAGATAATATGGTTAACATCTATGAAGAGTGGTTAGAAGTAGTCAAATTGATTAATGTTGATATGATAGAAGAATGGAAAAGATTATGTCAAATAAAAGAAGATATCTTTTCTCTCATTTTCTTTCTTCCTAATTTTCACTCATTTCAAATAAAAGAAAATATCTTTTCTCCTATTTTCATCCATTCCAAACAATTCAAAAGAAAATTCCTTAACCTTTATTTTCTTTCTCCTCCAATTTCACACCTAACTAAATAAAGCATTAATTAGAAGGAAAATGGAAAAAATATTTAAATAAGTTATTAAAGAAAAAAAATTATATTTATTCATTGGACACATAAATTATATACCTTAAATTAATAAAACATTGATAGCAATTGAAAGAGGATTAGTTGAAAAATTAATTATTTCATTAATCGGTGAAGTGATAGTATTTTAATAGTTCAGATACATAATTTATGTACCCATCGAGTAAATAAGAATTTTTCTTAAAGAAATAATTGAGTCGGTCATCTTTACATTTGTGGATCAATTTCAATCCATCATAGGGCAATGGAATTAGCGCCTAATGGTTATACATAATTATCTTAAATTTTGTGTAAATAAATAAATGACTATACCCTTAATATATCGATCATTTAATTAGTAAGACTACAATTTACAAAGCAAAATGTCATTTGATAATGTAGTCACATCACATCTTATTAATTGTGAGGAACTTTAATTTCATTATAAATATTTAGATTTAGATACACTTATGGTGTTTTTTTTATATTGTTTACTTATATTCTACCTTATACAAAATGTTATTTGTTTAGTACTTAAGGATTAGAAAGGTCTCAACAACTATCATTATTTGAATCCTGTCTTGAGGTTGCTTAAGCCACTATGGCTCATTTGTGCAAAATTTAAGTTACAATTATATTATCTATTTGAAAATGTAAACACCATTCAATATTGATGATCTCATCATGAGAAAAATTTAGATTAATTTAGAAAAGTAAAGTTCCCCTTATTTTCAATAGAGAATAATATTAGGTGTACAATGCAATTTATGAAAAATATTTGGTGTAAATTATTATTACCTTAGACAAATTATATTCATCTTCATGAGATACAATTTGATTATATCCATGCTCTTTTTTATTTTCAGATGTATACATTCCCCTTTCTTTTATTTTAAAAGCAGAATATATTAGTGTATGTTTAAAATAAAAGTAAAGAGATGTAAATATATGTATATGAAAAGAAATGTTAATAAATATTTTTGAAAAATAAAAAAATAAGAAATGTAATCATACTAAATTTCAAAGGAGGTAAGTATAATTTATCCTATTATATTTAGTTTTAGTTTGCAACAAATCAAGAATAATTTACCTTGTCTCGTTTATACATTGATAATATTATTTAAATATAGATAATAATTTCATTCCTAAAATCATAACATACATTTAAAATAATTTTTAAATTATGAAAATAGTCATAAAAATTTATTAGTAATATTTCATTTATATAATTATGTTTTTTAATTGTATTCTGTAGGGATAAAATTATATGTCTAAAGTGATAAATAATTTATAAATAATTTTGATAACACTTTTCAATTTTGATAATGGAATTATTTTTTTAATTAATACATCAACCTTAAAATCCATGGCTTCATTTTCTATACTTGCATTAGCATTCGCAATTAATTTATTTTAAGTGTCATTCTCCAATATGCAACTACGTGTTTTGGTTATATAGGTGCATTATCAGTTTTTCTATGTTTTCTAATTTGATAATTGATTTAGCACAAAATATTACAAATCTTATTATAAAATTACAAGATTGATATGTTTATATTGCAACTTAACTATACACCTTTTTTCTTTACTTTTTTTTATTCAACATTTAATTTGACATTTGATCAAAAATTTGATATGACATTTAATTATATAAAAGGGGAATTCCCACATACTATATACAATAATGCAAATTTTCAAAATACTTGCTACTTTTTATAGGAAACTATATTATAAAATAATACTCCTACACAATACTTCCTATACTACTTGCAACTTCAAAATTTATATTATAACTTTTAAACATAATGATATTTGTTACTAGCCGTATGAATATGGCTCATAATTTCATGCAAGTATATCATAAATTATATTGTAAAGTCATGCTTATACAAAATACTATTCATACTTCATGTAATTTGATAACTTATGTCGTTACTTACAAAATTGATAGCAACAAGACAACCATTATGTCAGTCATAGCATAAACCTTAACTTTAAAAATCATGGCCTCATGCAAGTCCATCATAAAATTATACAATAACTTATACTTTAACATAATAGTTCTCAATATTTTATGCAACTGCAAGACTTATATCATTACTTATGAATATAATAGCATTTAAGATAGTAGTCGCATTAGTCATATCACAACTCTCATGAGGCACACATATGACCTATAACTTTATACAAGTTTATTATAAAATCATGCAATATACTCATAGTCTAACACAATACATTTTAGAATTCATTCAAATACAAAACTCATGTGATAACTTGTAAATATAATGGCATCCAAGACAATTATCATGCAAATTATGTATACTCTAAGCCTTGAACCCCTAATCCTAACTCCTAAACTCAAATTATATAATAAAGTCATACTCATAAAAAATACTTCCCATACTTAATACAATTGTAAAACTTATATTACCCTTGTGAATATAATGACAGCTAAAACAAATATTGCATAAGTCATAGATAACTCTCATAAAACTTATATATAACCGACAACCAAATATACATATATTATGAAATAATGCAAATTTTGTCATAAAATTTATAACATATAATATACTTAAAATATTATTCACCTTACTTAAAGTTGAAGTTGAGGTGAAGTTATATATCAAATAATAACCTTTATATTAAAAACTTATGCTTATCTTTTCTACTTTAATGCTACAATACTTTATTCTTCAATTTTTTTTCTATAACACCAAATACAGACATAAAAAGTAGCAAAATACAAACCTAATATAAGAGGAGGAAAGTATAAAAGTAACTTGCAAAACCATAAAGACAAGAATGGATAACAAACACAATATTGTATGTAAAATAACTAAAAGTTACCTAAGATACCAGATGATTAACCTTAACTTGTAAGCTCTTATTACAGCTTTAGTTTATAAAAGAAGCCTTGAATATAGAACTTATTATGAGGAAGCATTGAATATAAAACTTATTATGCTAATGATAGATAGTATAAGAGGAGACATGACTAGAAATCATTTGTTACAAGGGTTTCCTATAGCACAAGACTTGCCTAGTTATTTATTTGAATTCTTTATTATGAACTTTCAATAATTTCCAAAATTATTTTTAATGATGCCTTCTTAGAGGCTATAAAACATTAACATTTACATTTATTAGGTGGAACATCTCTAAATCTATTTCCCTTTGTAAAGAAACTTGATTCATGATGAGCTCTAGTTGGGAAGCCTTTTGAGAATCTGATATTTGTAAAGTATGAGATTCCAAATTGGCATTTAAATTCTAATCATTTATCTAAGTAGGTGCATCTAAACTAGCTGAATGAAAAAGGGACATGGTAGCCTAGTTAGCTTGAAGGTGAACTAAAGTAGGTTAAGTTAAGTTACCAAAGGATCCTAAAGGACTTGGTAAATAAAAAGGATAATGCCAGATATTAAAAGCTTAATCCTTATTAGAGTAGGGTTTTGCACATTATGTATGAAAATATCCCAATTAGTACGCACCTTCCTTACTTTTTATTTTTTAAAAAGAACCATCAAAGTGTGGCTTGCATCTTTAATTAATAGCAAACACTCCAAATTGTTCAACAGAAACTAATTTTTTGAGATTATTGTTAAAAGGCTTGTGATTACTTTATTGTTGGAGGATTTGCACTTAATTATGTAATTGAATCTTTTAATCTTTCGGGGTTTCAACATCCTCAATAAGCTTACCCAATTTAGTATTTAGATTAGCAACTTTTTAGTTCAATCTTTCATTCTTGGATTTCAACTCCTTGATTTGTTATTATAATTCAACAACTTATTTAGTTGTAACTTGTCCTCTTTCTAAATCTATGATCCTAACTAACTTCCTTTGATATCTTTTACTCTACATAACAAAAAAAAATCTAAGAACATAAATCATTAATAACATTAAAAATGTAAGCCAACTAATATGAATAATCATTTTCAAGCTACTTTAATTTCGAAACTACTTGAAACATGACAATTTTTTGGTCAAAATAAATTGGGTAATCCATCTCAAATTCTAAAGGATACTTTAATTTCTTTTTTTTTTTCAAGTGTTCCTTCTTGTCATTTATAGATTTAAAGCTTTAAAGGAGGAAGCCTTTCTTAAATCCTAATTAAGATGAATTGCTTGTCATATTTATAGCCCAAAACAAAACCATAAGGAAAAATAGTAATAAAATAATAAAATAACAAAACCACCAAAGTGCAAGTAGAAACTAGAATTAATGAAACAAATAAGACACTTCTGTACACTACTAATAACTAAAAGTAAATTAGACCATACAACCAATAACTAAAACTCAAGTGTGTTAGACTTGAAACTAGATGAATAAGCTAAATTGAGACGATTCAAAGATAGATCTAAACTATAAAATCAAGGCTCAAGCATCTATAAGAACTTAAAATTAGTAAGAACAAAGATAAAAAATGAGAATTTTCATTGCCACCAAGCATAAACTTAAGAAACTACAAAGAAAGAAGGATAGCAAGGAACAAGAAGGTTTAAGGAAAGAAAAGAAAGGCTGAATAGTGATAGGAACTATGAAATTTTGATAAAGAAGTTGAAACAAAGGGCTAAGTTTCCATTTATATTAAAAGTTAAATGACACAAAAATCTCTTTAATTTTTGTTAGTGCATGGAAAAGATATTATAACTCCGATGCAATAAAGATAAATTATTTTACTAATTTTGATGAAAATTAACCTATAATATTAATTGCTTAGATTTAGTAAGAAGAAACATGGAAATATAGGAAAAAAAAGAAAAATGGTTGAAAGAAAATATATGGAAAAACTACTTTTTATTTATTGTTTGGAAATTATTTTACTAATTTTGATGAAAATTAATCTAAAAAATTGCTCTCTAGACTAACATAATCAACTATATAATTGATTATGTTCAAAACTTTGCTTTCTTGACCCTTATCATTGATTATATCCAAAGCTCTACTCTTTCAATCGATATAATAGACTATATAATTAATTATATCCTAAAACCCTACCATATAGATCTATATAACTAATTATAAACATGTTTTTGCTCTTTAAACCTATTTAATTGACTATATGATCAATTATACCCTATCTATCTTTAAATATTGCTTATCCTAAGAGTTTCAAAGCATATAATTTGTTTTATTATAGTAACATAAGCTTGCATGTAATAGTTAACATGAAATCAGTAAGATGAGGTTATGCAAATAGGCATGATGATGTTGTGACTCATGAAAATTATGTTGTGAACATTGAAATAAATAGTTTGAATGTTATGAATAATCATGCATAATGAGATTAGGTGGACTAATTGTTTCATCTATTAGATTTTAAAATGCTTTATTTGAAAATAAATAATTATAGTAGGCTTGAAAATAAATTTTCTTTTATGTGAATTAGTTTATGAGTAAATAGAATAATTTAAAGTTAAATATGATTAAAAGTAATTATATGAGTATGGAGGAAAATAAAAGGCCTTTATCCTATTTTGCCCTTCCTAATTTAACATATACCTTTATTCCTTAACCTTCTCAACTCTTTATTTTTGTTCATCATGTCCCATTTAATACCCTTTTCTTCTTATTCTCAAAATTTTCAAAAAAGGATCTCAACTCCTCAATTTCCAAATAATCTTAACAACACAACATATCTTCCCTTTCTAATCTTTTTAGGAATTTCCCTTTTATTATTTCTTTAAGTTATTCAAATAGGATTTTAAAGCCCTAATTCTAAATTTCTAATTTTTGAATGATTAAGCTAACCTTTGATCACATTGTGTATTACCTTTTCTATATATAAAGAATAAACATATTACTTAACATTGTATGATTTGTGTGATTAAGGTAAAGATTAAGTTCAATTTTGTTCATAATTGTTTAATTTGATGAAAAATGTTATGCCGTGTTGTTTAATGCAAATTTCTTGTAGAATCAAGTGAATATAATGATGCTTTTGTGAACTATGATGAGTGAATGAGTTGATATAGCATAGGAAATGATTTTGGGAAGAATTTTGTGAAAGTGAATAGTGAAGTTTTCCATAAAAATGCCAAAATTCATACTTAAATTAATTAATGAATCTATTCATTAAGGCTAATATGCAAAAACCCTATAATGAATTGATTCATTACTTACAAAAACAAAATAGAAAAAATTGAATCGATTCAATAAGTGTTAAAGGCATTCCTTGCACCAAATTAATTCATAAATTGATTCAAGACTTATAAAAACTCACAAGGAGCCCCAAATCATTTCTCTTATCAATTAGGCCTCATAAAAACTCATTAAAGATTTTAAATTGATTTTCTAAATGATTTAAGTTGTTAAATTTTATTTTTTTATAAATTAAGTATTATGGAATAAATATAGTATGTTTACATATGTATATATATTTATATATACATATATGTACTAAAAAAGGTGGTAAAGTTGTGATTCCATTTTGATTATGTTAGTTGCCATGGTGTTATAATTCATCTAAATTATGAATATGATTCATGGTAATGTACATTGAAATGTGTGATAAAGGAGAATTATTTTATATTAATCTATACATCAGATTCAAAATTCATTTATGAAGGATAAGGATGACTTGAAGGGATAAAAATATATTTATAATAGATAAGGTTGGATGGGAGTTACAAAGGAATTTATATGCCTTTTTTTAATGTATTTTGCTAAATTATAACATCTTATCTAATTTAAGTATAAAATTATGGATATTGCTGCTTTTAGTAATTTTATTTAATAGATCATGTGAAATATCAAATAGGTTTAGAATAACATAATTTGATTGATGAAGTGTAATTTATAATGTTTTGTTAACTTTTCTAGAATGTTTGCTTATTAAAGCCTAGACTTACTCCTTTATATTTTTCTTGTATAAATTCACAAGTTGACGCACAACCATTACATTAAGGATATATTTATTAGGTTTCCATAAGCTAGCAAAGGTAGTATATGGCTATTTTGATTGTAAATAGATATGTATCCTTAAATTAATCCTTGAGGGCCTTGGTTATAAAGATTTAGGTGCTAGGTAGATATTATGAATACTAGGTTGTCATTGATAAAGTAGTCAATCAGATCAACTTATTCTTGAATAAGCAATAAAAGTAATAAGTAAATTTAACTGTTCTTTTATGTTAAAATTAATCAAGTTACATAACAGTGATTAGTGATTAACATATTTGTATTATTTTAAACCATATCTAGGATGATTAAGTAATATTTTAGCATAAACAAACTAGTCTAAACCAATAAGCTAGATTCCACATTGATCACACCCTATGAAGAATCATGATAAAGGTGGTATCAAACTATGATTTGGGATTTTTCTAGTGAGGTAAGGCCCTAGTACTAGTTACTTAGGTTATATCTATTTGTTGCTTAAATGAGTGTTAATTGAAATTGTATTAGTGGTATGTGTGCACTTGGGGTTATACATCATCAATAACATTTCAATTAACTCTATAACACTTATTAAATATTGGGGATAATGTCCATTATTTTTTCTAATTCTCTTTGCTAATTAAGCTATCTTATTTCTGAATGTTTGAGAAATTGGCAAATTAGAAAATGTTAAATACTAAAAGCCAACGAACCAATGATCCCACATGTGAACAAGAAAAAAGTGAACAAAATTCTTCCTAAGCCTATAAATTTTACGCATCAAGTATTAAGGCAAATAGTTAGAGCTTTTGATAAGAATCAAAGGAAAGATCAATGTAGGAACTAGAATGATCATAATAAGGACCAAAACTAAGAGAATGAATATGATCATTAGTATATATTTCTTGAAAAGGGTGCTGAGAACAGATTTCATATGATTTATGAGTTCCTTAAGTTATAGCCTCTGTGATATTTTGATATTGATTCAACCAGAGACCTTTATCAATTTCTTAACCAAATTGTAAGGTATGGAAGAAAGCTACAATGCCTAAATCTTTATTAGTGGAGTTAGTTGGCAATTAGTTAGATAACATCGCCTGCTTTTTAACTATTAATTGGATGACATTGCTTCTTACTAGTTTACGGGTGCTATTAAAAAGAAGGATCCATATTTGGAACCCTTAACTTGAGCAACATTTCAAACAAGCTTTGTTGACCAATTTCTACCCCTGAGTATACAAAAGGCAAGATTAAGGAGTTTGAGTATTTGAAGTAAGGGAACTCTTCCATCAGTGATTATAATGGCTAATTTAGTCAATTATTATAGTATACAAGTTACTTAATTTCTATTAAAAGGCTAAAGTTAAAAGATTTATTCAAAGGTTGTAGGATTTATATTTTATATGAATCTATTATAACGATATTACCACATATCACCAAGTGCTGAATCAAGTACTAAAGAGCACAAGGGTAAAAAGTGCCCTGAGAATCTCACTAGACAAAATGTCAGCTATTTGATCTCCTAGCATAATATTCCAATACTTTCATACATCAATCTTGTAAAAAACTAAGCAATACCCATAATGAGTACTAATATAAATAATTAGGCAAGGAGACAAATGGGAGTTAAGACACAAGTTTATACCTTGAGAAAGCCCAAGCTTCAAATGCTATTATGACATGAAAGATTGATAATATTCTCATTAAAGTATTATTTGACCCTAGTGCCACCCATTCCTTTATTTCCAAGAATTTGTTACTCCACTAAATAAACCCTTCCAAGCTATATATACACGTTTGATTATGATGACCTTAATTTGTGAATCCCTAATAAATATTTATAAAATAGAAAATTATCCTGTATGTGTTCGCAAATGTGTAGTGCTTGCCAATTTAATTTTATTAGAAATGATAGATTATGATGTGATCCTAGGAATGAATTTGTTGTCTGAATATCATACTTATGTAAATTATTTTAACAAATGTATTATTTTTCCATAGGAGAGTCTCTACTAATTAGGTTTCAAAGAGAAAGACTAATGGAAGTTGTTTGTTTAATCTCAAGTATTAAAGTTCAAGGCTTAGTAGAAAGGGATGTACAACCTATTTAACTATAATTTGAGACTTGAACTAATTAATTCTAGATATTAGTAATATCTGTGTGGTGTAAAAGTTTCTCAATGTATTTATAGAAAATTTACTTAAATTGCCCCCAAAACAAGGAAGTTAAATTCCATATTAACTTAGGTTTTAATACAAAACTAATTTCCATGTTATTGTATCAAATGGCTCTAGTTAAGTTAAAAAAATTGAATGAATAATTACAAAATTTAATATATAAAAGTTTCATTTGCCTAAGCTCATCACTTTGAAGAGTTCCAAAATTATTTACTAAAAAAAAAAGATAGGTCCTTGTGGGTATGTATAGACTACCACCAATTGAATAAGGTCACTTTTAAGAATAATACCTCATATAAATGGTCTATTTGATTAATTACAAGAGCAAGCTATTTTTCAAAGATATACTTGTGGTTGGATTACCATTAGTTAGAAATTTACAAAGAGGACATCCTAAAGATAACCTTTTAGATGTGCTATAGTCATTATGATTTTTTAGTTATGCAATTTAGGTAGATCAATTCCCTAGTTACCTTTATGAACTTGATGAACTAAGTGCTTAAACCTTACTTAGACAAATTTCTAATTTTGCTCATCAATGACATGCTTGTGTACTTGAAAAGTAATAAGGAATATGTGTTAGAACTATATTGCAAACCTTGTGTGAGTATCAATTGTATGTAAAAATTTTTAATATGAGCTTTGGATAACCAATGTTAAATTCCTTAGGCATATGACGTTATAGAAAGAAGTTCAAGTGAATAACTAATGGCTTTATGTTATGTCATATATAATATGTTAGGAATTGAAGAAAGGTATTTTGATTAGTAAGACCTTAATTGTTTTGATTTATTCTCTTTAGAACATATGTTCACTAAGCTTGAATTTATCTTTTCGTGTTTTACTTTATAGATATACTAGTTGATGCACCACCACCATTGCCATTACAATGAGAATAGGCATAATGGAAACCCTATAAGCTTGGAACGGACAATAATTGGTTACTAATTGTTTTACCCTTCCACGTAATATATTAGATAAAAAGAGAGAAAGAAAAAAAAAAGCCCCTTAGCTTCTAGTAAAACTTAAGGACTAATTCCTAGATAGGTCTTTTTTAAACTTTTCCATAGTAGACCTTGGTAGGTGATAAGTGACATATTGGATTAGATTTTGTTTAAAGGTATTAGTTAGATTAGTTTATTATTAAAAATTTATTAGAAACTATATGCAGTTCTAACTCCCTCTCTTTTATAAGAAAAACATTCATGTTGATCACTAATATTTTCAATTGTAAATATTAATGTCAATCAATATTCCAATTTTCTCAATCAAAGTATGAAGTAATGCTTACAATTAGGATAGATTAGTGTAAATTAGTAGACCAAATTTCACACAAATCAAGCCTAGGGAGGGTCATGACAATATCTTGCTCATAATATGATATGGTATTTTTATTATAAAAATTATGTTTCATATAAATATAATTATAAAATGATAGAAAGTAATTTATTTATTTATTTAGTATTAATATAAAAGTATAAGAGAAAATAACTTTCTTTTTCAAAGATGTTTTGTATTAATTTTTTAATCATATGGTGTATAAATAGTAAGTCACTATTTATTTGTGTATAAATAAATGGAATTTTTCTACAGATTTCTTTGACAAAACAAATGATAAGGTTGGAAATGAACTAAGTTAACTCATGAACTACTTGTGATTCAACTTAAAAATTGGTTTGATAAGTTAGGTTTATAAATCAAATGAATTGAACTTGAATCTAAAACTAAAAGGTTAGCTCAATTGCTAAATGAATTAAACTCAATTTATGGTTAGTTTAACTCATTTGATTATGAAATAACTTGATAAAATAATTATATATATAAATATATCTTAATAATATTTATATAATAAATTATGATATTAAATATAATATTATATATTATGTTATATATTTAAATAAATTTAAATATTAATTTTTTAAAGAATTTTATACTAAATGAATCAAATGAGTCGAGCTAATGAATTACTAATGCAAGCTAACTTGATTTATTTTTAGTCAAATTTACTTGCTTGAAATTTTAGTTCATTTAATTAAATCAAATGAGTTATTGAGTCAAGTTAAATGGTTCACAAGGTTAATTAAAGTCAAATTTAAGCTAAAAATTTTGATTCATTAAAATATTAATCGAGTTTCGAGCCGAGCTAAATTCACTTAAGTCAAGTTAAGTTAACTCATAGCTTGATTTGTATCTACCCTAAATAAACGAAATCTTAATTTAAATGACATTTGATATTTCTTTTAAAAGTTTTATTTTATTCTTTTTCCACAACTTAAATTCGATAATTGAATTCAAAGATCGTTTTTTATCTAAATCGATTAGCCACACAAAATGACAATTGCTTACATAGACTTTATTTTTTTTAAAATGGCAAAAGTTGCATGTCATTTAAAACTCACATATAAAATACTAAATTTAAACCTAAACGATGATAAAAAAAAAAGTTCCCACAATAATATTAAATGTCATTGCAATAGCATCACTTGCATAAATTTAATGATACATAGGATGAATATGACTTTGTTACAAAAATACAATTATACATTAGTTATTTCATATAAGTTGTGTCAAATTCTAATCGACATACATACAAGTGATGATAAATGTTAAACCACCACATCGATTTTTTAACTAATATGAAAAAAAGGCTAGGACATTGTTCTTTTAAGCAAAAAAATTATTTTTTATTTTTTTACATTTCATATCAATAAAAAAGACGTGAAATATTTACATAATATCTTTGTATTATCGATTTTTTGTTTCTATACCAAAATATTTATAATAAAAATTAAATAATTCTAGCATTCCATAAAAAATATGTGTTTTTAGTTAGAAACTCTGAGCAATTATAATTTCGCACTCCATTATCTATTAAGCACAAATTTTTTTATTTCATATAATTCTTTGATATCTATCAATTTGTAAAATGTAAAAAGTAGTTTATCCTATTAGAATTGTGAAAAAGGTTGTTTTGATTTTTTTTCTCCATTTGTCATTATTGTTTGGTAAACTTTGGACTTCACTGTAATATTTTATCAAACATATAATAGACATTTAAAAGTTAAATATAACCTCGAAGTTATAAAAAGGAAATATAAAATAAAAACTCCTAAACAATTTTATTCAAAAAATTGGAGAAATAGAAGAAGTAAGGATTCAAAAAATGGAAAAAAGAAAAGCTACTTTTATATTTTGAATCAGTGAGCTGATTCTTGCTCAATATTAATTGAAGGAGTATTAATAACTCATTCAGGCATGATCGAAGATGGAGTAAGATCTAATATTTTACAAAAAAAGCTAAATAGATATGAAAATTAAGCTTGAATACAAGTGAAAGGAAGAATGAGAATAATAATATAAAAATTACTTTATTTGTAGTACAAGATTTTGATGTCAGTTTAAATATGTAAGAATCAATGTCTAATATCTCGACTTGATTCAATTCTAGGAACAAAGTAAACATTTTTTTGTCTAAGGTTTTCCTCATATATAGAAAAATATCACTACTCTTATGATTTTAAATGATTGTTATTTTAGTAATCAGCATAAGTTTTATGGAACAAAATATATCAACATTTTTAAGAATTGATATATAAAGTTTTTCTCATATTTACAAAAATATTACTAGTTTCATAATTTTAAATAACAGTAATTTCATAAACTAATATTAAAAGTAGTCTTATGATAGGAAGCACATTAATTTTTCTTATATTTACAAAAATTCCATCAATCTTATCATTTTAAAGGTCGATTATTAAATTAAAGTCTAAAATATTTTGGGAATAAAATACAATAAATTTCTTTACAGAATCAATATCTAAAATTTGCACCTACTTTCAAAAAAATGTCATCTCTCATATTAATATATATATTGGTGTTATTTTTAATCGACACATTCAACGAGGTGTTTTCCACTTTCTGACGTGGTTTCTACCTGTTGTAGCAGTGTGACTCCATTTATTTATTTCATTGTTCCGATCATTTTGATTATTTTCGTGCTATTACCAAAATACCACTTTGATTATTTAATAAAGTTGTTGCCTTGAATGGCGATACTGTTTTGCAGCATACGCTTTCGGAATAAAGTGCAACGTTCGGGGTCAATTTACCAATTGTGTTCGTTGGTACGAGTTTAGAAGATAATTTTTTTTTCTTCAAAAAAGGAGGTTACTGGATGCCTTCGTTGGTGTTAGTTGGTCAATTTTTGCATAATTTGTAAAAATAAATATTTATATGAATAATATTTATTAATCTATTATTTATTTATTATTATATATAAAAAGTAGAGTACCCATAAATAAATTATTGATATATGTCTTGATAGTATATAAATCGTGTGCACTTATTCAGGGCCGTGTCTAGACATTTTGAGGTCTTAGGTAAAATTATTAAAAAGGTCTAATATAATATAAATTATCAAAATTTCATATTATTTTTCTAACTTTTTGAACTACAAAATCACTTATTAAAATTTTATAATAAAATAATTTCAACATTTGACTCTCAATAGATAATATGGCTAATCAATTTAATTTATCTTATAATATAGTTGATATCAGATGGGATTTAAGCAATTTTAGTTTTGAGAAATTTCTTTCGGCAGTAGCAACTATTGCAGGTATTGTCAATAATATTCTATGAGCAATGCATGTATTTGGAAACGAATCTAATCTTTTAATATAATTTAATACTTCTATTAGAGTATTAATTTCTTCTGTTAACACTTCTTTTAATACATTTAATTCTGAAAATAAATTAAGATCATTAATATTAGAATGTTTACTATAACTTAAAAACTTTTCAAGATTAATACAATATTTTTGCAATTGATTCTCACCCAAAGTTTTAAATTTTTAGGATTCAAGTAAAAAATTAAAGATAATTTCATATTCTAAAAATTATTTAAATTGAGTCTCAATAGAAGAAATAGATTGATCTAATATGTATAGAATATATTCAATGCGAAAAGAATCTTCAACTAATTGTGTAATCTCATTACTAACATTTTTATCAAAATTTTGTTTTCTATGTATTACACGCTTTTCACGAAATTTAGACTTTATATTTATTTCAATAGCCAATTTTTTTGTTGAGTCCAAAGTAGATGCAAAGCCATTTTTCTTGTAACTTTTCAAATAAGCAATAAGACCTCTTAAATGATCTATAGCAACATCTACATGCATATCTTTAGACTATAGGATTTTACTAACAAAATTAACATCTTCATTTAAATTTTTATCTTCTACTTGTTCTTGATTAGAATTAGGACTATTAATGTTTTCAACATCATATACAGATGATTGTTCTATCATTTTTTTATCAATTGAACTAGTTGCTACATCCTTTTTATGAATAACAACAAATTTATCAAAAGCATCACATTGAGATTGAATTAACTTTTTAACTTTTCTTTTTTTCTTTAATTTTTTAAAGCGACATACTTTCTATTTGACATCTTCTATTGTGACAAAGTATAAAAATAAAATAAAATAACAACAACAATAAAAATATAAATAAAATAGATATACAAAGTAAATAGAAAAAATGATAAAATGATAGAACTTGGAAACTTGAAAATAAAGAGAAGTGCATGTCGTACTATTTACTGTAATAATTTGATATTAATTTATTTTTAGAATTTACTTTAAAAAAGTATGAAGATAATAGTGAGAAGAGAAACAAAATATGAGAATTAAGAAAATTTGAAGAGAAAATGTTGAAAATCTGTGGTATTTATAGCTAAAAAAATGGCCGTTATAAATTATAATATTGAAAATTGTTAATTAATAATAATATGCAAATTTACAACTAATTGAGAAATAATCCTAAAAAGAGTAATTATTGTTAGATTACTAATGTATAACTAATTTTTTTATAGTCATTAGTCATTTATTTTGTATAGTCATACAAAAAATCTACAACTAATTGGAAAATAAATCTGCAATTATTCCCCAATTAGTTATTTATTTTGTATAGTCATACAAAAAATATGTAACTAATTGGGAAATAATCCCAAAGAGAGTAATTATTGTTGGATCACTAATATATAACTAATTTTTTTATAGTCATTAGTTATTTATTTTGTATAATTATACAAAAAAAATTACAACTAATTGAGAAATAAATCCTAATTATTCTTTAATTAGTTACAAATTGTATAATCAATGTTAATGATTATACAAATAATTATAAAGAGAGTAATTATCATTGGATTTAAAGTTTAACTAATTGATCAATGACTATATAAGATTAAAAAAATTATAAATAGGGCTTAGAAAAAATTAAGGGCCTAAGGCAAGTGCCTTACTTGCCTACCCATAAACATGGCCTTGCACTTATTTGTAAAACGATCAAAATTCTTTTGATTAATTAAAATAATAATAAAAATATTAATATTAATAGACTATTAATGAAATAAATATGACTCTAAATGTATTTAATCAATTATAAATGAGTATTAAAAGTGTTAAATGAAATGATTTAATTAATATCAATAATAATTAAATTAAAAAATTGATGCACTTTAAAGTAATTGAAATGTTAACAAAAGAACATGAAAATGCACTGATAATGTACTAATAACTTGCATTAAAATAAATAATTTAATTAATAATGATCTTTTATTATTTTCATTAATTGAAATAATAAAAGATTAAAATTAATATTTAAAAAATATAGTACATTTTAAAGTAATTGAATTATAATAAAAGAACATGAAAAAGGCATGGTAAAGAAGTGCTAATAATATATTATCAACTCTCATTAAAAATAATAATAAAATAGTTTAATTGTTAGTAATGATAACAATTGAATTTTATTTAAGAATGAAAATTATACAAGTTACAATAAAAAAATATAAAGAAGCACTTTTGAACTTATAAATACTATGGTTAAGAGTTAAAACTAATAAAACTTGGTCATAAAATATTTATCTATCAAAATGTGAAGACCTTTCAACAAGTTTAATTACATCTATAAATTCAATGGTGAAAAAGATGAATGGAAAATCAAAGAAAGAGTTAGCTGATAATGGAATGTCATCAGCTTCAAATCAGCTAATGAATTCATGGGTATAAATATAGTATTTCTAGATGAAAAGGTTTGTTAAACATTTTCTTATCACTATTATCAATTTAGTTTCTTATATATACTAACATGGTTATTAAATATAGAATAACTACATTGATGCAATAATTAGAAATACAATTGCTCATAATTTAAAGCAAACATCGGAAGAACGTCATATTCATTAAATTAAACATTTTGGAGTGGTAAAAAGTAAAGCGAAATATGACATTATTAAACATGACTGCATGATCAAGCTTTATGCTTCTATTATATTAAAGAAAGTAGAAGGACATGATTCCAATATATGCAAGCACAAATTTGAGTTGCTTTCCTTTGATAAATTAAAAGAGAGATTTGACAAGAATTCTCAATTGACATGTATTATATAGAAACTATATTCATATGTTAAAGTTGTTATTATGCATAATATTAATTTATAAAATATGAATATTCTTATAAATTCATGATGTAGATATCATAGAACTACTCAAAGGTGTCTCTCCCATTAAAAAAATGTCAATATGAGGTGAGCTAGAAAAAAAAAAGAGTCATAAAGGTATAAAATTAGGGGTTAGACAAACAATAATAAAGAATTGTTATGCATCGAAAATACTTATATTTGATATCTTTTATTTCCAAGAACTACTTAAAAATTGTAAGAAATTTCAATTAAAGCCACATTATAGGGTATGCTAACAAAAGCACTTATTGGGGAATACTTTAGATTAAATTTCTATTGAAAAAATAGATTGTAACATCAACAATAAATAATTTGCTCCAAAAACATTGAGGCGTGTCTAATTAAAAGTATGCAAATTGTATATACTTATTTTTAAGACTATCAAAACTATTTTATTAATTGAGATAATAATAAAAAATATAAGCATTAATTCAACAAGCATTAAGTGAATATTATTTTAATTAATAATTATGTGTAGTTAATTAGTTTTAAAAATTATTTTATAAATATTTTTAAATGTAAACTACTGTTATAATTACATTCAAAGAACTAAAATTATAAATAAAGGATTATGAAATGATAATATAAGTGAATCCCTAATAATAAATTATTAGCAAGTAGTGTAAAAATAACAATGAGATAATGATAAAAATATTAGAATTAATTTGACATGCATCAAGTAAATATTATTTTAATTAATAATTATATGCAATTAGTAAATTGTAAAATCATAATTTTATAAATCTATACAAATTTAAACTACTATTACAATTAAATTAAAATAGTCAAAGTGATAAGTAAAGGATTATGAAAAGATAATAAAAGTAATTTCCTAATAATTAATTATTAACAAACACTAAAATAATAATGAAATAATTTAATTCATAATAATGATTAAATTATTTTAATTAATTTAGATGATAAAAAGATTTAAATAAATTCTTTAGAAAATAAGAAAATATTTAAAGTGTGAACACATCTATTGTAAAGATAACTCTTAGCTTGAAAATACTATAATTATAACTATGAACCTGACCATAAAAATTTATAATTCCAAATGACAAGACCTACAAACAAGTTTTATTACTTCCACGAAAATAACGGCAACAAAGATGATAAGAAATCATAGTTAGAGTTAGCTGATCTTTAAGTCAAATAATAAATTCATTACTGTTGGCATGGTAACTTCGACGAGAATGATAGTTTAGCATTATATGATTTCTATTATCAATTTAGTCTCTCATGTATAATAACATAGTTATTAAGTTGATAATAATCATAGTCGTGCAATAATAAAAAAAAATACATTCATTTATTATTTCATGTAGACATTGCAAAAATATCATATATATTCAATATGGAGTTTTGGGGTGGTAAAAGTTAAGATAGACTAAAAAGTTTAATACATAACCAAATTTTATATATCAACTATATTAAAGAAAGAAGAAAGATAATATTCTACCACATTCAAATATAATTTTGAATTACTTCTTTTTAATAAATAAATAAAATTAAGATTTGAGCAGAACGTTCACTTAACATATACTATAAACTATATGCATATATCAAAATAATCATATTTAGTCTTAACCTGTGAAATTTGATTATGCTTGCAGACTCTAAATATAGCTGTTTTGGGATTACTTAAAGGTGTATCTCCTATAAAAGAAATGCCAGTATGAGATAAACCATTGAAAAGTAGAGTTATTAAACTAAAAGATAAAGAATAAGACAAGTAATAATAAAAAATTATAAATAAATATATATAGCACATATTTTTTATATCTTTGATTCTTGAGTCAACTTGTAATTACAAGAAAATGATAATCAAAGTCATGTCATGGTTACGCTAACAATAGCACTCATAAGAGAATACTTGAATCAAAATTTTATTAAAATAATTTTGATTCTAACATTAACCACACTTAAGCAATTTATTCCTAAATTTAGGTGCGTTGAGACTTGATTATCTGCCACAAGTTCATCTAAAGTTTACATTAATTTACATGCGGAAAAGATCATCCATCAAAGGTAAAAGTAAAGATAGTTGAATAAATTTTTTATATCATACATCTTTTTATTTGTATATAATAAGACAAAATGCCAAAAAATGTAGATGAATAAGCAGTTCATGCATAAATGACAAAAAAAAATAAAGATTATAAAATGTTTTCTTATACCACAATAAAACTTTTTGATATATCATTTTCAATATAAAATATATTTAAATTTAAAAAGCCTTTTTAAAATTTTGAAATTCAATAAACCTTTTGGAATAAGATAATATTATAGGAATTTTTTTACTTAAATAGAAAATATGAAATATAAATCATTGTCTAATCTATTAAAAGTAAATAATTCTTCACCATAATATCATGAAAAATTATTAATAATTTTATTCTATAAAAAATTTAAAATAAAAAATTATTATTACATAATTTAAAAATATACTACAAAATAATATCAAATTTTAAATAATATTTTTTTAAACTAAAGGAGTTTAAACTCAGCAATATTTTTAATATTATTTTCGAGTTCAAACTGCTTATAATTAATAAAAAGCAAAAGTTTAAAATAGTTTTTTTTTAAGTCCAAGTAGCATATAATAAAAGTTGGGAGATAGGGCTGTCAGATGGACAAGCGAGACTAGATTTGTACGGTTTTTGACCTATCACGGATCAATTCATTTAACCCGCAATTGATAATGGATTTATTTATGGCGGTTGAGGTTTAGACTTGCTCATAAAAACCAGCATGTGTTGGTTCGTCAATGACAATGTTGTTTTTCTGCACAAATTTTGCCTTTGTGCTATTTTACAAGAAACACTCCCAAAAATGTCTTATTTTGCTGTGTTGTACCACTGGACTTCTCCCACTTATAATGAATCAAATTACTAAAATTAGTAAATTTAAAATCCTAAATATTTAATATAATTCACACATAACATTCATTATAATTTTAATAAAATAAAGTCCACTTCTATGTTATATTGAAATTACTTTCAAAATTAAATATTTGGTAGCCCAAGTTCACTTTTTAAATCTTCCTAACTTATGTAGGCACCAATGGAGACTTTTAAAAATATGATTCATGAACAAATTGTTTCTTCAATCCTTCTTCTTCCAGACTTCCATAATCCATATATTAAACAAAATAAAAAATGCATCACATTTTACCATATTTTATAATTCATAACAAAACTAAAATAATAGAATTATTTTACTAAAAAAAATATAATTGTTATGATATTATAATACACATAAGTATGTAAAATAGAAAAGGAAATTAAGTGAGAAATATTCACTAATAGCACTCCAACCAAGTAGATAGCTAACAATTAGGATTTAAATTAATTAAAAGTCCAAGATAGCTAATAAAAAACGCACAAAAATTCTTTTATAAGTTAGTATAACTAGCAACCAATTAAATAAAAATTAATGGCAAATCTAAAAAACTTCATAGCAAAAAGGTTAAAAAGGGGAAGAAAATATAAAAATAATGAATTTCTTGATTGTATTCAACATAAAAACAATAGATATTAAATCTAAAGCAAGGTTAAAATAACACTAATCAACTTATTCACTTATTGAAAAATAAGTGGGAGACTTTTATTTATGCATCCTTGTCATAATCAATTTCTAACTCCTTATCTAGATTAATTGTTGCATTTATGTTCATTTTTACCTTCCTTATCATCCTTCAAATCTACAATTAAAAGTTTAATTGTTAATAAATTTCAAAGATTAAAATTTAAAAGGTTTGAAATTTCTAAATTAATTAGGAGTTAAATCATAAAGATTACTAGGAGGAGTGAAACCATAGAGCTAATTGCGAGTGTAAATCAAAGCTTGAACTTTCTTTGGAAGGGGACAACTTCTATTCTTACTTAGCATACAACCTCTAATACTAAATACTAAATTGGATGCCACTATGGTAATTGGTATACCCAATAAATCACAAGCCATGATAGGTAGATTAAGAAATCTTTTCTTATGCACCTTCTACCAATCTAGAACATTCAAATATTCATAATGAGCAAATTTAAGCTTTAGCTTTTCTAAATAGATCTCTAATGGATATTTTTTAACTCTTACAATAATTTAAAAATCAAAAGCCTTGGAATTCTAGCAAAAAAAATTCATAAAACTAAAAAAAGTCAAAATAAATAGATAGTATAAAATCATTGAATCATATTTATAAGCAATAAGCTAACAAATAAGATTTGAAAGTGGAAAAACTTATAGTGAAAAGTTTCTTTAGTCTATTTCTTGGACCTAAACTTCTAAAAGATGATATGGAAGTAACACTTGAAGATTGGGTTCTTTAGAAGCTTAGAGGTAAATACTTAGGACATGCCTCATAGAGTTGAAAAAGCTTTTATTTTATAATTTTGATTTTTTCTTTACAAGTTGTAGGGTCAACAATATTGCAGTAAAACTCTAATAAAGAAAGCTTAATTTTTGGATCAAATACAACCACTATAATAAGCAAAATATTATACTCATTCCAATATTTAACAAATTTAACCTTCATGTCAATAGCTATCTCTCTTACGGTTTCATCTTTACTTTTTAAATTATCCAATAGAAGCCATTCAATTTTCCAAACTTAAGTGAAATACAAGTTTGCAGTTGAATAACATGAACCAAATATTAAATTTGTTATCTCATAGAAAAGCTCCAAAAATTCATTTATCTTTTCACCTTTTGTCTACTTTATACTAGATGGACAATGTTTGTAGTTTTTATTAACAACTGCAAAGTGAATAAATATTTTTCTTTATATTTTAAAGCACTATCAAGTATGAGAAAAGTAGAATTTCATCTAATGGACACATCTAAGTATAATTTTATACCTCTATTAATTGACAAATTTTGGATAACCTTCTCAAAGCTTCTTATTCTTGCCTCTGAAGCCTAAACATATTTGGTACTTTCTCTGATTTTAATATTGGCACTATAGGCCATTTTTAACGTATCTTGAACAATAAGATTTAAAATGTATGCAGAACATCTCACATTAAAAAATTCACCATCACACAACAAGTTTTGTTTCAAGCAAAGTTATTCTTTCAAATAAGATTGCATGTTGTTATTTACAAAAGCATTATCCAAAGTTAGAGTAAAAATCTTCTTATCTATCCCTCATTCATATAATAGTTTTATTACTTTTCTTGATAATTCATACCTTGTGTATAAAGGTGGCATGCCATAAAAAGCTAAGATTTTACTGCTCAACTTTTAATTAAGATCAACATAGTAAGCAATTAATCAAATATAGCCTTTTTAAGTGTAAGAAATCAATAAGTTAGAGGTAAGATAACCTCTACCCAAAATTTTCAATTTATTTTTCACTTTATCTTTTTTATTTAAATAAAGCTTTTGCACATCAAATGCAGCTATGTTTCTAAAAATAATTTTTGTATTAAGGTTTAAATATTTCAATATATCCTTAATTTCATCATATTTAACAAAGGTAAAGAGGAGATTATATTTTATGATTGCTAATGCTACTTTGTTCTAAAAAATAACTTGATTAATTTTTCTGCTTCTTGGTTTACTAAGATTATCTAATAAGATTTTTAGTATCTTTATTTGCTTTAACTTTCCTAGTTTTTTTTATATCTTTAAGCGTGACAGACAAGGCTTGATATACTAGCTTAAAGTCCACCACCTATAATTAAAGTTCCATAACATTTACATTTACTTTGATGTCTATCATCTTCACATATTCTTATATTCTTACAAAAAGTTCATGCATTTAATGTTGTTTTCTTTCTTTTATGGACTTCATTAGCTTCATGTTGTTTAGATTAATTTTCAAAAGCATGAGTACTTTTATTAACAATGTTAATATTTTCAATTTCATTATTGTTCCCTCTATGTGCACACGACCTTCCTTATCATTATCCCTTTACTATTTTGATATGTAGATTGTGATTCCATTATTTAGGACTATTATAAATTGTATCTTGACATACAAGTGTACATTTAATTAACATTTATACTCACACGCACAACAGCACAAACAATATATTACTACTTAGACTTGTACAATATAAATAGTAGCCTAAACAAATAATAAATTAAAAATAATAAAATACTTAGAACTTATAACTTCACGTAATTAAGTGAGGGAGTTATAAAGGGAGAAATAAAATAATAGCAAAATAACATAAAAAAGCCCATAAATATAGACATTACTTTAATTTACAAGTGTATAAATATATTTTATCAAAACAAGAAGAGTAGATCTAAATAATGGAAAACAATTTAAAATGAGTAATGAGATAAGTTACTCCAATTTACTCTAATAGAAATTACAAGTTATTTAATAAAAGTTAATCCTAGTTTCCATTCAAATTTTATGGACAAAAAGTCCAAAAAAACAAGTAAACATAATAATAAAGATTGTAACCTTAACAGCAGTGTGAATCAACTAAAAACCCCAAGCTAAACATAAAGTAATAATAGCAATGGTTTTGAAAATAAACAAATGAGATGATGGAATCAATAAGTGATATAAGTTGAACAATAAAAACTAAACAACTCTTTCATTTGAACATTTCAATCTAGCATAGATAGAATTAGTAATACATGATTAATTAGAATAGTCAGATGACACAAATGTTACAAACCTAGACAAATAACTAAACTAGATTAGCACGAAATGAAAATTTTAAGCAAAACCACCATATAAAATGCAAGAAGCCAGCATTTAAAGCATAGATTGTACGAGATCTTTGAAATGCCACAATCAATATAAAATAAATGAAAAAGCTATTAGCTAAGAAAAAAATCAAAAAACAAAATTTACTACCTTACTGGTTTCTAATAAAGCAATAACATGAAGAAAAAATAGCAACACAATTTAGAAATAGCAATACCATGCTATAAAAGGATTATAACATTTATCTTAAATTCTCCAAAGTTGGTATTAGAATGAAAGAATGTGATTGTAGATCAAATTGAAGGTCATCACCATTGATTGCCAAAGCTTTATAATCACTAATCGCCACTCTCCTCACCTCGCCTTGTTGCATTCTAGTTTGACGACGACTTTGATGTCCGATTATAAACAAGTGGATCTTTGATGTTTAGTTTTAACTTGTTAATAGGTGAGACATTTTAACATAAAGTTGAGCATATTTCTTTTCATACTTTTCCACCATAAGTTCTGTTATAAATCATGATACATTTCATGATTCTTGGATGCATGGTATAGTAAGAACTATGAACTTGATGAAGTAATTCATTTTTTTTCTTACATAAGAACCTAAAGTTAACTTTGAAATCTAATCACCTCTTGTCAATTATTAAATTTACATTTTGTTTAGCTATCACTTTATCTCTTAAAGTTGGATATTGAGGATTTTGCTTTTAAGATTATTTAATTCTTTATATTAACATAGATTATTTAATTCTTAATGATTTCTTACTTAAAGTATTAACTATGAGATTCACTTTGCTTGGATGATAATGGATATTACAATTATAATCATTCAATAACTCCATCCACCAATGTTGCCTTAAGTTTAAATCCTTCTAACCAAAGATATATTTTAGACTTTTATAGTTGATGTATATTTCATAGGTTTCACTATATAGATAGTAGCATTAAATCTTTAATGCAAATATAATTGCAACCATTTCTAGATGTTGATGAGTTGGATAATTTAGTTCACGCCTTTTTACTTGCAAAGATGTATAAGCAATTGCTTTTCCATTTTATATCAACAAACAACCTAAGCTAATTCAAGAAGCATCACAATAAATTATAAATCCACTTAAGCCTAAAGGAAAAGTTAGAATTAAAGCTAAATTCAAGCAAGTTTTTAATTTTTTGAAGTTATTCTTGCATTTAGCAGCCATTCAAACTTTTATTCTTTTTCATGCAAGATTTATTCATGGAGATACTTTTTTGGAAAAGTTTTTCACAATCTGATCATATTAGCCAGCCATTTTGAGGAAACTCTAGATTTTTAATATAGTTAATAGTCTTGAACAAGTTTATATTACTTTAATTTTCTATAGATTCACTTAAATGCCATCTTAAGATATCACATGTCTCAAGAAGTTCACACTGCTGAGTTAGAATTCACATTTAAAGAAATTTATGAAGAGTTAGTTTTCTTAAGGTATTTATAAGATGATTTAAAGGTGATGGAGTTTTCTTAAGGTGTTTGTAAGATGATTTAAAAGTGATGGGCATGTTATTCTTCATTTTTGGAAGAGATAAGGATGTTATCAATAAAATAATTACAAATTTATCAAGAAATGATTTAAAGATTTTGTTTATGAGATCTATGAATGTTATAAGGGCATTAGTAAGGTCAAAAGATATGATAAGAAATCTGTAATGACCATACTAAGTTTTAAAAGTTATTTTTGGAAAATCTTCTTTTTGGATTTTCAATTGATGGTAACTTAAACAAATCAATCTTAAAAAATATTTTGTACTTTGTAATTAATCAAACAGGTTATCAATCTTAGGTAAAGGATATTTATTTTTTATTATTACTTTATTTAGTTGATGGTAATCAATACAAAGGTATAAAATTCTATCTTTTTTCATAACAAACAAAGTAATGCTCCCTGCAGAGAAAAATTAGGACGGATAAAGCCCTTATCAATTAATTCTTGTAGTTTCTTTTTGAGTTCTTTTAATTTAACTAGAGCCTTTTATTAAAGTGGAATAAAATTGGATTAATACTAAAATCAAGTTCTATATTGAATTCTATTTCATGATCTAGAGGTAAATTGGGTAAATCTTCTGAAAACATATCAAAAAATTCATGTATGATAAGAACATTATTGATATTAGAATAAGGTTAATTTAGATCTCACATAACTGCAAGATATATCGAACATTTACTTTTGATAAGCTTCAAAGCTTTGATATTGGAGATGATTTTAGTAATGCTAAAGTTCTTTTTCATCTTGAAATGCAATAAAAAGGCTCTTTCTATAATAAAAATGATCATTTTGGTAAAATAATCCATTTGAACATAATATTTGCATAACTAGTCCATTTTTAAGATAATTTCATAATCTACTATTTCAAAAAAAAATCAAATCTACAATCATGATTCGATTATGAATACGAATAAGGCAAGTTGGTATAAACTAAGTAGCTATCAATGTTCTATGTATAAGTGTTGTTAGTAGTAAAGAACCTAGCAATTTACTAAAAGATTTACTCATCAATGAAGCAAATTTCATGGAAATAAAGGAATGCATAGCTTCTAGGTCAATCAAAACATAAGTTAATAAGTTTTCAATAGAAAAATTATATATAACAATAGCATTAGAGGCATAAGCCTTCTCATAAGTTAGGATAAACATTTTAGCTTTATTTCTTGGTGGGTTTCTCCCTTTAGTATAGCCATTACCACTAAGCCTTTGAGTCAATCATGGTTTATGAGTTATTAGCTAAGTTGCGAATGGGTTTATGGAAGAATAAGGTAGTTCGTAATGTAGCTTAGTGGTTTCCAAGATAATTTGTCCTTTTATAGCCTAATTAACTATATTCAAAATAAATAATGTTCAGTTTATTGCAACGCCCTAGATGCTTATTTCCATACTAAATACATCGTGGCAATTCTTCTTGGAAATTACTTTTACTTTGAGATTATCCCCTATCAAAGTTAGTAAAAACACTAGATAAGATGATGAATTACCATAACCTTTCCTTTTTGGAGTTCACTAAGGATGCTTCTAAGATAAAAGCTTGGAAAAGATTGGCTTCTTTCATAATGACGAATATTGGATGAAGGCATTCTTCTTATACTAGCTGGATGACTTGGTTCTTCAAATCTATTGCATTTTTCTTCCAAATTATGTTTTTCTTTCTTCTCGATCTTTAATTTTATATTCTTTTTCAAGTGCTTGATCAATAATATCTTAGAATATCATGGTTTTAGTAATATGTGTAACATTAAAGAAGTGATCATAAAGACCATAATCAAATCTGGAACTTTTGCTCTTTTAATAGGAATCAAATATCTCATATAGTAAGATAGATGAATGAACTATATGACATATTCATTAACAAATATTGACCTTTATTTTAGATTTTTGAATTCTTATATTTTGATGTCATTAACATTGAGAGGTAAGAATTGATCAATGAAGAGTTTTTGAAAAGTTGATCAAGTTAATGGTGGCATGGTAAATTCTCTTTTTTCTATAGTATTGGTAAACCATAAGTGACTTATATTTTCTAACTGATAACCAATAAGTTCAATAAATATTGAATCATATTAAGAAAGCATTTCACCATATCATTTAATTTGTATGAGAAACTAGTGCAAATAAGCATTTGGATCTATATTGGTGAAGTATAAAGGCTTAAGTTTATTGAATTTATGAATAATTAAAAGTTTATTAATGAGGTTTCCTCTGAAAGGGGTTAATTCTTTTTCTTTCCTTTAGGTGAAGGCTTGATCCTCTTGATCTTTATATTGTTCTTACTTTTTTCCTTAGTAGAAAACTTATATTACATCAGATAGTAATTAATGACAAAAAATAGTATACCATATGAGGATATTTTAATCATTATTTCTCCTATGTCTACCACTATGAGCTTATAACCTTTTAGATTATTGCTTATCATTAGATCACTAGCTTGACAATCACTGGACCTTACCATTGCTTAGTTCAAGGAAGTTTTCAAATATTTAGTTCATATGCAAGCATACCAATGAATAATTATTTTATAAAAGCTCCACTATTCGCTATTAAACAATTTTAGGGTGCATTAAAATGGTATTAGTAATATATGTTCCTAGGTATGCATATACCACTAATACAATTTCAATCAACACTTAATTAAGTGGTCATAATAATATCTTATTCATCCTATCTTAAGACCCTCTAATCTTACTTTAATCTTAGACTATACTTTGATACTAACTTTGATTGTGTCTTGCATGGATCCCATTCCTTGGTATCTACAAACATAATTGACTTATTTTAGTATTACCACATAGTTACTAACAACTTAATTGTAGTAATTACTTAATTTTATAAATAAGGTGAACATTTACAAACAAAAGTTATGTTATCTTATATACAAGCTAACTATAACCCAACATTTATTTCTGTATCTATATTTTTATCATGAGTAATTACTGGACCATTCTATTAAGAAAATCCTACTCCTTAATAGTTGGTGGTGGCTAAGGAGCTTCAATTAGGAGTATTTATAAAATATTTTAAAAGGACACTAGTAAGACTAATGTCTCAATAAATAAATAATTTACTTAATAAAATCATTCTATAGCTAACATTTCCAATATTTATTTCACATAGCATTTTAGCATTATAATCATCCATATTTTCAGAAAATAAGTGGCATCAATAATCATAATAACATTCATATACAAGTAATGACAACTAATCCATCTTATGCCTCTTGCTCATGCTTATCCATTCACAAACTTGGCTTTGTTTCTCCAAACACCTTATTCATTCACAACTAGGTAACCAGATCCGGTGATTAATAACTCAATTTCATCATCTTCCTTTCAACATTGTTATCATCCAACATTTAACATATCATCTTTCTTTCATCATATACTATTCAATCACAGGATCTTAGTATTTAAAGATAAATTCTCAAATTAATCAATTCAACGTATAACCAAACAAGCCTGTCCAAAAGAAGTCTATATCACCTTAATACATATCATCATATAGTTTATTTTAATGAAAATAGTTAGGGTATTCAAGTATGATACATAAGTCTTGGTCTTTAATAAAAAAGTCATACTGAAGTACCAAACTTGAGTACTTAGAAGTAGAAGTGAAAGGAGACTTAGGTATTTGAGTATATTGCTCAAATATAAGGCCTAAAACAATAGGCTTGTCTTTGAATATCATACTCAAATACTTAAAGGCAGATAGTAATGGATCTTTCTATACTTAATTAGGACAATCAAGTACTATGCCCTTTAATTCATTTTTTAAGGTAGTACTCGAATACATATTCTAGAATCTCCAAAAAATATGTTAAAAAATGCAGCATCACCAATTAAATTCAATTTTTCAACTTATAAACAACAAATTCCTAACCTACTAAAAGTTTACTTCTAGCATTTATTATCATTTTTAGCTTAAATAACTAGCATTCTTTAGCTAACATCAAGATTATAATATTAATTCATAAAATCTTATTTAAGTATCATAAAAAGATAATGATTGTATAAGTGCAAAACCTTATTAAGTATATTATCTACTTACCTAATATTTGGAAGGAGATAAGGAAGGAAGAACAAGTAAAGGAACTTTAGCCCTATTTAACATAAACATAAAGTTACAACTTAAAAATTCTAATTTTCTTACTATAACTAAATTCTAGCAAACTTCCTTTAAATCCCTAACTTAAAAGAGTTATAACTTGTTAGTAAAAGGCAAATAATGGTTTCTTTGTTAGGCTTCACATGTATCAGTATAACCTAGGTTAAATTTTTTTTTTCAAAAATTATATATATGAAACCTTTTCAAAATCAATGCATAAAGATATAGATCAATATCATAAGGATTACTTATTGGAGTGTAGAATATGAATTACAAGCACGGTCAAGTGATGGTGCTTCTATGATATCCATATAGAGTGAACGATAACTTCTCTACCTCTGCAAATATGTTATGAAATATTTCTCTCATAAGGGATTAATGTTTAGTGCATTTTTAGGTTATTTGGTGGCAGTTTATTATATTTTATACAAAGTGACTGCCTTTATGCTCTTTTATAGAACTAAGACACATCACTTTTCTAATCTTACTAGGAAACTGCTTCCCCTTTTTAATTTCACTTAATTACTAACATCTTATCCTTATCATAATGAGAGTAAGGAAAGATAGGCTTTATTTATTAGTTATTTAATATTATCTTAATATTAATAATTAAATTTTATTAGATAATAACATTATCTAATATTAAATAATATAATTATCTGATATTACTTTAATATCAAATAATATCACATAATATACTATATATTATATGAATAATATATATTATTATTTTGATAATATATATGCACTAAATAATAAGCCCAATTAATAGAATTTTCATCTAACTAAAACTCAATTAATTACTATCTCATTCTTACTCATTTTGTACGATCTTATAGGTTCTTACTACATTAGTAATGACCCATTAATGGACCATAGACAGTGAGCGGTATCTAGCAATACATCACTGCTATCCTAAGTAGGAAGAAAATATGTAATTCAACATTTATCTAATATGTGAATAACACTTTGTAACATAATTTTTTTTATAATGATATCTAAATTAAACTAGAGGCATGAAATGTGTCATCTTCGTCAATATTCAATTCATATTTCTTAATATCGAGTAGACTAACTTAAACAAATGATAAATATCACATATTGATCCATTTGAGTATAACCATGTATTTCTTAATCTCACTTAATTAAAGAGCCTAAGAATATCTTTCCTTCTATATAAGAGAAATAAAATCTCATTTACATCACTCATATCTCTCTGTATGATTCATGAAACACCCAATTAACACCTTACACATCATCCTAATTAAAGGTGACACAAGATAACATTAAAATGTGTGACTCTTCATATAAGGAATTGTAGCGACTTCAAGCTAAAAAACTATAGTGCAATATGGTCATATGAGAATAGCTAATGACACATGACAAACCATGTAATACTCTCACAACGAGTTAGTCTAGTACATCTATTTACTAATAATGTACTTCATAACTTGATATCACATATCCATAATTCATAATCATCAGTTAACATATATGATAGTTTCGATGTATTATTGTTATTCCTTTTGCAATAATACTCGACTATGAATATTTTAGGATTAGTAAATTATTTTAGGAATAATTATTATATTAAGTTATAAATTGCATAAATATTAAAATGAAAATAAAATATAATAATTGCATTGTTTAAAATAAAATATGATATACTATGTATTATTATAACCATCTTATGATTAGTTCCTAAGACGCACAAACTAACATTCTTAGTTTCTCTTAACTTGATTTTGCAAAATATTGATGGAATGAAGTTAAGGGAATAAGGTAAGATAATAGGAGAGAGGAAGAAGCTAATTAGGGTTTTAAAGGAAATGAAGAAAATAAAATTGGGAGGGAATTTTAATATACAAACTGGTAATTTTAGTAATTAAGAGAGTGACTAGGGACATTTTAGGCAAATGTGATCCTAAATTCCCTTAATACATTCTAATTCAAATCTAATCTCACACTATCTTATATTTAACATTTTCCACCTATTTTCTTAATAAAATTTTATAATAATAATTTATCTTAAGCCTATCCATAACATTTCTTAGTTACCAACATGTATACATTATTGATAGTCAAATTATTAAAATAAAATTTCAAAATATTTAGATGTGTAATGGAAATATAGTTAATAATTGCAAGATTACATTTTTTTTAATAATGGTAGAAATGGTTAAATCATTAGATGTATGTACGTGAAAGCTAGAGATCAAACCTTAAATGAAAAGGAAGATGCAAAACTTACAAGACTTGAATCAAAAGCTCTTAATATTGCAAAATTATATTTTAATAAAATGTTGGAATGGTTTTAAAATAATTTTGTATACAAGGTAAATTGTTAGTAATTTATTATTATGAGAGTTAAATTAGTAAGCTAAAATAAGACTGATAAATCAATAATTAATTATTAATAAATTTGATGGGAGAAAACTCAGTAATTTCAAGCTACATAAATGTAGATTAAGCTAGCTTACATCTGATTATTAAAATAAGATGAATCCATACATTCGTAGTTGGCAACATTTGAATAATAGATCATAAAAACAATATAATATATAGTGCCCACGTAAGTATTTCTTATTAATAAGTGCCAAATTCAACTAACATAGAAAAAAATTAATTGTGCTTAGTTGGTTTTCCACTATGTAAACGGAAAAATTTTACATATCTGCACCACTTAAAATTTTTATAAAACAACATTCATATCTTTTACAATAACAATGGTCCTTAAATTGAGAACTTAAATCACAATATTTACATATTATTACACATAAAAATTATAATTTTAAATTCATTTCTTTAAATTTTCAATGTTATCTTATAAACTCAAATTGCAACATTTACATATTTATTACACATAAAAATTATAATTTTGATAACCTTGTAAAGATTTCATATCTCTCACATTACAATTTAGGTTGATTAAATTGCGAAATTTTATCTATTTATTTCACGCAAAGTGTTGCAAAACCAACACATTATTGAAACATTGCAAAAGATGTGAATTTCTATTTAGATAAAATTTGTCAGTAGTGTACATATTCAAGTTTTTTCTATCGATATAGATGAAAAACCAACAAAAGAAAATTAATTTTTTTACATTAATTGAATTTGGTATTTATTATTGCCTATTAACTATGAATGGTATTGATGATCTTAATCAGAACTGTAGACGTGATCTAATTAGTCAAAATGTATCAAATGCTTTGCCAAGCACAAATTAAAATTTATTACCAGTAGTCAGACCTGGCATGGGACTCTTACACCTGTAGGTTAGCCATTCATCTAATCCAGGTTCGCATGCCTTGACTAATGTTTTTATAGATCGGGCTCTTTTAAAGTACGTAATATATCACAATTTTTGATAAAAAATTAAAATTTTATTTATTTTATTGGACTGTAAAAAAAATATCATTTGCATAAATACAGATAAAGGAATTACATGTTACTTGTATTAATAGTTAAAAAATAATACCTAAAAAAATAGTATTGAAGCAATGTAAATTTCTTTTCAAAATTGAGAAAGTTATTTTTTCTAAATTCTTTAAATCTAACATTAAATAAATAAAATATTTTCCTCCACCTTAATATTTCATAATTATATTCTAAAAAAATATTTTTCATCAAAAGAAACATAGCCTAAATATTCAGAATTAAATAAATAATTATTAATTAAAAATAATTTTAAAATTTATAACTATTATTTTTTTAATTTTGTCATCGAAAAGTATAATATGTCATCTTATCCTCTAGAGTACATCTTATACTTTAAAAGACTTTGATTCACATTTTCATTCTTTAATTAAGGCAAATTTTATGCTAATTGAAGTTAATTAATTGTTAAAAAATTGTTGTTTAACAATTGTTCAAACCAATATAAGGGACATGAAAATATTAAGAGGAAAACCAAAGATTTGATTAATATTAAATTGGTATTAAAAAATTTTTAATATCAATTTTAAAAATTTCACCTCAAATTAATATCAAAAAGATTCTTTTATATGATTATGTCAATTTAGTACATAAGAATCTTGTAAAAGATTAAATTAGTATGAAAATTTTTGGCATTGATGCAAAATTAATGTAAAAAAATATTTTAATACTAATATAATATCCATCAAAATTTTCAAGCAATGATTTGGTAGTTTCATAAGATATTAAAATAAATATGTTGATCATAAAGCTATCTCTATTATTGTGCACAAACATGTAGGTACTAGAGTTGACAAATAATGTCACATTTGGTATAATGAAATGAAATAGAATAAAATAGTTATTTTATAACTATATTTAGTATGTATAAAAATGAAATGTGTATTCCGTTCTATAATTATGTTTGATATAATAAATATTATAGGAATGAAATTGAAAAAAAATATTAAAGAATATGTAAAATTGAAACCATAAAAGATGATATTATCATTTTTTATTTATTTTTAAATTTTTTAATGATTGAATATAAAACTCATAATTATCAACATTTATAATTAACAAACAATTTTCCATAGTAAAAGTATAAAAATTTAATTCATAAGTTTTTTTATAATAAATAACTTTTTTATAAAAATACAAAAATATCTTATTTTAAAATTTATTATTAAAAATATAATTATTAAAATATTTTAATAATATAATATTAAAAATAGATGTTATTTTGTTATTTATTAATGTAAGGAATAATGTTGAAATATATGAAATGTAATGAATAAGAGTGTAAAAAATTCATTCTACAACTAATAGAATGATTATTTCATTATTTTTGTTATAAAATAGAAATTCTATTATTTAGTATAATGGTTAAGAAATATCTATTCCTATTTCATAGTGTCTACCAAATAAATTTTTTTCATTACATTCTATTTCATCATACCAAATATGACATAGTTGGATTAATTACTTTTGAATAGTTTGAAATAGGTTTGGAAAAATCTTATATTAAATTCAAGTTTAAATGACTCACATTTAAACTAAACTTGTCCATAAGTCAGGTGATTCACTTGATTCGATAGGCTTAATCCTAAAATTATAGGATTTGGATTCTTTTTTCATGACATAAATATCAATTAATTTTTTTTTTTCATGACCACTTCAATATTTGAGTTAAGCTTATGCTATAATTATAAGAAGAAGGTTGACCAACTTGACATAATTATATAAATTTATTTTCTTCAATAAAATTATATATAAAAAGTTATATTTAATTATTTTTAATATGAAAATATTTTATTTAATATAAATAAATATTATAAATATTTCAATATCTTATTATTTATTTAAATATATATTTTTACATAAAAAATATTTTTTTAAAATAATAATAAAAATAGAAGTAACGGAACTTTTAGACTAGGCCTCAGGCCATGTATAATTGTAATTATTTAAGAATTAAATAGGCTCAGGCTTAAGTCAAAGTTATTGCATTTCATTTAATTATATATAAAAAGTTTACTTCAAAAACCAGCGACCCGACCTATAAACACATTTAGTTTAAACATGTTGAGCTTTATTAATCTATAAGTTTTGTTTAAACTTCATATTATTTAATTTAAATCATTCATAAATTTAAGTGAGTTTAATAAAAAATATTTATTTATTTTTATATTATATACAAATAATATAATAGATATAAAATTAAGTCACATTAATATTTATGGAGGTTATATGAATAATTATGATACTTTGATTAGAATAATTAATTTTCTAGAATTCATTACATCTAGCAAACAATGTTAATGATATTATTAGACATTTGTGTAGGTATTTTATAATAAATTTGATGGCTGTAGAAAAACTTATATTGTTATATAAATTTGAAATGAAAATTTTAATTTTTTATGTAAAAATATAGGTTTTTATATATTTAAATTTAAACAAAATAATAAATTAATTATGTAAGATTGTATAAACTTATTTTAATTCATATTTAATCCAAGATCTTATTCCAATTTAAAATTTCCAAATTTAATGAAAAATTTGAATAAAATAATATGTTATTTATTTATATAGACTTATATAAACTTATTTAAATTTATATTTGATTCCAACTTAGTACAAGTATGGTTTTTTGAAACTTAATGTTGGAAATACTTTGTAAATTATGTATATGTGTGTTTAAATCTCTAAATTAAAATATTAAAATACATATACTAATTATCAAAAAGTCATATTATTTTGAAATAAAGAGATATGATGGTCTATGATCAAGAAATGTATTAATTTATGATCAAAGAGGCATGTTAATTCATAATAAATCGACACATTAGTTCATAATTAAGAGATTTGATAGTTAATATTTTAGAGATACATAGTTTATATTTAATAAATATAATTATTTGCATACAAATGACATGATAATCAAAAGACATATTAGTTAAGGATAAAAAAATACATCAATTTGAGATGCATCAATTCATGATTAAAATATATTTCAATTCATAGTCAATAAAAATTATATTATTTAATGATAAAAAAATGCAGTGATTCATGATCAAGAGATATTTTAATTCATGGTCAAAAGACATATCAATTCAAATATTATTTATAAATATGACTAAAATAGTGAAATAAATAAGAAATAAAAAATAAAAAATAAATATTTAAGTCAATTAATGACTACATATAATTGTAAGTGAATAGTAAGGAAGAAAGAATTTTATCTTTCATTTAGAATGGAAAAGGATAAATAAATCTTCATTTTTTATCACTCTATTACTTCTTTAAATTAGTTAAAAGAGTTTTTTAGAAGAGATTATTAAATTGCTAGTTGTTTAATTTTTGTAGTGCTTAAACAAATCTTAAGAGTGATTTGCCATAAATATTATAGCAAATAATAAGGGCAAAGTCGCTTAAATGACACTGTTCTTTATAACATGTTTTAAACACAACTTATTTTTTTTGTTTTATTTAATGATATCTTTTGATAAAGGTTTTCAAGGTTTATTATACATGAATCAAATTTGATGGTAAGGATATGAGAATAATAGTAGATGCTTGTTTAGCACTTAAATCAAAATTGAAATGATGAATAAAGAATATTAAAGCAAATAATGTTTTGATTTCATTACATAATTTTCATAATGCAGTACCAATGCATTATTGAAAATGGAGAACATAAATAGGTATTGAATCTTTCAAAGTTCAAAGCTATTGCATAAAATAACTAATTATTATTGTACTCATTTATTACTGTTAAATGAATAAATTTTTGAATACATATGCAAAAAGATGACATAAAATTTGTATACATAGCATTTAATATATTTTTAACAATTATCTTGCATAAAATTTTATGATTTCTCCATTATCTTCTTTTCACAAATTGTATTTTGCACTAAAAATCTTTAAGCAACTTTTGTTTTTGTGATGGGAAAATAATAAAATTTATGAATTCTTTGTGCGTATATATGCATGATGCACAATCGAATATAACGAAATCAAGTGACTTTTTTATAGATGATTATAGAAACTAATTGATGATTGCTTTCATTGTCATTTCTGCCATTATTCCATTAAAAAGGTTTTTCTATTAGAGTTATAATGGATCTTACGAGACTTTCTTCAAGGATGTTCATGAATTATGTCTAATATAATTGGTGTCATCTAATAATTGGATGGATAGGTACACAATTCCTTAATATTCTAATAAGTGATATGACATATGGTTTAATTATGATAATTCATATTAATTTTAGTAATTTTATCTAATTTGATATTTAAAAATTAGATGAATTTTACAAGATATCACTTGTGTATCATATGTTTTACAAGATGTAGTAAAGACTATTCTAATAACTAACTAGTTGAAACAGAATAACATGGATATAATTTATTATTCTTGATAGTTTGTTTGTATGATATATGACATAAGTTTAATTTTATATTGATGTTCTATTATTTGAAGCATAAAAATGGTCTTTATTCTATGCAAGAAAGAGTATGATGTAATTAGTTATACTTATATATATATATATACACTTTTGGTTTGGACAAAATTATTTTGTGTTAATTATGTTAAGAAATATTTTACCTTAAAAATCTTGGATTAATAATGAGAAAATGTTACCTTAATTAGGCATAAAAATATAATAGCATAATAAGGGTTCGAATAAGGGGGTTTATCCTTGAATGAAACTTATATAGTTTTATAAATTGATATGATCATTGATATGATTAAGTGTTTGACATGATTATAATCAAGTGTTGAAGCTTGGAATACTAAAGAGATAAAATTTCCCTTATGTAAATTTTTATATTCTCTTAATTGAGAATATTTATGCCGTTGAGAATTCTATGTAGTTTCACACAAAGTGTTTTATTATGAATGCTTGTGTTATTTGCATACTTCTAAAATGCACAAAAAAAAATTCAAACACTAAAATCCTAAGGAATCATAAAAGATTCAAAAAGTTAGGATTGTATGATCTTTTAGTAATATTGGAATCCAAGTACTTAAAAAAATTGTGAAAATCCTAAGGAATCGAAAAATATTCATAGGATTATATGATTTTTTAGCAGTGTTGGAATACATCTAGTTGGAAATTTTCTATGTTGAAGAAACAATTTTAGTTGTTTCTAATAAATCAACGTGTGAAACTTTTTTCATCATGAAAATGAGTTTGTATTTTTATAAGCAATGGATAAAGAAAGAATAAGCTGGATGATAATAAAAAGTTATGGCCATTACATATATTAGCCATGTTTTTGTACGATGAAGTTATGATATCTAGATATGAGTAAAAAAGTCACATTGAAAAAAAATCCTAGACATATTAACTTAAAAAAAAAGAATAGGTATTAAACTCCTTAACTAAAGCCATAAATAATGGAAACCTAATATTTCATAAACTAAATCTAATGAAAAGGTTTAATGAGTAATAACAAGTTATTAACTTGTGGCTGTGAAACGCTAAAATCTTTTTATCAATCCAAGTTTGCTATATAGTCATAAGTGACAAGGGTAACTAGTAAACTCTTAATGAAAATTCAACAAAACAAGGTTTTAAAGGAATTTCACCGATATAGACATAAGAAGTGGTGTCACTTTCAGCAAAAGTTTAGAGTTAACTTTTGTACATGTTTATGAAAACTTGGGTGTAATGCATGGTCATATGAATGCTATAGTTATCTAGGAATTTCTTCTTAAGTTTGTAAAATTATGTGTATGATATTTCTAATTTTAATTAAATATTATTATTCCATGCATAAATGCCACCATACATACTACTAAAATTGGGAAAATATTTACATAAAGGAAAATTTTAAATTGAAAGATATTTTTCTTTATGCATAATTTTATAGGAATTTTAAAAAGTAGTTTAATTTACAAACTAAGCATGAGATTGTTGGAACAAATTTGTAAATTATTATGTATTATATGGTTAAATCCCCAAATTAAACTATTAAAACATTCACAGTAATTATTGGAAAGTCATATTGTTTCTATGATAAAAAAGGTGTTGATTAAAGAGACATGTTGATTTATAATATATAGGCACATTGATTTATAATCAAGAGGTTTGGTAGTTAATGTTTAAAAGACACATGGTTCATGTCTAATAAACATGACTATTTGTGTGCAAATGACATGATAATTAAAAGATATATTGGTTAAGGATCAAGAGATGCATTAGTTCATGATCAAGAGATATTTTAATTTAAAGTCAAGAGACAAATTGATTCAAATGTTGTTTATAAATATGATTGAAATTATGAAATAAATAAAAATAGAAAATAAAAAATAAATATTTAAGTTAATTAATGATTACAAATAATTGTGAGTGAATGGAAAGAGATAAATGAATTTATCTTTTATTTTGAATGGAAAAGGATAAATAAATCTTCATTTTTCATCAGTTTATTACTTTTTTGAATCATTCAAAAAAGTTCTTAATGAGAGATTATTAAATTATTAATTATTTAATCTTTGCAATGCTTAAATAAATTCTAGGAGTGATTTGCCATAAATCTAACAATAAATAATGGGGGGCAAAGTTGCTTAAATGATAGTATTCTTTATAACATGTTTTAAGTACCTCATATTTTTAACTTATTTTTTGTGTTGTTTCATGATATTTTTTAATAAAGGTTCTCAAGGTTTATCATGCATGAATTAAATTTAATAGCAAGGATATGAGAATAATAGTGGATGCTTGTTTGGTACTCAAATTAAAATTGAAATAAGGAATAAAGAATATTGAAGTAAATAATGTTTTGATTTCATTGCATAATTTTCATAATGCAATACTGATGCAAGATTGAAAATATAAAAGATAAATAGGTGCTAAATTTTTTAAAGTTCAAGGCCATTGTGTAAAATAAGTGATTATTATTTTACTCATTTATTTGTGCTAAATGAATAAAGTTTTGTGTGCATATGCAAAAAAGATGTTATGAGTTAGCCTTTAAAAATGTTATAAATTCTTATTTGATAAGTTTCATAATGTAAATTATAACTTATAAGTTAATAATTTTTTTAAATTTTTTCAAATTTATCACTCTTCCTTATTTGTAAAATATGTAATTTATAAGCATAATTATATTTTAAGTAATTACTTTTTTAATTTGAATCTTTTGGTTACATTAATATAATTTGATCTTAAAATGATATAAATTAATTTAATTTATATATTTATTTATATTATCATATTTGTTATGTTATTTTATATTTATCAATTAATTTAATGTTTAATTTTATCAAATATTTTTAATAGATCAACAACCTTATTAATTATCAATTATAATTTTTTAACTATTAATTAATTTATCAATTATCAACTAATTTATTATTTTTTTAATTAACTTATTAAGTATTTGTGTTAGGCAAAGTTAAAATAAAAGACTAAAGTACGAATGTAACATTACTCATGAAATCCGGAGGTGACTACAGATGCCACCCCAGATTAAATATATGAGAAGTTTGCACAATTTTCCAAAATAAAAGAAAATTTTGCATGACATTGAGAAGGGGGCGGATGAAACTAATCCTGATGATTTAGTTGAATTACATTCAAAATTATTTTTTTAAATTATATATTTTCATTTCTTTTGAAGTATTTTTATCGGTATGAAATGTCTCAATATTAATTTTTAATCATTGCTAATTTTTCTTTAATATTAATCTTAATAGTTAAAGTATTTATATCGGATATTTTTATATGCACGTATTATAATACAATTATACATAAAGAGAAAAGAGCACTTTTATTCTTTAAAGAAAGAGTATATTTATAAATAAAATTATAGAAAACTAATTTTTCAATCATAGAGATAAATATTAAGCAATTACAATTTAAAATTTTAATATCATTATATTTTATAATAATAAAATATTTTAAAAAATATATATATTTTTAAAAAGTAGAAAGTTCCCAATATAGTTAGGCTAAACTATATTACCTTCAACAGGGTGTGATACAATGTTGGCTAAATTCCAAAAGGAAAGGTGGAAAACAGCCAAACCATATGATGACAAGCATTATGAAAAGTAACTTTCATGAATTTTCATGTCCTACAAAAGGTATCAGACAAAATATCATCATCATTTTGCGATCTTTACTCTTCCTATGCCTCAACGAAGTCAAAGGAGATATTCCCCGGAGTTGCAGACATAGAAACAGCATAAAAAAGTTAAAGGAAAAATATAAAATATCCTTTTAATTTTAAATAGTTAAATTTTAGTCTCTTTAATTTTAAAATTTTAACAATTAACCTTTCAAATCAAATAAAATTTAAAATTAATATTCATTATTAATTTAATTTACTATTTTATTAAATTACATAACTTTTTAATTAAGAATCACAATATTATAATATGTTAATTTATTTTATTATTTTTTCATAAATAATTTTTATGTTATATAATTAATAAGAATATAGGAAGTAGATTAGATATATAAAATTTTAATTAAGTAATAAAAATAAATTATAAAATTATACGTGAAAATTAATAAAATAAATTTATATATTATAATATTATAATATTTATTTAAAATATTTATAAAAATGATATAATTTGTTAAAATGATAAATTAAGTTGACAATGGATGTTAATTTGAAATTTTGTAAAATTCAAGAGAATAATTTTTAACTTTTCAAGGTAGAAAGAGAAAAAAAAATTTAATCAATGGGATAATTTGCATTTTTACATATTATATAAAGTTAATTTGAAATTGACATATAACGCAACCAATAAATACTGTTTAAGTGCAGTTATACTTGTTAGTATATTATTTATTTCACATGATAGATAACAAATAAGTAACAATTTTCCGTTTCAATGCCTATCAATGAAAAGCACACAATTTTCAATTTCATTAACTTTAAGAAGAAAAATGGCACCTAAAGATCATAGTGATTGAAAGAGATCATTCACTAAGAATACACTGATCCCCTAACAACCTCAGATCTTGAAACTTTGAGGATCCCATAGAAATATCAATCTCAATTAAATTATCATCCTCATTAATCTCATTAATTTCTTCCAAGAGCTCCCTAAAACCTTGCTGCCTGAAAATATACTCTGGCAAGAAATCTGGCAACTTTGTCTCCAATTTTTCCTCAGGTTCTTCAGTCAAGCCATGGAAATCACAACTCGGAAGGCTTATTTCAATCAAACTATCTTCTTCCTCCTCCTCATCAATATCAGAAACTCCCATTTCTTGAATCCCATTGTGATCAATCTCAGAACTTTCACCATCTGATGGAAGTGAAGAAGAATCCGATTGTACTTCAGTTTGATGCTCAGGAATCTGAATCTGATCTGATTCACTACTTTGTTGAGTAAGCTCATCAATCTGAGTAAAATCTGCTAATGATGGCCTTAAATCCTCTTTATGCTCCTTTCCTTGGACTGGATTTTGATCTACAGATCCTTTTTTCCTTGACATTGTGACAAGAAATATTGTGGATAGAACAACAATCAATACTGTAAAGAGGAAAGAGTAAGATGTTGCAGAAATTGGAGAAAATAAGAAAACTGAGAAAAGAACAAGAACTAAAACCATTGGCAGAAAATTGGCCAAACTGAAACACAGCTTGTAATACATTTCCTGCTTAGTTGCTTTCTCCATGATCAAGCAGAAGGAAAATTGTAGGATCAGCCAAAAGCTGCAGGAACTGTCGAAATAGGAAGAAGTAGATCTATAGGGAAAAAAATGCAGAGGAAAATAGATTGTAATTATGAAAAGATGAAGAACAAGAATATATGTCTGTCTGGAATGATACTTGGGGGCAGCCAAACAGGACTTTTAACATCTAAGCCAAAAGTGGGAAATTTTTAACGTCAAAAATACGAAGGGCAGGAGGTAGTATTTCACCACAGTACAGCATGCTGAACTACTAGAACCAAGTAAAATCTGCAGGCACTATTGAGGAAGGAAGAGATAAATCTATGGGAAAGAGTTCAGAAAAACTGAAAAAATTTTAAATCTGTAGATATTGTAACAAGGAAAGATGGAGGAGAATATATAGCTGCTGCAAAAAGTACCAGACTTCTAGCCCAAAAATAAGAAATTTAAAGATCACAACTTGAACTCCAGTGTCTTCAACTTCAGATCATGGCGGTGAGATTTGGTGATCTGATTTTCAAGCTCCCTTTCTACCTCTGAACGACTCTAACAGCAAAACCAAGTTGTTCTTTTCCTTCTGTTTTTCTCTGGCAAGAAGAGAAAAGAAACCCTTTTGTTTGTTATCTCTTCAAGTAAAGTGATTCTCTTTAAGATAGAAAAGTTGGTTGTTACATCAACATTTTACAGCCTTCAAACAGAAGCCTTGGAATTGTAGAATACATACATGCCAAGGACTTCACATGACATAAAGAAATATTTATTGTGCTCTTTGAAAAATAATGATGTAAAACGGAGTGGACCGGTTTGTTTAGGTTGGATCAGTTTAGATTCACTTCGTATTATTAAAAAAAAAATATTTATATTAAGTGTTAAAGAGCTCATAGTTTTTAAGATTTTAGATCGATTCACGGATTTTAATTACAAATTTGCGGATTAGTCTCTATTTACCTAATCCATGTGAATTTTAATTTATTTGGATTGATTTGTATTACTTGTGAAAAAAAGAATTATATTTTAGGTAGTTCAAATCTATTAAAATCGGTAAAATTCGTGAACAAGATCGTGAACTTTGATCTATTTTCCACCGTTGTTAAAAAAGAAATAAATGGTTACTTCCTTCTGATAAATTAATAGGGTCACAAAATTATGAATTTTATAATTTACGAAGAGAGTGAATAGAAAGTAAACGTAGAAAGGTGGGGGTAATAATAATCCATGGCGCTAAGTCGAAGCCCTTTAAAATAAAAAATTCCTTAACCAAACTAAACCCAATTATAGAAATGGAATTGACCAAAGCGGGTGGCAAGAAATTTCCCAGAAGGCCACTTATTTTTATTTTTATTTTTTTTGTAAGGTTTGCTAATACTTTCCCTGGTACCAAACATAATTTGAGCCCTTTTAATAACCTTTCGCTTGATGGTTGACAAGATTGTAATGGAGAAGACATATATCAGCACAGAGTTGTTATTTACAGGAATAAAACTAAAACGATTGTAAACATGATAAATTTTCCGAGGGCTTTGCTTTGGCAAGATTTTGAGAGTCGTGTGATTTTATGAAATACACACACACACGTATATATAATTTGCATATTTTTCATAAAATTATACAAATATTTAAATTATGAGATGCAAGTTGTTCATAAAATCTTATAATATGAATAATCATACAGTGTTTCATAAAAAGTTATAAAATTTTAGGAAAAACTAATCCAATCGTATTAGTACTACTTTTTCTTCGGAGGAGTACCAAAACAAATCTCATTTTTCAATGCAATTTTAAGAGACAAATATTATAATTAAGTTGATAATTGTGTTCTTGCTAACTTACAATAACCTTATATAATGTCCAATACAGCCATGCAATGAAGTGTACCACTTTACTTTTGGAGTCAAAAAAATCTCATGACTCTGAGAAAAAAAGTATAAAATTAAATTTCTCCCACGATGAGATTAATATAGTTATAAGTAATTGCAGGCATTGATCTCTTCTTAAAATGAGAAAAAAAAATCATTTATTTTCAGTGAAACTCTCCATGTGAAGCAGAAGCATCACGTGAGGTATATGTGCAACAAGCATGGTACTATATACGCATACACACCATGGGAAGGAAACTGTATGTTTATGGTTGTGCATGTCATGCAGGTTATTATGGAAGCCCATTCTTGAAGATATCACCTAATGTATTGTCTGATCATCTGCATTCACTTTTTCCTGCTCACACTGCCAAACACAGCAGCAACAATGGCCCATCAGTTGCTACACAAAATGGGAACAAATCACCAAAAGAAAGGAGAAGTTTGGTACCAAGACGCAAGTCAAACTAATATACTAATATTGTTGGGCCTTCGAAATTTGCTCCAAATTAAAAATTTATCTCATGGAGCGGATATTTATATCATATTCGTATCCTATTAGAACAAAATCTATAGAGCAAACCCTTGAATTCTAAATTTTATCATCCTTAAATTCCTCCTATTCTATTTGATAGTGTGCTAATAATATATTAAAATTATTAGTAAATACTTACATAGAAATTATTATCAAATTTGATTAAGTTTGAAAAGTAATAATTCAACTTATCTTAAACACTAAAAAAAATTTATGAGAAAAACGACTCACTAAATAAGATGATTAATGTAAATTTAAATATTTATTTTTGTCTCTAAAACCTTATAAATTCTACGGAACTTGAAGCTGGAGGCTTTGAATTAGATAAACTTGTTTATAGAAAAGGATTTGCAGAAATTTTATTGGAAAGGAAGAAAGCACAATAGAATTGCTAGTGTCCTTATTAGCTTTTTGTCTGTTTTTCCTCATAGTGCAGAATTATTTGGCCCAAATACGGCTTCTAATCATTTGCTCGTGCCCATGAAGATATGATGCTATCTATAGAAATGAAAAGAAATGTAGACAAAAGAAATTCTATGTTTGTATTGTGGCGGGTACGGGGCAAAGGATTAAGACTATTCTTACCAATGGCTTTGCAATATAGAAGAAGCTTTCCCGTGACTTTGACTTCATGTTACTCGGTGGGAAATCATCATCATCATTCTTTCACTAAAAGAAGGTTAATGCATGGCATAGAAAATTTTATGGAATTTTAAACTTTAGGGTTACTTGCGTTTAATTCTCTCTCTTTTTTTTAATTTATGTACACTTTATTTATAACCTTTATTTTTCGTCTATAAATCTATCTAAACACTAATCTAACCACTAAAAACCTTCGTTTCTTTTGAAAAAAAAAAAGTAAACTATGTAAGCAAAAATTATTCAAACAGGATATAAACTTACATAGATCAAGAACATAAAATACATGATTTTAAGAAAATAAATAGCGTACCTGTGTTCGCCATAATAAATTGATGAACAAAGGTTTGGTCTTCCCTGCCTTCTCTACGAATTTTGCAGCCGATGGGGCACCAGGATTCACAAAGTATTTTGTGGTTAATAATAGAGCGTAGAGTGGCTAGGGGGACCTAACCTGCTTAAATAGAAAGCCCTACTGGTCTCACCCATCAAAAGCCCAGTTGGTTAAAGGTCTACACTTGCTGCAAAACACATCAGCCCACCAGGCATTTATAATCCATAAAAGTGATCACAAAAGCTGGATTTAAAATATAACTCTAGAATCAGACTCAGCCCATTTTAAATAAAATAAAAGACCCAATTAATGGTAGTCCAAAATATTTTTACATTCTCCCACTTGGACAACATTAATTGTAATTAAGTTTATTTTATAAAATATTTTATTTTGAAAAATGACTCTTGGGCTGAGGACTATTTTGTAAATATATGTGGCCACAATTTTAAAAAATACACCACCCTAGAGATAAATGCCTTAAAATTTGACTAAGTTTATATAGCCAATGATACCGAATCATGGCGATAGTTACATTCTTTAATAATGTAGGACCTTCCATGGTTACAAAATATCATAAACTATATATACTTAGTCACTGATGTGATAGTGTAGCATGAAAGATGGCATCAAAATTGTGATCAATCATGCTTATCTTTCATGTCAGTCCTCAATGATTTCTCTAAAAAATTCACATAATACAAGAAATCAGCTGGCAATATACAAAGCCAGATTGTCTCACAAATCCCAAAATGTGTCGATTTTGAGACAAATAATTAAGCTCAGGAACTAACGACTGACACCAAGTCTTAGCCCTCATAAAAATTATAACAACATTGGCAAATTATAATCAAATGATGCATGCATCGATAACTTATAATAAATTCATAATCAATGTACCAACAAGTATATGTAAAGATATAAGAAAACAACATATCAAAATTACATAAAAGAAAACAACTCCCACTAACCAAAGATATCAAACGAGCCTACAATTCCCATATTCTCAACATGCTTTTGAAAAATTATAGGTCTAAGTCCTTAAGTCATGGGATCTGCCAGCATAGCATCAGTATGAATGTGCTCTACCACTATGTCCCCTTTCTTCACAAGATCTTTGACTGTGAGGTACTTTAACTCTAAATGCTTAGATCCACTAGAACTTTTATTGTTTTTGGTGAAGAAAACTGCAGCACTATTATCACAATAAATTTTCAGTGGTCTAGCAATAGAGTCAACAATCTGTAATCCTGAAATGAAAATTTTCAACCAAATAGCTTGTGAAGCAGCACCATAACAAGCAACGAATTCTGCTTGCATGGTGGAAGAAGCTGTCAATGTCTGCTTAGCACTTTTCCAGGATATAGCACCTCCAGCCATCATGAAAATGTAACCTGAAGTAGATTTCATATCATCGGAACATCCAGCAAAATCTGAGTCTGAATACCCAATTACTTCAAGGTTGTCAACATTCCTATAAACGAGCATATAACCTTTGGTTTTCTGCAAGTATCTCATAACCTTCTTAGCAGCACACCAATGATCTCTACTAGGGTTAGACAAATACCTGCCAAGAACACTAACCACAAAAGCTAAATCTGGTCTGGTGCAAACTTGAGCATACATTAAACTTCCAACGGCACTTGCATAGGGAACATTTTGCATTGACTGTTTCTCTATCTCATTTGCTGGGCACTGCATGTTGCTGAACTTACCACCTTTCACAACTGGAGTATCCCCAGGTCTACAATTTTGCATTTCAAATCTTTCAAGAATCCTGTCAATATATGCCTTTTGAGATAATCCCAATAAATTACGAGTTCTGTCCCTATGAATTTGAATACCTAAAACAAATGATGCCTCACCAAGATCCTTCATATCAAAAGCTCTAGACAACATTTGTTTGGTATCATGTAGCAAAGCTAGACTATTGTTTGCCAATAGAATATCATCAACATACAAGATGAGAAAAATAAAGTTGCTCCCACTGATCTTGAGATAAATACACTGGTCAACTTTATTTTCTGTGAAGCCCATAGATGTAATCAACTCATCAAACTTTAAATACCATTGCCGAGATGCTTGTTTCAAACCATATATCGATTTTCGTAACTTGCATACCAGATGCTCAGATTCATTTGTCTGAAAACCTTCAGGTTGTTTCATGTAGACATCTTCCATAAGTTCACCATTCAAAAAGGCTGTTTTGACATCCATCTGATGAAGCTCTAAATTAAAGTGTGCAACCAAGGCCATAATAATTCTGAATGAGTCTTTAGAAGATACTGGCGAGAAGGTCTCAAAGTAGTTAATTCCTTCTCTTTGAGTAAAACCTTTAGCTACCAATCTTGCTTTAAATCGTTCAATTCTGCCAGTTGAATCCTTCTTAGTCTTGTACACCCATTTGCAGCCAATTGCCTTATAATTTTGCGGAAGCTCAACAAGTTCCCATACTTCATTTTTTATCATAGACTGAATTTCCTCATTCATGGCATTTAACCACATATCAAATTGTTGACTATTCATTGCTTGACTGTACATTGTTGGATCAACAACATTCCCAATATTATATTCACTCTCACCAAGATAAACATAATAATCATTTGAAATTGCTGCCCTCCTTTGTCTGATTGACCTTCTAATAGGGATCTGCTCTACTGGTTGAACAGGTTGGTGATTTTCAATAGGAACAGTTGCAATAGGTTCTACAATTTGGTCACGCTCTACATTTTGATCATTTTGTATCTCAACATGAACAGATGGAGGTACAAAAGTCTGACTAGGTAAAACTAGTGGAATGGTAATGGAAGCCGGATCATCTTGTTTTTCAAGGTGCCCTGGATTTGGTGACAAGTCAGCAACATCAAGCTCAAGAAATTTTGCAGTCATGGACTCAACTATTTTTGTACCTCTTGTGGGGCAATAGAACTTGTATCCTTTTGCACGATCTGGATACCCAATGAAGTAACAACGAACAGATCTTGGATCAAGTTTCTTTATTGATGGATCATAAATTTTTACTTCAGAAGGACAACCCCAAACTCGAAAATGATTAAGGCTAGGTTTTCTGCCGGTCCAAAGCTCAAAGGGTGTTTTAGGTATTGACTTGCTAGGAACACGGTTAAGGATGTACAAAGCAGTTTTAATGGCCTCACTCCAAAGAAACTCAGGTAAATTTGTTCCACTCATCATGCTCCTCATCATGTCTTTAAGAGTTCGATTGCGCCTTTCAGCAATGCCATTTTGTTCAGGACTACCAAGCATGGTATATTGTGGAACAATTCCACAATCTTGTAAAAACCTAGCAAACGGTCCCATATGTTGCCCAAGCACATCTTGTTTGCCATAATATTCACCTCTTCGGTCAGATCTCACAATCTTGATGACTTTTCCCAATTGTTTTTCAACTTCAATTTTGAAAATTTTGAATTTCTCAAGTACATCAGATTTTTCTTTTATCAAATAAAGATAACCATATCGAGAAAAGTCATCAATGAATGTAACAAAATAACGACAACCACAAATGGTGGAAGAGTATGGTCCAGATATATCAGTATGAATTATTTCTAAAAGATTTGAACTATGAGTAGCCCCTTTCTTTTTAGTCTTAGTTAACTTGCCCCTAATACAGCTGACACATATGTCCATATCATCAAAATCTAGGGAAGGAAGAATATTATCTTTAATTAACCTCCCTACCCGTTCCCTAGATATATGTCCCAATCTTCTATGCCATAAGACTGATGATGTTTCCTTAATTCTAGGCCTTTTTGAAATCATATTTTCAACATTCAAAGAAGCATAAGGACTATCAGAGGCTAAAAGTAACCTATATAAACCATTATCAAGAACACCAAAACCAATAGACTCAGAATGCAATAAAATATCAACTTTTCCATTTCCAAAAATAAATGTGTATCCAAGCTTATCCAAAAGAGAAATTGAAATTAAATTACGTCTAAAACTAGGAACATAAAAAACATTATTCAATGTAATCTCAGCAAAGTTTTCTAAACGTAAAATAACATCTCCTATGCATTCAACTACAACTTCAAAATCATTTCCTACTTTAAGCTTGGACTCTCTCTCACTTGGTTTCCTCTTGCTTACGAACCCCTGCAAGGTAATTGCAACATGAGTTGTAGAACCACTATCAAACCACCAAGAATCTATAGGGACATCAATTAAATTTGATTCAAAGCAAGCTAAGGATAAGAGTTTACCATTCTCATTTCCCTTTTTCTTTTCTAACCAAGACTTGAATCTATAGCAATCAGTCCTTTTATGACCTTTCTTATGACAATGATAACACTCTACATTCTTATGGATGGAACCTGTAGGGCCTCCCACTTGTGGTTTATGACCGTTATTATTATTATTGTTACCATGCCTGTGGGCCTCTTGAGATTTAGAAAAAACGTTCCTTGGAGCATGAGATTTAAATTTCTTTTTCTTGTGGGTTAGGCTTTTGCTGGGTAAGGATTTTGGTTGGGTCAAAAAACTTATTTCTTTCTTTTCTTTCCTCAATTTTTCTTCCTCAGCAACACACTTAGTGATGAGTTCATTAATGGTCCAAGGTGTGTTCAAGGTATTATAGGCTGTCTTGATTTGACTGAATTCTGGAGGTAAGGAATTCAATGCATGTGGGACAAGAAAGGTATCCGACAATTCAATTTTTAAGTTCTTCAATTGAGTTTGGAGGTGAACCATCTTGATAATAAACTCTCTTACACCACCAGTGTTATCATACTTCATAGTCGTCAGTTCCTTCATTAGGCATCCAGATTCAGCATTATCAGATACTTGATACCTTTGCCCAATAGCATCCATAAATTCTTTGGCCTTGGTTGCATCTACTAATCCACCTAGTAGATGTTCAGGTATAGATCTCTTAATTGCAATAAGGCTAAGCCTATTAGATCTTTCCCATTTTGCATAGTAATCCTTTTGCTCTTGAGTGCTTTCAGGAGTAAGTACTAGCGGTTCTGGCGCACGCAAGGCTAAATCAAGATCTATAATACCAAGAGCAAACTCTATATCCTGCTTCCACCTCTTATAATTTGTACCATTTAACAATTCAATAGTTGCAGTGTTATTGTTTACTGCAAAAGAGACTGTGAAAGAATAATTAGAGATGCAATATGTTAGTTCTGAGCATTTTAAATTTATTCATAACCACAATTAGGAGTATATAAAATATCACTACATTCTCCCCTTTGGGCAGAGAATGCAATGTATGAAAGACCCTCCTAAAAAATTGAAGCCAACCAAGATAATATATTATTATTATAAAATTACCCCCTTTGAGCAAGTAAAATTTATAATAATAAAATAGATCCAGAAATAATATTTTGCTTCAATAATTCAATTTCTAATTATATCATACAATAACCCCCTTTGGGCAGGTCATTATATGAAATAATTAAAAATATTAATTAGCTCATTTTTAATTACAACACATAGTTATCCCCTTTGGGCAGATAATTATGTGAAATAATTAATAATAATAATAATCCCGTAATTTTTTTTTAATAGTTCGAAAACTTATAAATCAAAATAAATAATTTCACTTTGGTGATAATTACCCATTTCAACCTATAAGTCTCCCAAAAGAACCAGGATATTTAAATGAAGCTCAAAACTATAAAATAAAACATGACCAGTCCATTAAGGGATGCTAAACAATATGCACCAATACCGATCATAAAAAAAATCATATTGCATAAAAAAAAAAACACAATCTCAATATATATTTGTTGCTAATTAAAAATAAATAAGTTCTCCTAATTTTTTCCTAACTTTAGAAGAGTATGCATTTAGGATTGCAATTTTGGGAGAGTAAAATATAGAAAAAAAATATTATTATTATTTTTTTTAAAAAAAAAATTATAATTTTCTTTTACTGAAAATATATTATATATATTTCTTTATATATAATATAAAGATTGAAGATGCGTGGGTCACGCATGTGCACTTTAGATTGAAGATGCAATCAATTTGAACAATTAAATGCCTTTTCATACATTTTTTTTTTTTAATAAAACAAACCTAACCAAATCCACCTTACTGATTTAGTGTTATTCGCGTGACAAACGCTGCACCAATCCTCAAATCGATAACCACTTTTGACAGAACGAGTGCCAATTCCAGGCCAAATTTCAACAATATTGAATTAGCAATGGCAGTTCAACAGCAACAAGGTGAAAGAAAAAAAAATAGAAAAGGACAAAATACCGTTCTACTTTGCAGATCAACGCTGTATTCTCATCCATGATTTGCATCGATTATCGAAACAGATCCAAATAAAAAATTATAAAATATATACAAATATCAATGCAACAGAAAAGGATGAAAAAGTGATTAAGAAGAATAACGTCAAATAACATATACTGTATATCAATGAAACCAAAAAAAAAAAAAAATATTTCGTAACTATATTATATTATTTACAATATACTTTTATCAGTTTTACATCAATTTGATAATAATAGAAGATTGTAATTTTATAATCATATAATCATCTAAGATAATCACAAAAATCATAGATAATACAAAGAGAACATGTATTTCAATTCTTAATCTAATGTAACTTGGCTCTGATACCAAATGTAAGCAAAAATTATTCAAACAGGATATAAACTTACATAGATCAAGAACATAAAATACATGATTTTAAGAAAATAAATAGCGTACCTGTGTTCGCCATAATAAATTGATGAACAAAGGTTTGGTCTTTCCTGCCTTCTCTACGAATTTTGCAGCCGATGGGGCACCAGGATTCACAAAGTGTTTTGTGGTCAATAATAGAGCGTAGAGTGGCTAGGGGGACCTAACCTGCTTAAATAGAAAGCCCTACTGGGTTCACCCATCAAAAGCCCAGTTGGTTAAAGGTCTACACTTGCTGCAAAACACATCAGCCCACCAGGCATTTATAATCCATAAAAGTGATCACAAAAGCTGGATTTAAAATATAACTCTAGGATCAGACTCAGCCCATTTTAAATAAAATAAAAGACCCAATTAATGGTAGTCCAAAATATTTTTACAAACTAGACCCAATTTTCTAGAAAATGAAAATGAAAATGAAAATGTAAAACAAAATATATTAAAAGGTATTAAAAATTATATGAAAACAAATCAACTTGAGTAATGCGCAATTGATATTTCATTTTTATTAAGTCTTTGGATTTCAGAAATAAACAATATTTATCGTTATTTGATTTTTTGTGTGCCCTAATATTTTGAGATAAAATTTTATAATTAGATTGAAATAAAAAATTAAAAAATGACTAAATGTTTTAAACTTGATTTATCGTTGACCTAAAAAATAACTGAATCAAAATCAATTGATTTTAGCCAAAAGCAATTGAGTTGAGTAACATACAATATTCCCTAAAAGTTTTATCTTCTTTCACATCCTAAATTCAATTTCAAGACCATTACCAAAAAAAAAAAATCAAATTGATTTAACTAGCTAGTCAAATTGATGATTGAATTGGTTCATACACATACACATGTATTAAATTAAATTATATACTCTATATATAACATAAAAAAATATGTTACCAAAAAAGGTAAAATATATTGTAATATAATCTAGATTTTTAGTATAACTACTAGTTAGGTAGTTAGTTAGAAGAATATTCTTTCTATTATAGCTATTAGTCACAATGTATCTCAATATAGAAAAGGGTCTCGTGGTTGTATTCTTAAGATACAATAAATTTTTTTTTCTTAGTCTCTATTCTGATCTCAATTTTCTCCTTTATGCTCTTCTTCTATCATTTGAAGTGTTGTAAAAGTTATAGTTGTATTTTTTTACATTTTTTTTGCTTATTGTTCCAACACAATTGGTATTAGAGCATTGAAGTTCAAAAAATGAAAATTATGGGAGGATCATTTCACAATAAGTTTCCTATTTTAGATGGAAAGAATTACTGATAAGTGGTGTACATAAATAAACATGAAGTTTGGCTATTAAGAAGTTATAAAAGTCATGACTAAAAGGGTTGCAAAGCCAGAATCCAATCTTACTAAAGTATAGAGATAAGTTTATATAAAGAACAAGAAGAAAGATTGCAAGGCATTATTTTTTCTTCATTAAAGTGTTGACAATGGGGTTTTTGAGAAGACATTAAGGGGTACACTTGCTAAAGAGGCTCAAGATATAGTTGAAAAGAGTTATAAAGGTGCTAAAAAAATCAAGAAAGTCAAATCACAAACTTTAAAAAGATAATTTGAACTTTTTCATATGAAAAGTAAGGAAAGTATTAGTGATTACTTCACCAAGATCCTTGCTTTGACTAATCATTTAAAGGCCAATAGTGATAAAATTGAGGTTTTCATAGTTATTGAAAAAAAATTAAGAATATTTCCCTTAAGATTTAATTATATAGTATTTACAATTAAAGAGTTTAAAGATCTCAGTTGGATGATACTTGATAATCTTTAAGGTACCTTAGAAGTACATGAATAAAGATCGAATGAAAGAGTTTCTAATAAAGTCCAAAAATAGGCGTTTCAAGTGTAGACTACACTAAAGTCAAAACTTAGTAATGAAAAAGTAGTAAAGACAGACAAAGAAAGGAAGGTTTGGGGCATGATATAGTAAAAAGCTTAAGTTTTAGAAGAAAAAGATCAAGATCTCAGTGAAGGTAAGAAGGTAAGGGCATGAGTAAGAAAGTTCAAGATAGTGGTAAAAAAAATTTAAATAGAGGAAAAGGCAAGTAACAAAGCTTGATAAATCATACATTCAGTGCTCTAAGTGTGAAAAGTAAGGTCATTTTACTAGTGAGTGTAGATTCAAAAAGAATAAGCAAAAGAAGAAAGAAAAGGCAAGATTTATGCAAAAAGAAGATGGAGAGAATGTATTACTAATGGTGACTTCACAACTGCAAGAATAAAATGAGGCCTTATGGTTTCTTGACATAAGTTGTTCTAATCACATGATTAAAAGAAAGGGTTAGTTCATAAATCTTAATATAGTTGTAAAATCTAGGGTTAAATTTACTAACAATAGTGCTATTTTAGTAAAAGAAAAAGGTGAGATCTTCATTCAACAAAAGAATGGCAAGCATGCATACATTGCTTAAGTTTTCTATGTACCTATAATAAGGAACAACTTGTTAAGTTTTGAGCAATTGTTAGAGAAGTGTTATAAGGTAAAAATGGAAGAAGGGTATCATTATTATCTCAAATTCAAAAGGAAGAATTATGCTTCAAGCTTTATTATTAAAAAAAAAAAGAACCTTTAAAGTTGAAATTCAAAATGCAATTTGTCAATGCCTAACAATAGTTTTTGAAGATGAAAACTAGACCTTGGCATCTCAGATTTGGCCATTTAAATTACAAAAGTTTAAACATGTTAAGTTAAAAACAAAATAGTATAAGGTTTACCTTTTATAAACTAACCAGATAAGTTTTATGAAGCTTACATTTGGCAAAACATTATAAAAGACCATTTTAAAGGGAGATGGTGAAGAAAACATCATATTTACTAGAGATTATATACTCATATGCATATAAACCCCTTCATGTTTAGAGCCTTAGTGAGAATAACTATTTCATTATTTTTATGGATGACTTTAGTAAGAAAATATGGATTCAACTATTAAAACAAAAATCTGAGGCTTTAAAGGCATTCAAGAACTTTAAATTAATGGTAAAAAAATAGAATAACTGAAAAATTAAAAATCTACGAACTGATGGAGGTAGAAAGAATAACTCACTCAAATTTAAGGAATTTAATATATTAAAAGGAATTATTCATGATGTAATTACTCCCTGCACTCCACAACATAATGGAGTGGCAGAAAGGGAAAATAGAATAATAATGAACATAAGTAGAAACATACTAAAAACTGAAGTTATGCCAAATAACTTTTGGGGTGAAGTAATGAGCTATACAGTGTATATTGTTAATCTTTGTTCAACTAGAATGTTAGATTTCAAAACTCTAAAAGGAGTTTGGATTAGAAGAAAGCTTGAGGTAAATCACCTTAAGGTTTTTGGATTATTGTATTATGCTTATGTTCCACAAAAGAGAAAAAGAAAATTGGATAATAGGAATGGAAAGGCTATAATGGTAAAGTGTCATCCAACTATTGGTTATAGATTATTAAATGCAAATACCAATAAGTTGATTATCAGTGAAGACATTCTATTTGAACAATCTAAAACTTAGAATTAGCAAGATGACTTAAAGTTGAATGAAAAAAGATGAATTCTATCATATTTGAACTACTTGATACAAGTATTAAAGAAAGACTAAATATACTAAATGGTAACATACTAAATAAAGAATAGCAAGCCCAACTCATTTAAGTAACTACTACATCTCAAAAAAAAAATGTAGTCATCTAAGCTAAAGGATTTTAAATTTTTTCTAAATAATACAATGATAAAATATGGAGATTTATTACATATAACACTCTTTGCAGATGGTAAGTAGATATGGTTTGAGCAAGTTATCAAAACTAAAACGTAGTTAAAGCTATAAAAGAGCAACTTATAATGCCATAGGAAGAAAAGAAACTTAGGAATTGATTGAACTACCTTAAAATAAGAGGCATGTTTATGTTAAGTAAACCTTTAAGATTAAAATCAATTTAAATGGAGAAATTGAAAAGCATGAGGTTATATTTATTGCTAAAAAATTTCTTTAAAGGCTTGGCTTGGATTATCAAGAGGTTTTTCTCACTTGTAGCTAGGCTTGAATTGGTGATACTTGTGGTGGCAGTTGCAACATATAAGTCTTGGAATATGCATCAATTAGATGTTAAATTAGCATTTTTTTTAAGAAGTCTATGTCTCACAACTTATTGGTTTTGTAGTTGAAAGACAAAAACATAAGGTTTACAAGTTAAAAAAAGCTTTATATGGCCTTAAATAGGCATCAAGGACTTAGAGTAAAAGGATTGACTCCTTCTTTGTTGAAAATAATTTTGATAAATGTGTTTATGAATATGGTGTCGATGCAAAGTTCACAAATCAAAAGCTTTTCATGGTTGTTTATCTCTATATTGATAGTCTGTTAATAACTAGAAATAATGAAAACCAAATTAAATGCTTTAAAGATACTATAAAGTATGAATATGATATGATAGATCTTAGTCTATTAACCTATTTTTTAGGGATAGAGTTCAAACAAGCCTCAAGAGGAATTATAATGCACTAAAACAAGTATACTATAGATTTACTTTGAAGATTTAGAATGTCAAGTTGCAACATAGTTGAAACACTAGTAAATACAAGTACCACATTAACAAGAAAAGGCAAAGCTAATAGCCCTATTGATCCTACCTCATACAAACATATTATAGGGAGTCTAAAGTACTTATGTGCTATTAGATTGGATTTTTTTATAGAGTTAGTCTTATTAGTATATTTATGAAAAGTCTTAAACAATCTTATTTCCTAGCAACCAAAAGGATTTTGAGATATGTTAAAAAGACTTATGATCAAGGGTTGTTATTCATTATAACAATAGGAGCAATAAAAGGGGTTAAGTTGGCTTTTGTAATAATGATTTTTATAGAGATAAGAATGATAGAAAAAGTATTTGAGGTAAGGTTAGCAATTTCTTACACTATATAATAACTCAACATGAGCATAACACGCTTACACAAATTCTTGTTTAAGAATTCATATTAAGTTATAAAAATATTATTTAAGAAATAATTAATAATTAAATTATAAATAGGTATATATAATAAAAATATAAAATCTTTATAAAATGTTAATAAAATTTCAAAATAGTATTTAATTCATAATTAATTTTTTTGAAAAGTAGTAAGTAATTAAATTTAATAAATAATTTTATAATATAAATTTTATTAATTAAAATTTTTAAACAATTTAGATAGGTTGAACTATTTTGATACGTTTAATAAATGAGTTAATCCAAATGATATGAATTACCACTTTTACATATTTACTGGAATTGTCTTTACTTAGTACTATGAGAAATAACTAGTGGTAGCTTTATCCTCTTATGAAGCAGAATACACCACAGTAGCAAAAACATGTCAAGTAATAGGGATATTGAACTTGTTGTAACAAATGTATATGAATGTGAATGATCCTCTAACCTTATTTATAGATAATGTTTTAGTAATCAATCTTTCTAAACATCTAGAATTTCATACAGGAAATAAGCACATAGAAACAAGGTTCCATTTCATAAAAGACCAAGTGAATAAATGAAAATTTGAAGTTTTATGCCTTAAATCTAAATATCAAGTAGCTGGCATTCTAACAAAACCTTTAGAGATTGGCAAGTTTAAAAGACCTAGGAGTTTGCTAAGCATGATCTTTGTGAAAAATCTAGACTAAAGAGGAGTATTGTAGTATAATTTATATTTTTAGTATAATTGTTAGTTAGGTAGTTAGTTAAAAGAATATTTTTTTCTATTACAGTTGTTAATCACAACATATCTCAATATAAAAGGAGGTCTCATTTCATAATTATATTCTTAAGATACAAAAGTAATAAAATTTCTTCTTCTTGCTCTCTATTCTAATCTCAATTTTTCTCTTGCACTTTTCTTCTATCATCTAAAATATTGTACAAGTTATAACTAGGTTTTTTACCTTTTTTATGCTTATTGTTCCAACAAAATCAACAAATTATCATCCCGTGGTACAAGGACACCTTTTATTACATAAATCTCTTCCTAATGCTGCTTTGAGAGATATAGTAACCTTTTTTATTTGCATTCTCAAAAGTGACTCTTTCTTTTTTTTAAAATTTATTAATTTTTATAACCACTCCCATCCTCTCTCACTAAACTTCTTTATTTGCCTCAAATCATAAACTATCTCTTTTTAAATTTATTTTTTATTTTTCAATTAACCACTTCTCTCTCTTTTCACATGTGTAACCATCTTTTTTAGTTTTTAATTTATTTTTTCTAATTTTTATTTTCAACCATCACCTTTCTTTCTTCACTTTACAATAACATTTTTTCAAATTTGAAATATACTTTAAAATAATAGTGAACATCTTATTATATCATATAATAAATTAAATGTTTATATGATAATATAATAGTATTTTCGATCAATTCACTTTTTAGCTTCCAATATTATTTTTTTAATGTGTATTATATTTTAAAATTACATAAAAATTTGTGTTACAAAAGATATATGGTATTGAATTTATCAAATTTATATGTAATAAGAAATAAAGATTGGTTTATGATAATTTTGCTGCAATTACTTTTTGTTATATTTAAAAAGAATTAAACATTGGTTAATGGTTACAAACACATAATAGGAAATTATTGTTTTTATTATTTGTATTAAAAAATTTATTTAATAAAATAAGATAATTATTCATTTAAAATAATCATGGATATACAAATAGAAAAAGATTACCTTACTTATATATTGAATTTAATCATATGAAGTAAATTTTTAATTATAAACCAAATATTTTGAATTAATTATTAAATTTTTTTAAAAATTAATTAATTCATTAATATAATATTCAATTATGAGAACTATATTAAATACACAATTTAAAACAATAATTTAACTTTTTTAATTTTGTTCCTTTTGTAAAGCAAAATGACGTATTTTATTTTAAAACTTATTCAACTTTTATAATTTTTTAGTAAATAATGAATTATGTACTAACACATGCAAATTACGTATTACTTTCTAGTTATAAATTAAAACATATAATGATGTTAACACAATTATAATCCCTAATTTAATATAAGTTCAAGGTAAATGATTCATAATTAACAAAGATGGATTTCAAATATTTAGTTATTACAATTATAATCATCAATATTAATTTAAACTTTTTGGTAAATAAATTTAACTTAAATTTAAAATGAGATTGATTTTACGTTTTAGTTAGTCTAAATTGAGTTAGCAACATTTTTTGCTTTGCCACTTTTTTTTTAAACGTATTTAAACTTTGATGCATTTGGTTGTGTGCACAACTACGTAGAGAAAGATTTTTAATTTTATTAAGAATTTAATAATAAGAAGAAAAATTGTTAAATATTTTTTTTAATTTTGAATTGGTTGGATTCTACCTTTTTCTATTTTGAAAATTTAAAAATCACCTTTTTAAATTTTACAAAACATTAATACAAAAATACCTTTTAATGTTGATTGTTTAACCCATTTCACATTAGTTATTGACCGACATTTATATAAGCATCATTGTATGTCTAGTATATTCAAGTCCAATTTCTGACTGAAATTGAATATATATAATGATGTTAGTTCTTTTACATGAAAATCAATATGTATTTTTTAGATATTGTTGAATAATTAAAATAAGAAGTTGACTGTTGATTTAATAAACAATGTCATTGTTTATATAAGATATAGGTCTGTTAATCATTGTTAAAAATTAATTTTTTTTGTATTTTAAATTTCACATATTACATTGATTTTTATTAAATGACTGATATGAAATGTTGAATAGGAAAATGGTTTTATAAAATAATTGATGTTATTATTTACAAATTTTTTTATCAATTAAAATTCTCCTAAATCCCACTACCTTTAAAGTAATATCCAAACTTAATTACAAAATTCAACAACTCATATTATTATACAAGTAGTAAGATAACAATATTCAAGTCTTATCTCAATATTTATGATAAAAATTAATATCTCAAATATAATAAAATCTAATGACAATAATTTTATACATTTAATTGAGTTCAAATAGTAAAAGATATATAATAGTATATGTTGTAAAAACTGAAAATAATACTTCTAAATGTACAAAAGGAAGTTACATTGTCTTATAATTCACAACTGCTGATAGAAATCCTTATGACTTTTATTGTGGTAAAAAAAGGGTACAAGTATGTCAGAATTGATATTACAGGTGCAAGTATTAATATAATATATTTCTATTGAAAAGAAATTTATTACCCAACTTATGTCATTAAACATAGGTGGTATCATATGCTATTTGTATAGTGCTCATTTCATCCTAACATTTTAATAGAAATAACCATTAATTTTCTTTTGTAAGCAAAAAACCCACTCCTTATTCTTAAAAACTAAACATGAATCTCATCTGAACCATTTATTAAGGTTTACAACCTTCTTTTTGCCTTCAAGTAACCTCACTGAAATGATTCATACTAGATTCATGTCAAGCTAAAAGGAATATTTTGTAGGAAATATATTAATACCCATACCACTTAAAACCTTAAATAATAAAATTAAAAATATAGTATCCAAATATATCAATGCAATACATAAAAAATAGATGTTCTTCATTCGATTTAGGGGAAAAAATTGAGACATCCAAATGGACTTTAATGTTAAAAAGAAGATGCTAATAAATTTCATGAGAAAGAAATTGCTTTACAAGCTATAATTTGGCATCAGGACATGCATCATTTATATTTTAATTTCCACGTTTGTTTTCACAAGTTTTAAGGAAAGAAAAATGGTGTTGTTTAAATATTCTACATTGATTATAAACTAAAACCAATGCCATATAGTTTTTACTATCAAATATGAGGAAAACAAAATTGTATTTTTTTATATCAATTGTATAATAAAATTGATGTTATTTTATATTTTTATTAAATCATTGCTCTTACTGTTTAATTCCAAGTAAGACATAATTTTACTTTTCCATATAGGTTATTTGTATAAACTCGACATCATATAATATACATGTCAATTATTAATAAACGACTAATGTGGTCTCTCATTTTTTTTAATAAAAAATTACTTCTAATACTACCCAAAAGCCAAAAATTAAATCATAATGCAAACAATAGGATAAATACACTTGTTGATGTAAAAGATCACCACTTTCTAAGCAACATTAAATTATTTAACAATAGTTGTAAACGATTTTAATAATGCATACAAAATAATATATAATTACAAGTAATTGCACTAAATCCTACAAGCATAAGCTTAGATACATTTTTATTTGCAATTTAACCTAATAAGTTATACATTAAGCAACCCCTTAAGCTAATGTTTTTCTTTTAATACATATGCAGCCTATTCCTTTTGCAAGGCTTCTATATCTTTCTTATTGTATTCCTTTAGAAGAATTGCATATTTACATACAAAACTCATTAAGAAAATATAACTATATGTTTTTTATAAGTATTTACCTAGTTGAAATTCAAATAGATTACCTTATTAAGATTTTAGTCCTCTTCATATGCATAACCATATCTTATACATATTTCATTATAAAGTAATTACACTTAATGTTGACTATTGATTTAGGGCATTGCAATGAACCAACTCAAAATAATATTAATTTCATGTAATGATGATTAATAATTATATTAGGTACCTTAACGTGCACAAGAACTTTACTTTCACTTGCTCTTATTTAATAGTAGACTTTTCACTAGGGTTATTCATTCTATAATGTATGTTCATTACTTCTGTGAATACTGCCTTCCAACTTAGGCACATGTTGTGTCTTAATAAGTCAAATTAGTAAATTGTTCTCTCCTTCAGATAGATGATGCTCAGCATCTAATGATATGTGCAATATTATCAATATCAAAGTAAAACACTTAAGGATAAAATATAACTAAAGATGAATTAAGGCCTATCTTTGCACACACATACCATTAATAGTATAATACCATGTATCATAATCATTTCTTATTTATTGACATGGCTATGTTTATGTACTTGTACTGAAATTCCAATGCTATCCCCACCTCCTAAGTCCTATAGGGATCTAGGAAATCAAAGTAGGAACCTAAGTTTCTATCCTAGGCAACATCATGCATGTATCATCACTTTTAAAATGCATAAGTAGTAGAATTCATAATATCTAATATATATGCAAAAAAGAAGAAGAAAACTTAAAAGGTAAAGTTATATACACTGATACAAGTCTCCACATTGGAAACATCTATCTTTTCCAAGCTTAAAAGATGTAAAATGAGCTCCTTGAATATGAGAGTGGTATATTTATGTCCTATAATATCCTCTCTTATCTTCAACAGAATGAGATCATTATTTCCTACATTTTATATAATGAATCGAAGCTTCTTTATAGATATGCTAACCTTTGAATTTTATTAAGGATGAGTTACTAAGGCTTTTAATTCATTGGACTTGCCATTCTTGTTCTTGTCTTCTAACAACCCTTTACCTTTTTCCTTTCGTGGATATATCTAGAATGGATTGTAAAAAAATGACAATTAGACATATTAAGTAATATTTTATTGAATCATAAACAATGAAATTGAAGCGCTGGAAAACCTTACTTCTATGGAAAGTGAAATTAAGGCCCTTAGTTAAGTGTCATAAATTAACATTATGACCTAAATTGGTAGGACAAATAAAGTCTAATTAGAATGAAACTTTGCATAAAAATTAAGTATTGTGTGGAGATCTTGTGATAAAAAAATTGGGAAGATTCTAACTTGTGTACAATTTTTAGGATTTTTCCCATCTTTGGGGGTATTTTTATAATTTTGACTAAGATAACTTGTCTAGTATGAGTAAATAAGCATATGGTTGTGATCCTTGGACTTTTATCTTCATTTTGACGTATAATAAGACTTTAAATCCTTCCAGGCTTTAAGAAAAAGCTTTGTGATAATTCGAAAATAGTATGTCTACTCTTATCAATAGAGTTTTGACTTAGAATGCTTTTTAGGAAATAAGTGTTAGCTAGCCTTGATGGTTACTTAGCACTAGTCTAGAGGTCAAAGTGTATGACTTGATAGCCTCCCCTATACATTTTAAAATATGTAATGATTCATATTATGAATAAAAGAAATAGCCTCATTTTTACTAAAATTGGTCCATAATTTCGTTCAATTTTGCCATATTAATCTGCACTACTTGAACATTCACCCTTGACTTATTATGTACTTTTATGATTGGTTGTCTTATTACTATGTGCTATATATTACCTTGAGTTTCACTTAATTTGCTTATTATTATAGGTATTACTTATCATTTTTGAAACCTTGAATGGAGAATAACTAATCAGCTAACTTATTCTCAAGTGTTAAAAGTCTAAGCGTTGCATGCTCCTCGACTTAAGTTGTTAAACCATGACACAAGCTAGGTAGGTACTAACTAGTTATTGTTGGCCTTGGCAACCCACACCCAAAAGGAGGGTGAATTTAGTGTTTTTCAAACTCTTCTTATTTTTACAATTCTTTTTGAAAGTCTTTTGATTTTGGGAAGCCATGAGAATAAATTTGCTTTAAACACTTCCAAGAAACTTTATGAATATGTTTGCACTTAAGATATAACAATTCAATTCACTTGTGCAAAATAACTCATTCAATTATGTATAAATGAGAATCAAGAAGCCAATGCATAAATTGAGTTCTTTTTTAACTATTGAATTAACAAGATCAATATTGAAGCACAATTCATTTAACTAGTTCATTAACTATGCATAGACAAAATAATCATGAAGCTTATGCATAGATAAGTAACATAAATGGATTTATTTTCAATCATTCAATCACTCAAGCATTAAGATTAATATAGGAGTACTTCTCTTTCAACCATTCAATTACTCAAGTGATAACATAAGCTTTACAATACAATGCATTCAATAACCAGCAATAGCAAAAATAGAGTATATGATTAGCAAAACAAAAATGAATTTCTCTTTTAATCATTCAAATATCCAAGTAACAACATAAGCAATAAAGCATAATATATTAAGCAGTAAAACAGTGCATAAACTAATAAAATAGAGCAATGTTGCAGAAAAATAAAGGTTCCTCCCTTGGATATCCTCACCAAGGTGTACATCCACTCTCTAAGCTCTTCAAGTTTGTGTTAATCCACTATCCCTTCAAGGTTCAATAGCACTTGAAGAAGCCTTACAATCCTTACTCTTCCTTGAGCAAAAAATCTCTTACAAGGGATACCTCACCCTCTCTAAGTTTTTCCAAAGGATACCTCACCCTTTATAAGTTTTTGCAAGCTATACCTCACCCTTTACAATTTGAAAATAACAAAAGATGAAGAACAATTTATAAAAACTCTTTTACAGAGTGGATAATACAAATGAAATACTTAGAATAGAAGAATTTCAGAAATTAAAGCTCAAATCATGATTTGGATGAAGGAGGATGTAAAATGATATTTACTATTGATGTTCAGGCTCTCTCTTCATTGTATTTTGTGTTTCTTAGCTTATATATGAAACCCATGGAGTATTATAGTCATTTGGGGTTGTTAGAATGAAAATTAGCTATTACTAGCTATTATTCGCGCACTAGAACAGCTGGAATCAATTGGTAAATCGATTTAGGATGTTCAGAGTGCTCTCTGGATGTTTGGAATCGATTCACCCAGATAGAAACGCAGACTCAACTTTAAAAGGTCATAATTTCTTCATTTTAAGTCCGTTTTAAGCAAATAACCTATCGTTGGAAATATAATTGAGTCTATTTTCAAATGAGACTAGTTTAATGCTCATATATGATGTCATTTTTAATATATGTTCAAAATAATGAGCAAAGATCAGAAACAGTGAATCTGTGAAAATCTAATTTTAAGACTCAATTTGTAAAATCCATAACTCTTTCATATCTTAATCATTTTAAGCAAATGACCAGTCCATGAAAAGCTTTTGAGTATATTTTAACATAAAAATAATTTTATGCTCATACCATTTGTATTTTTTTAAGATATTATCAAAATAATGAGCACACATCAGAAATGGCTAGAATGCAGAAAGCTAGTTTTTAGACTCAACTTAAAGAGATCATAACTTTTTCATATATTGATCATTTTAAGCAAATGATATGTCCATGAAAAGATCATTGAGTCTATTTTCATATGAAAATGGTTTGATAATTGAATCATGAGTATTGTATGAGATATGATTAAAATAGTAACTAAAGGTCAGAATTGAAAATATCATAAACTCATATCTTATTGGTTTTTGAAATGTCCCCATAGGCTATCTTGTAAAAATATGATTGTAGGTTATCTTTTAAAACATTTTGATCAAGCTAAGATTATGAAAATATGTTTGAGCTCTATATCATGAATTACTCTATTTTACAAGAAAGTCTAAGCCTAAAGTGAAAAGACTATACTAATGAAGTCCTTAGCCTTTTTCTTGATGCTTCCAAGCTTTCAATCACTTTAATCTTCTCAATCTTCAATACTTGGATCACATCTCCTTTCTTATCTTTCTTCCTTGTTTTAGAGTTAAGCACAGTATAATCTTCCATTTCCTTGCTTCAATGCTCACTCTTATTCATCTTAGACTTTCCTATATACAAGTTCATAAACTTTGCAAATCATATAGTTAGTCTAATTTTATATATCTCATATTGATATGCATGATCCATATAAAACCAATTAGCACAAGAACATGAATAATCATCCTTTTATATATATATATCTTGATTAATCATATGCTTAGTAATGCTTGTATAAAATATCATTCTTTTAGCATATTATTAAGCATTGTTATTTCAACCATAGTAAAGCATGTCTATTGAGGATTTTATAACATTTTGGTATAAAGACATGCAATTCTATTATGATATTCATTTATCATCATGCATATATAAAAGTAAGCATAATTACCATATCATTATATATATGCATCAATTATAACATAATATGTTTATTAAAACTTATACAATATATCACTTTAGCATAAGATATACAATGCTATTGTAATATTCATTTATCATCATCAAAACTCATCACATGAAGCCTTAAGGCTAACAGTTATGTCACCTTTTCCATTGACAATTACATCTTAGCCATAATATCATTAATAGCATTTACTATAACCTTATATTAATCTTTTAGTAATGCAATGGTGTGGGACACACAGTTAAGAAAAATCATGCCCTTTACTGCCTGCTTATCAAGGTGTCTTATAATCATAAGTACACATTTATATCCACCATATAATGAAAAATAAATTAATGGATTAATATCAATGTAAAACTACAACATGATTGAGGAACACTTAATACTAAGTAGTAATTAGACAAAGGGTCAAGGTTAACAAGGTAGCAACTACCTTGTTATGATGTAAGAGTCACCATCCATATTTCCTTCTCTTCCCTTCTATCCTCCTATTAAAGAATAACCATTACATCCTTTAGAACCTTTCCTTATCTTAACCTTGAGTTTTACACTTTTCTATCAAATACTCTTCCCTTATGGGGTTATTTTGAAACTTTTTCAAAGTATTTCCTAAGACCTATTAATCCTCCAATGCCTCTCACATATCTAAAATGCTTTTGAGTTCCCAAGGTAATAGTTAAGATATTTATCCTTCTCCTAGCTAAAGCTCTCCTAAAATGGCTTACTGTGTAAGCTTATCTTAGCGTAATGTAATCAAATATAATTAGTCATGTGCTAGTAAATGAATAACACATTTTGTATTTGAAAATAAAATAATAACATCACTTACTATTCATTAAGCAACCTATCAACTCTCTTTTATCATGAATTTACCTCGACAATTGACTTTAGCTCTTATTTATAACTCATGTCATTATTTAGGGATGATAAAAGCAGATAGTTGATCTTTAAGTTAATTAATAGCCTTTTTAGCAACTTCCATCTTTTCCTTAATGAGTTCCTCTTCAAGTTTGTTATACCTTCCCCGAGGTAACCTATATTTGTACATGTTTTTGGATTGGTTTACCTTACTTTGTGTACCTATGACCTATTGGCAAGAAAAAAGTGATAAGAAGACATATCTCACTATTAATAGGGGAAGAAAAAAATAATATTGAGATGGTCCCATTTACCTAGAACTCTTCTAAATCATAAATCTCCATAAACTTCTTTCATGTTGATTCAATGATGTTATTTAAAAAAGATCCTTCCTCTGTCCCTATGGGGTCGATGTTTGCTTCTTTAACTTATGCTTAAACTCTTTCCGCTTTCTACTTAGGAAGATACAATTTTTGTAATCCACATGAATATTAAAGGAAGCTTACAAGGCAACTTATAAATGAATGATAAACATAATTAGTAATCCAAGATTTTTTGTTATACATATGTAAAAATTGAAATGGAAATGAATACTCAAGTATATTACGAATATATGATCCCAGATGGCATCTTTAATCTTTTATTCCATTTAGTGCCATTGTTAAACAATAATAGGCACCTTAACATGCACTAAAGAACTAAGGTAGCTATTAAATTCAATTCTACTAAGCCTACATGCAACTCTATTATCATTAAAGTTTACTCTTGACTTCTCCCTTTTGGCATGCTTGAGATTATATCCTTTTTAATTATAAGGTTTGTAGCTCCTTTTCTTTTTTAACCACCTTTACCAAACTAGCTAAATCCATATCACTTCAATTTAACGAGTTTTAACAAGATTAACATAAATATTTAATTTATGTGCAAAACAATATCTGATAAACAACCTAATGAATACATGTGATAACTTAAACAACAATGAACAAAAGCATATCATTTTATAATATTTAGTTTAATCCTAGACTAAAATTTTACCCATAATAAATTGACATTTTCAAAAATAGTATCCAAGCAATAAAGCCACACTAATGTAAAAAACTTATTCCAAAAATATAATATTCAACTAAAAATGACATTCTCAAAAATACAAACACAAAATAAGATATATATTCAAGCATATCAACTTTCTATGTTAAATATGCTTTTAAAACATGTAAACAATGATTTAAAAGTAAACTTAAAGCATAAAATGAAAGTTTTTTAACAATAAATAACAATACAACCTATCTAACCTTGAAAATCATAATCAAAATACAAAATGCTTATAAAATATAATAGAATTAAGGAAAATACTTTAAATAGATAGGAATGGATGTACAAAAATGGTAAAGGTTGATGTTACAAAATTGCCAAAGAAAATCAAGTAGAAAGCATGAAAAAATGGAAAATAAATCATTATACAATACAAGTTTGTTTACAGTTCTAAGAAACAAAGATAATGTATATGCTAGTAAGATTACTTTTGACATCAATTATTAATAAACTAATGGTATTTAAAACTTTCCAAGTTAATTGTCACTAAAACTAACATCTAATGTTCTACATTTAATTAAAAAAATGTCATTTGAAGTAAATCAGTTGTATATAGTGGCCCACATCTAAAGTTTGGTACCTCTTCAAATCTAATAGTTCACTTTCATTTTCAATGTTAGTTTTTAAACAATTGATGTGGAAGGTTAATTATTTTAACCTATTTTCCAACTTTTAATCTTCAATTTGATAATATAGCTTTACAACATTAACTTTTTATTTAAAAAAAGTGGTAAATTGCATTTATTTTTAAAAATATCACTACACTATTATATACATCATTTTTCACTTTAACTAATGTTGATATACTGACATTAAAGGATAATTTTGTAATAATAAAATTTAAAATTAACATCCACTATCAACTTAATTAATTATTATATCAAATTACATTTTTTAATAAAATTTTTAAACAAAAGTCATAATATTATAGTATATTAGTTTATTTTATCATTTTTAATAAAATTTTCTAACTCATTTTTTATTAATTAATTAAAACTTTATATATCTAATTTAATTTCTATTAATTACATAACAAAGAAATTATTTAAAAAAATAACAAGATAAACTAATATACTATAATATTGTAATTCTTGTTTAAAAAGTTCATAAAAGAATTATATAATTTGATAAAATGATAAATTAAGTTGACAATGGATATTAATTTAAAGGAACTAATTTCCAAGTTTTTAAAATAAAATGAGAAAAATCTAACTATTTAAAATTGAACGGGATAACTTACATTCTCCCTATAATAATATGTATTACACCTTAACAATCAAGTGTTTTATATCATGATTGAACAAATGAAATTACAAAGATAATTTTTTATTTTTCAAATAATCAATATTGATAAGATTATAATTAGTTCTTAAATGTGAGTAAAATGAAATGAATTCCCTACCTATCATCAAAAAGCTATTTGATCTTTCATAAAAGACAAATATAAGGGTGATTCATATTAACCACCTTCCTCTATTAATTTTTTTAGGAAACACAATGCAAAGCCAAAGAGATTACATAATAATGAAAGTACCCATCAAATCCCTCCAAAAAACTTTCCAACAGACTTGTGAAACAAAATCCACAACATGCAACCTATGATGAAGGTTCATTAAAGTAGCTCTAACCAAATAATCCATAATTACATTTTGTTCCTGTAGACATAAATCAAATGCATTTACCATTTATAAACTAAGAAATCAATAATATCATAAGCTTAGTACAAGCATAATAACTTTCAAAGAGTTTAGCTCAAAAGATTCTAACTTTACATAAATTTTCCTAAAACTTAAATCCTAAGTAATTTGAAGCTTTCTATAGCCACCATACCTCTAGATCCATCTTTCATGCCAAATCCTTGGATCTATTAACCAATAGAATCTAGGAAGACACCCATAAAGTTGCCTCCATATTTGTAAAGCCATTTGCACTAATTTTAATTGAATATTGGTCAAGTGCCTTTCAATTTGTTAAAGCATCAATAAAATTTAAGACATGTAGACTAGAATTAATATGAGTAAAAATTGTCAAATGTAGAATGTAGTTTAAGGCATGAAATATTTCATTATTCTCAAAGAATTATTTGACGCTCTTTATATAGAGGTTTAAAGTGGAAATTTCCATGGCATTTAATAAAATTCATTTTTTCCAAAAGGCACGATAGAGCAAGATGTAGGTAGCAAGAAAGTGCAAAACCTAACAAAGAAAAAATGATTAAAGAGAAAAAGTAAAAAGTAGATAAGAGCTTCTCAATTTCACAATGAAAAAAATGAGAAATATGGTATAGTATTTATAAGTAACCAAGGAACATTCCATAAAATGACATTAGAAAAATCTAAAGGATAAGGTTGATGATGTTGAGAATAAAAACTAGAATATAAGGTTAAATAAAATTTGGAAAGAAAAGGTTAATAATGTTGAAAAAATTTGGAAGGTAAAGTTGAAGAGAAAAATTAGAGCACAGAATTTTAATTTTAACAAACTAAAAAATAATGATTTTTATATAAAACTAAGTTATTGTAAAATATCAAAAAAATATTTTTTAATTTCCTAAAAAATGGACTTGTGTTAGGCCTCCCATGCTATTCGAGTTTAAGGAATAAATATACTAATTACACTTGCTTCAACCCACCTTATTATTACAACTAAACCCAATTGCCATTGGCATGAATCCTGCTATCCAGTTTCCATTAATTTTGATACTATTTATACTAATTGCGCCCATTAAAATTTTTTTTATGAAAAAACAAATAAAATCTTCCTTATTTTTAGACACCTTCCAAGGGTCACTTGTCTTAAATCACAAAACTTATAACTTTTGTAGATACAATAGCAATATTGAATGCATATGAAGTGCATAACCTTATCACATATATTTATTTATACAAACACCAATACCTATACTTCTAATTTTGATCTTATTCTAATTGTTAAAGTTTTCTAATGAAGTGGTCTTTGATTCTCCATAAATGTAACAAAACTTAAAAATATTCATTATAACATGAAAATATTGAAAATAAAATGGAATGAGTTACAAGAACTTAATGAGTATATAGCTATCACAACTATACTTGAAATTAACTACATAAAATGATTAAATATTAATTAAATCTTAAAATAGAACATAGTCATAAATTAGATCCCTAGATATTTGTAACTTATGATACTAATACTTAGCTGGATATATTTATTGCACACAACTTAAATTTCCTATTTCACATCATAAGTCATAGTAATATCAACCATTTGATTTTTAGCAATATTGTTACTACAACATAGATATCTCATTCTGGACAATCATTAGGCTTTCATATAACTAACCAAGCTCAATCATAATCAAATCTTTACAATCATATCAAATAAAAGTATTAAAAAATAAGTAGATTTCAATATTACATCATAATGCATAATGATTTATAATAAATATATGCATTCACCTTTTGATCCTTAGGTTAACATTAAACCCTACCCATCTATTTCCATCCTTGTTCCTTTAAAGTTTGCCTTATACCCTTCTTACCTTATTGCTGAGAATTTCACATCAAACAAAAGTATTAAAAAAATAAGCAAATTTTAGTATCACATCATAATGCCAAATGGTTTATAATAAATACATGCATCCACCTTTTGAGTCTCAAGCCAACCTCATACCTTACCCACTTGTTTCCATCCTTGTTCTTCAAAAGTTTGCCTTATACCCTTCCTACCTTATTATCAAAATTTTTTTATCTAGTATCCGTATCAGCACCCCTATTACATTTCATAATTTCAATGTCACTCGTGGCATAATTCATAGTATAATGTACATAGAGCCCAAGCTTTACATTTCATAATTAAAATCTAATCACAATACAAGGTAATTGAATCGTCATCACAAATTATTTCCAAGACATGTAACATTAGTCAATAGTAACACCTTGCCATCTTGGCATGACCATGAGTATTCATTTATATTGCAACATAAAATAATTAATTCATCATTATAAGCCATTCTTAATTTACTAACAGTAGTAAGCATGGTCAATCAATATTTACTCAATTCATAGACATTCGTAATTTATTGTTCTATCGAAGATATGTTCTAATAAGCATTACTAAGTTGCATTTGTGTTTTAGCTTCATCATGAGGCTTCATAAATATGGATAACATCATCTTAATAAAGTAACAATCACAGTTATGGAGATTAAAGTACTTTAATAATAAATTATTCAAATCGCATATATAAATTGTATTTGCAATAAGTAGAATTAATGAAAAGATTATAACTTATAACATTCAACAATTACAAAGAATAAGTAAATCTTAGGGGTGAGATATATACTCACCTGGTAAGGTTTATCTACTCCATCCACTCCAAAGTATCCAGGTTCAACTTTTTCATATATTTCTATTCATAAGTTATAGTGATAAATCATGAATGCATTAAATTTATTCATTTCTTTCCTAAATTATTATTCTAAAATCTAATCATGATATTTTAATCTTTTATATTACAACTCTAATATTTTACCTTAGATTAATCTTCAGAATCTAAAAATATGTTATAATATGGAGATTCCCAAATCGAAATCATATAGATAAAATATTAAGATTTGATGTTATAAAAAGAATCTACTCGCTTCACTCTATTATTTTATATAATCACCTTTCATATTCATAAAATTATCATAAAAAATTTAGAGGTTCTTTTAAATCAAGCTTAAAACTATCAAAATATTAAAACCTTATTCTCCAGTATTAATTTAATTAGATTATTTTGTAAATCTATACACTTATTTTCTTGTATTCTTGACTTTATTTCAGTACATTATCAACCATATTTCATACTTTTAGAGATTTCTTGGATCATGTATGAATCTTTCAAAATAGTAAAATGCAATGTTCTATATAGCATTTTATAGCATAAAAATCATATTTTTTTAATGCATTACCATATATATCAAAAGCACACAAATGGATTTTTATCTATATTAACTTAAAACACCAAAATATTAAAGTTAAAGATGTAAATTAACTTACTCATGACCAAGTAAGCTACTAGAATCTTACCAATGTTAGAACCTAGTTAAGCGCCAATAGAACAAGGAAAAAAAAGCTCCCTACTTACTAATGATAAACTATGATTTATAATTTCCTAGTCATGAATGGACACATGACTAGTTAAAGGAGAAGCTTTAACATTCAGCAATTGCTCAACCAAAAGTAAATAGAAGTAGGATGGCTAAAAAAATCAATGCCCAATATGCTATTACATCACTTTAGTCTAGACTCCCATCATAGTGCCATGAGTTGCTCATTTGGTGAAGGGATGCATAAGGTAGTAATCAGCTCATAACGATAACACTTATAATTAAAAAGGCACCAGGGTGAAAATGCTAAGCTACCTATGCTATGTTGTCATGCTTTCTTGTATAGATTCAATCAGGAGGTATAGTGGTGAGCGGTAATATTGGCATTACAAGTAATAAAAACAACAATTATCAACTAGAAAGAAAAGAGCTACAAGAAAGAGAAAAGGAAGAGAAAGAAGGGAGGCCACTGGGAAAAATAAGGAGGGAGGGGAGAGAAAAAAAGAAAAAAGAGCTTCAAGTTTTGATTCGGCACTCCATGATACACTGTAAGCTCAAATCTCATCCGTCTATTTCCTAATCCAATTTCCTCTTAGCCATCCATTTCATTTTAAAATTTCCTATTTTGTAAAACTCCTCTTTCTAAATAAATTTAAATTTCCCAACTTAAATATTTCATTTCTCCATAAACACTAAAAGAACCATTTATTTGATTATAAGTATACATAGATTCATTTATATGCATATCATAATTCATCATATCTTGAATTTTGAAGACATTCTTACGAATTACAATCTATGAATAAAAGCTATCTACAAAAACTGATACTTATATTTTGATAAATTACTCATTCTCAAACTCCAAACACCCTAAATAAAATTTTAATTGCATAAAAATTTACTTAGTTAATGCTTTCTTTAAGTAAAATCATAATAATACTCATTCAATAAGAATTCAAAATATTCTTGTTTCACTTTGATAATAATAAATATAATTTTAACTATCATCGTTACTTAAAATAAATACTCTGGGCATTTAAAATAATTAAAAATTCTAAATATTACCTTAAGATATTATACTTATGTATATAAGCCCTCCAATTCTTTGCTTATTAATTTACATATGTGGTGAACATCATATTTAAACCTTCACAAAAAGCCTAACTTAGTTGATATAAGACTAAGCCTTTTGAAATACTAATTTATTTATAACAAAAATACCCTTAATAAATTCATGAACTCATTTATACACTTTTATAACCATACTGCCCTGTTAATTCTCTTTATTGAAGATCTAGCCATTCTTCCTAAGCCATAATACCTAACAAATTATGGTAAAGTACAAATTCCAATGGCCATTCTTATTTAATAAAATATTATGTTTTGTGTTTCTTTCAAACCACTCTTCTAAGTTGTCCTTGAAGAACTCTTTCTAACAAAATAGGTGGATAATGCTAAGCCATGTATTGGTTACTAAAAAGCAATCTCTAATAGTATGTAAAGATGTCTCAACAACTTAGCCATATCTATGATAAAGCTTTATATCTATTATATCTTGACTAGATCTATTTTTTTTTGTTAGTAATTTATCCTTAAACAATAACTAGATGAATGATTTCACCCTTTCTGAGCACTTCCACTTCTAAATATCCTTCCATAGATCCTTTAAACCACATAATTATTTTTAGATATAACTTCATACATTGACTTAATTATAATACATCCCTCATTTATATTTTTCCATATCATTTATGTGTTATCTCCTTCTCTAATCAATTTGAAGACCAACATAACTTTAAACTAAATCTTCACAAGTCCTTTACATAAGTTAGAATAATTCTACTTCTTTTACATTTAAAAGATTATTTCATTCCCATAAGTGTATTTACTTCTAAGTATAGTTACCCAAAATGAATCTTTCTTTGCCATAAGATTGAAAGCTAGTTTTATTTTAAAAAAAACTTATTTTGAAGTCTCATATTTTGAATTCCCAAACGTTTAATTTCTTTGCTACAATAAATTTTATTTCAATTCTTTAAATGTACATTTTTCTTTTCATATGATAAAACCCATAGAAAGCTTTTTATCATGGCTTTAATTCTATTACAAATGCCTATAAGTAGTCATGAAGTTTGCATTAGATATAATGGTATGCTTACAAAAATTAATTTTGAAAGCATCATATGCTAGCAAAAACTAGCAATTTAGCACCTTATAAGGAAATTCTTTTCTAAACTCTGTTAGTAATATAGCCATAAGTTTCCTTGGTTACTTTTTATAAAGTAAAGAAACCTTTAAATACTTTCCAAAGTCAGAAGTTTATAGGAATCCCTAACCATCAATAATTTATCTTGTCACAATTTTAAAGAAGAACATTTTAGTCATATCTTTATTAATATTCTATCAAAAGGCATTACAAAATACTTCTAGACAAGTATTTATGACATTAACTTACTCCATTGAGGCTTTTAAGAATGGAATCAAATCATTAGTAAAGAAAAAATGAGAGATTAGTAGCTTCTTCCCACTTAACATAATCGATTTTAATCTTTTAGTGTGACTACATAGTTAATACAGTAAGCTAATATCTCTATGCAAAGTATAAAGAGATATAGAATAAAAGATCCTTATCTTATACCTCTAGATGGTATAGATTCCTCTATCTTTCTCCCATTTACAAGATCTTTATAGAATAAGATGAAATAAAAGCTATGATTATTAAAATATTGCTAGCTATCAAGTTAATATCTTTTAAAGTATCCATTATAAAATCCTAATTAATTCTATCATAACCTTTTTCAAGATTAACTTTAATAGCCATTATACTTCTCTTACCTTTCCTCTTTCTCATTGAATGAAAAGTTTTTTAAGCCACCACCATATTATCAGAGTTGTGTTTGCTTAAGATAAAGCTACACTAATTCAAAAATATTAGATAACTAAGGTATATCTTTTGTCTAGTTACAATAACTTTAGTAATGATTTTATAAGTAACATTGTCAAAGATAATAAGGCAAAACTATTTCAAAAACTTTAGATTATTAACCTTTAGAATGACAACAAGTAGAGTTTCATTAATATTCTTCACCAGCTAGGGCTTGTTACAAATTTTTAAAATGATGTCACAAGTAAAGTTACTTGTTATTTCTCATTAATTTTGAAAAAGATTGCATATAAATTGTCTGTGCCTCACATTTTTAAAGGAGCTATATTGAAGATAGCACTCTTAATTTCTTTCATTATAATAAGGGCTCAATCTCTACAATAGTATCTCAATAAATCTAAGAAATGCTTCAAAAATAGGAAAACCTTGAAAAATTTACCCAGACCTTAAGTAGAGGTTTTTGAAATAGTCTATTATCATCTTTTACAATTTAACATCATTATCTATCCAAACTCCTTCATCATTGTTATAACCCTACCCTAATTATAACTAGCATGAAACTAACTTTCTAGTTTTGACTAGCCTAATCCTAGTTATTAAACTTATTCCTAATTAACAAATAGGAAACATACATGTAAAGAGATAGAAATTTTAGAATAAAGAACATTCATTTGATTTCATTAAGAGTTCACAAAAGATGAAGGAGTTAAATTTACTTATAATCCTTCCAAAAGAGGATAAGCTATTCTAACTAATTTACAAGAATTTAGTTTAAGCATTCCTCTACCTAAGCTTACAAATAAAATAAGCCCTAAAATGCACTATATAGAAAATCCTATGTTATTATACAATCAAAAAGATTTCCCAAGGAATCTTAGCTTTGAGAAGGTGGATATAAAGACTCAACCTAAGAATTTATAAAATAAATCATGGAGGAATGAGTCTAGGTTCAGTAAGTGAATAATTTTTTAGAATAATAATAAATTTATAATAACTTATCTATCAGATTATCCTTTTTAAAAAATTCATATTACAATTAGGCATATTAGTAACTCAGAATCAACAATGTTGAGATTTAATCATAACCATATCATTACCAAGATGTCACAATATTTACGAATAATCATACTCAAAATCATATTTATTGAAACATTAAATGATAAATAATATGCATACATTTACTTTTTTATCCTTAAGTCCTTCTTATATTTTTCACAAACTTTTCATCCTTATATATTCCAAGTTAACTTTATACCTTTCACAAACTTATTATCAAGAATTAAGTATTTGATATTCATTTTGCCCTTACTCCCATATGCCTCAATTTCCAATAAGCTCAAAGCATCTTAATCTTATAATTTGGCTATTAGTTATATCCATTATAATCATCATACAATATTAAGTTAATATGCATAACCACATACTACATTTAATAACATAATTATGAAAAACAAGAGTCATCAATATTTTCTACGATATGTTATATTAGGTATATGTCTAATTTCATTCCATAAGATAAAAGATACTTACAATCTCATCATAAGTTATGATTAAGCAATCATACACATACTTGAAAAAAGGAAAAATGTTTAACAAGGTGTTTATTTGTCATAACTAAGATTCTTAACATGGTGTTTATTTATCATAATTATGATTAGATTTGCCACAAGATAGTAATTTAGGTTAATTGGTATGTTATATTGTAAAATACGGCAAAAGAATCGATTATAGAATTAATTCAAGATGGATATTTTTTATTTTGGACAATGGAAATTAATTGCACAATCAATTCCTTTGTCCTAATTTTGCTTATGGATATGAGGAATCAATTATGCAATTGATTTAGGTATGAACAATTTTTAAGAAAATGGGGAATTAATTGTACAACCAGTTCCCTTATCCTAAATTTGTCATTGGATAACAAGAATTAATTACACATTCAATTCATGTATAAATTTTTTCAATTTTATGGAAATTTTCATTATTCACCTTATTCTAAATGCCTTCCAAATTCACTTATTGCATGCTAGACCTTTATATAATTATTAATGCACACCTTTAACATTCCATATTAACCTTCTCCATTATTTATTATACTCAAAACATCAAATCAAACGTATTTCTAGCAAAATCATATAAAACCTCACATTTCATCAATATTATCACATCTTCACAAATCAATGAGTTTAACTAGATTATCCATTCCTTTTTTATGAAAGAGGATGCTAGAAGTAAATTTGATAATATCTTAACCTTAATCATATCAAAATCCATAGGTTCTAAAGTTCAAGCTTTGAAATCCCTAATAGGAACTAAATAACCTTAATCTTCTTCATCAACTAAGAAGAAATAAGAAGAATTCTTAAGGAAAATAATCTTTTTACCTTAATTGAGTGAAGAAATAAAAAAGAATTAAAGCTCTGTTAGTTAATTGATAAAGTAATAGGAAAAGTGTGGAAAAAGCTAAAGGAAATGGAGAAAGATGAAAAGGAAATAAGAAATAAAGAAAGGTTATGCCAAAAAAAATGAAGAATAGTAACCCAAAGGTATTTTTGAAAAAATAAATCTATTTTATTCTCATGCATTCACTTAGAATAACCTAAAACTTTATAATTTATAATTCTATTTAATTGTCCTATCCAATTCTTATCAAATTTATATTCATTAATTTAATAATGTTATTTTATTTCATAATTTATGTTTAAAACTTTGGATTTTAACAAAGTTTTCTAGTTATCTAGATTATTCATCCTTTATAATAAATTCTAACTTGCTATATTTTAAAGAGGATATAACAATCATTTGTATTTTTATCACTAAACAAAAGTCATTTACTTTGAAATTTTCGATACCATGTTAGTCTTCTGAATTAATACTTTCTCATATTCACCATATAATTCTTTTTGAAACTCTTTTAAATAATAACTTAGCCATAAAGACAACTGTTGATTCCTTCCTTCCATTCTAGCCATAAGTTTTTTCTTCTTTCTATGAATTTGGTCAAAGACATATTTGTTCCAACAAAAAGTTTAAGTGTGACACTCATTTAAGGCTGCCTCTCACTTTTTACAATCACTTCTATAATTTTTAACTAGTTAAGGGAAGGACTCATTCATAAGCCATGTAACTAAGAATTTGAAAGATAGATCTCCTTGGTTTCTTAATGCAAGTTCCACCATTTTAAGGACAAATAATTTATGGTTAAACTTAAATGGAAGTAAATCAATTATAATAGCATTATAGAACTAATTTTTATAATTCATGCTACACAATCCTATATCTAACCTCTTTTTCACACCACTTTTTTCTTAAGTAAACCTTGGTCATTTGAATCCAATGTCTAATTATTCATAATTTAATATGCATTCATTAAATTATTTCATTGATCTACAATTTAGTGAACCTCCTTAAAGGTTTTTTTCCATTAAAGTGTACGCATTAAAATCCCCTAGAAGAATCAATAGGTTTGAAATTTGAGTAGCCAATTCCTCAAGTTTACTTTATAATTTGGCTCATTCAAATTATTTAAGATTAGCATATATAAAAGTCATGAGAGAGTTATAATCCCCATTTGCCGTTTGCACTATAGTGTTGATATTTTGTTTATCAAAGTCAATAATCAATAACTACTTTGTTTAGGTTCTACATCACCTAAATACCACCAAAATAACCTTTTATCCTTATTTTAAAATATGCTTTAAAGCCAAACTTCTTAATTCGATGAAGTGTTTTTCCTCCAATAACCCTTAGCTTTAAAAAAGTATAGAATTCAATTCTATGTCTCCTAACTAAATCCTTTACTAGGTTTAGAAAAGCTTTTGAACTAGTTTCCTTTTAATTCCATGTTAAACAATTCATAGGATATAATAAAATGACAGAGTAAGTAAGAGACTCCTTAGAATCTATCAGTATGGACCCTTTATGGCTCTTATTACTACATAAACAACATCTCTATCCATTAATCTCTTCTCTTTTAGTCCTTCATTAGCATTTTAGAGTATTAAATTTTAATCAGGTGGTTTTGTTTTAGTTATAATAGGTCTTTTCATGGTTTCCCTTATAATCATGTTGTTAGAAGAAATAAATTAGGACAATGATTGAGTCTTTATTTGAGAAATCTCACTGACACGAGAAATGCTTACTAGGAAATATTTCCTAAGCACCTTCTTGCTTAGTGAGTTTAACAAAATCTAAGAGTATTGTACTATTAGCTCCAAGTTAAGTTTCAAAATTCTAACAATCTCTTTTATGCCTTTCTTCTCACTTAAGTTCATCCTTGGCTATTTCTTATTACTTGACATAATTTTTTTTGTTTCAATGGCTAGAGTTGACTATTATAACTTCTTAATATTTATTTTTCTATTTGGACACAATTGGAGATTTCCTTTTATTTTTTATATTAATTATATATGAGTTATTTCTTGCCTCTATAAGGACATCCTCATCAAGAGCATTTATGAGATTCTTATTTTAAATTATATAATTATCATTTTTAATCATATTATTCAAGCAATCTCTTTTGTGCATTTTTTGTGCCTATTAGCTTAGTGAGTTTAACAAAATATGAGAGTATTGTACTATTAGCTTCAAGTTGAGTTTCAAAATTCTAACAATCTCTTTTGTGCCTTTCTTTTCACCTAAGTTCATCCCTGGCTATTTCTTATTACTTGACATAATTTTTTTTTATCTCAATGGCTAGAGTTGACTATTATAACTTCTTAATATTTATTTTTCTATTTAGACACAATTGGAGCTTTCCCCTTATTTTTCATATTAATCATATATGAGTTATTTATTACCTCTATAAGGACATTCTCATCAAGAGCATTTATGAGATTCTTATTTTAAATTATATAATTATCATTTTCAATCATATTAATCAAATATTGAAATTAACCCTTATACAAAATTAACTCATTTCTTTTAGCTATTAACTTTTTAAGGATTTAAGTTTCTTAATTTAGACTTTAATGTTCTAATTCATCATCTTCCTTAAACATATTTTCTTCAAAGTAATCATTCATAGACCAAAGGCTTTTTAGCCAATTTCAACCTTTGACACATTCCTCATATAGGTATTTTGCACACCATTCTTGTGAATTGAATTCACCACAAGCTTAACAATGGTAAAATCATGACATTCTTCTTGTTTAATAACCATAATGGCCACAATTAAAACATGTAAGATGGAGTTCTTCATATTTAATTTTATAAGTTCTATCTATAAGGCAAAATTTGGATAAAATTCTATTCTTTAAGTTAATTTCTACACAAATTCATGCAAATTTAGATCTTTCTACTAAATCTTCCTTAGTTGCCTCCTTTCTTACTAAAGTATTTGCAAGCACTTTAATAGAAAGCCCTATCCTATTTCCTAACCTTTATAAGAAGTGCTAATTATAAAATTCAATAGGTAACTTTAGAATTTTAGCCTAAATAACTGTCTTATGAAGGTTATCTTCATAGGGGTCAAAATTTAGTTTCCACCAATAGACTATAAGACAATGATTCTCTACAATCCATGGTCCTTCCTACAAGATAAATTTATAGTCCTTTACATCATGAAATTTTATAAGATAATAATTATTATCCATATCAATAAACTCAAAGTCATTCTTAAGAAACCATAACTTCTGGAATCTCAACTTCAACAATCGCATTTTATGCCTTTTTCCTAGTAATTTTACTATTCAAGCCATTTTCTAAGGCCCATAAAGTTTTATTCTTTGTCTTCATCCTTAGATTGATCACCTCCATTCTCAATGATACTAATTACTAAATAATTATCATCAGAGTCCTCTTCTATCTCTTCCACCTTATCACATTTAATAGTAGCATCACCATTAAAACCTAACAATTTATCCTTATAATAAACCAGTATCCTCATGTTCTTCACATTAACATCCTCTCCTTTATCAAGAATACATGCATCCTGTTATCCCTTTTATTAAGTGCTTCCTTGACTACCTTTTTGTACAAGTCCCTACCTCCTTTCTCAAGTATGATATCATCCATTATTGTTTTCATATGTTTCAATTCCTTTGTCCTTCCTTTTGCTTCAAGTTATTTGATCTTGATCTTCTTCCTCTATAAAAACTTCATGTCACTCTTTTCGTTACCCATCATTGCCTTCTTGTGAGGTTAATGTAACCTAGAGTTTGACTTTACCTTTCTATGTTATTTGTGACTTCTCAAAATATTGTTAAATTTTAAATTGTGGATTTTCAAAATATTAGCTATCAACAAGTGTAACTACAAATTTAAGATTTATAGCTTTTGGTATTGTTATTATATATGTACATACGACATGTTTTAAAGATATTTGTTATAATAACAAATCTTAATGTTTGTCTATTCAAAATAGGATAAATTACACACCTTTTTTTGAACATTTTCTCTAATTATACTCACACTACTTTTCATAATTATGTTTTCAAAAATATATACCATCTACTTTGCATATAAATTCATTCCATTTCTTTTTTATTTAAACATATATTTGCCTTTCCGAAACAACAAAAGACATAATTATATATTTCTATAAATAAAAGAAAATAAGTATAATGATATTTTATTTATATTATATATATAATCTACCTTTTAAAATGTTAGAAGAATCTTCACCAAATAATATAAAATCAAATACCTTGCTAATATTCTTAATAGAATCATAACACTTTGCGTAATTTTTAAATATTTCTCCTTCTAATTAGGGATATGTACGAGGTAAGGTGGGAAAAGATCAACTTTATCTTGTCTCTGTGACTTTTCTGCATTGCCCTGTTTTCACTTATAAGGCAATTTGGAGTTTCATTTTTGGGGATCTGCAATTCATCGGTGCCCTAATGCTTAGCTTAAAAAAAATCTAAAAATATAACAAAGAATAAAAAATTAATAAAATTATTTAAATTTGGATATTTTTGAACCACACTTAATCAATAAAAATATTATAAGATTAATTTAAAATCATATATAATTTATTCAACCAATCTCAAATAAAAAAAAAGGTTATATATATATATATATATATATATATATATATTCTTTCAGTTAGATAAAAAATTATATTAATAATTTAATTGTTAAAAATAATAAAATAATAAATAGTAGTATAATCAATTCGTCACTACCTTAATCGATGAGTGTATTAAATATAGAGATTAAAAAAATAAATGGAGTAGACTTACATATTTTAAAATAATATTTCTTTATTAAAATTACTTAAATATCTTTTATTATTTTATAGTCATTCAATCAATATTTTTTTAATCTAAATTAAAATGTGAAAATTGTTATTCTCCATAATTATATAAGGAGGTTAGTAATTCTTATCCTTATATATATATATATATATATATATATATATATATATATATATATATATATATATGTATGTATGTATGTATGTATGTATGTATGTATGTATGTATGTATGAAGAGAGAAAGAAGGAGAAAGAGAGAGAGAAATATAATAATTTTACAATAGCATTAGGGTAATGCTATAGTATTAGAGAGCTCCATCTCTTAAGAAATTTAGTATTTCCATCATTAAATTGCATTCTATCAATATATTAAAATTTATATTTTTAATTTTTAACTTACTTACTTTAAAATTAAAAAAAATTAATAATAAAATATTTGATATCTTAAGAGGTGGAATTCACGATGGCAAAATTTTACAAAACAAGATAAGATAATACTCTCTCTAATTCTAATTATTTTAATTATTTGTCACATTTTAAAGAAATTTTTCGTTCTTTCTTATTTATCACTTTAGGATTTTAATAAAGTATCAAATATTTTTTTTAAAAATTTTACCCTTCTTTTTCACTAATAAATGTTTCATTATTTTTCTTGAAATATCTCAATATATTTATTTCATCATAATTCTTTATCTATTTCCAATTGTGTTGGATTTTATGAACAATAAAGGATTAAATGATAATTTTGAAAAATTTATTAAAATAAATAAATTAAATTATTTTTTAATATGTATAAAATTGATTAATTGTAACAGTGGAATGAACATTATTTTTTTCTTAGAATATGCACTACATTAAATATTTGTCCCGTAACTTATTGTGAGGGGGGGGGGGGGAATCGAAATCACATTCATGCCTTCTCATAAGAAAACCAACGGGACAAACATGAAATCGTAATTTTGTCCATCCTACTTCGAACCAACTGCATGTTTATATTTAGAATTGTTTATAGAACCAATATTTCTATGTATTATTTCTTTGCATAATGTTGGAATTGGAATATGTACGTTTTCTTTTTCCTTCTGACTATGTTCTTCATTTTTTTCCCTTTCAATTGTGTATTCGTTTTGAATTTTCCTGTTGAGAGAATCATGTTAATCTATTCAGATATTTTGCACAAACAAATAAAATAAGGGATCTTTACTGTAAAAATTATTTGGAACTTTTTTTTTTCCGCATTAAAAGATGAGGGGGATTATAGTGTGTGGGTGATTGGTTTTTCATCAATTATTATTGTAAATTTTAGTGGACAATATTTAAAATTTTAAAAAATAAAGATTATAAATATTATTAATGTAATATATCTATTAATATATTATTACATTTAATTATATATTAAATTTATTTTTAAATTAAATTTAACAGTTATATAATAATATATTAATAATTAAATATAATATTAATAGTATACCAATATATCGTAGTGATCTCTTAAAAAAAAAAAAGAAGTAAGGAAAGAATTCGACATTAGACTTAATGACGAGATTACCCTTGATCCCTCTTGCCTGCCGCTGTTCCGGAATACTCTAAGTCAGCGGGGCAATTCAGGCACGCTACTCAGCACTCAGCAGAAAAACACCAGAACCCTACATTAGGGTTTAATGGCTCCCGAATTTTTCCACAAAGCTGGAATCTTTTTCAATTAGGTTTTGCAATTAATAATTTCAGCAATTGTGGGTACAAAATTCTCTCCATTTTTTTTTTCTTCTCGAGATCGGCGTTGTTGAATTTTCCTTCGATCGATCGCGCTCTTGATTCATTCGGGCTTCAGTGCCCATTGAACATTGAAATCCATGGTCATCAGCCTCCAATGGACCCCTCTGCAGTGCGCAATACGCCTCCACTTGAACACGAAGAAGATGAGTGGGGTATGATCATTTATTTATTTTTGCTCAGATTTGGTTGCTTCGTTGTTTTCATTGACAAACCCAGACAGAGAAGATAAAGTCTGGATTTTTGTGGTTATTCTGTGACAATTTCGTTTTTATTGAAAGTGAGGAGGAGTTTAGTTTTATGATATGATATTGCTTTTATGTTTTGACGTGTTGGTTTTAATTTTAACAATAGTAGCTCTTCGACTTACTGTGATATTGAGGATTAACTTATAACCTATTTAGCTACAAGTACTGATCTAATCTGATGTCTGATTTGATGCCAGATCGAGTCTACGCTTGGCTTTTGAACTGAATTATGCATGTTCTCTCCGCTTTTTTGTTTGGTAATTATGTGCTTCCTACCTTGAATAGGAGGATGGAAACACTTAGCTGAGAATGAAATCATAATCCAATATGCAGAGAATTAATGAACCATTTTTTTTCCTATTTTATATTATAGACAAAAAGGTTATGATGCACCATAGGATCAAAGTTTACAATTTTACAAGTTTGTTTGTTAATTTCCTGTTGGCCGGTTTTGATTATCCGACAAGGAAATAGTTGCTTGTTGCATGTTCTCTCTTGTAGTGCATATTGTCATTTTGCTACAGCGAGATGGCTTTGTTGGTCAAACATGCATTCTACTTCATATAAATGTGTACTGTCATTTTCTGTCTTGTTAGATGTAAATGCATGCTACTGTCTTTTTGCTAAATGGCTATGGCTTTATTGTTTAACACACAAACTGCTAGACATAAATTTTAGAATTAAAAAATGGACTCTTTTCTATTGTAGACACTGATGGATTTGTGATTCCAAGCTTGGGAATTGAAGTATCCGATCAAACTAAAGCTCCTCCAAGCGAAAAAGGATCCTCAAATCCTCCTGCAAAGGTCAGCTGACGGTGGTTTTATTTTTTCTCTCCATTCAATGAGAGTTCACAATATGTATGTGTAGATGATGGAACTGGTTGAAAAGAAAACGTGTATGCTTACCACATATCTATAATTTTTGCGTTCTGCTTAGGTTAAAGAGGAAGAGAAGATCTACCTGGGACCACACGGAGCACCTCCTTCACAATCAAAACAGCAAGAGTCAAACTCATCGAGCCGTAAGCAGCGATTCAAGCAAAAACTGAAAGAAGCAGACAAGAGGATTAGCGGGACGAGCAGGGAGAATAAAGTGGATAATTTAAGGGAGCTTGTTGGTGGAGGGAGGGTAAGTGTCAACATGGCAAAGGGATCCCAGAAGGACTGGTTAGATCCACATTGCCATGAATCTGAATTTGAAAGGAGATGAGGCTTAGATTGCAGATTTCATTTTCCAGAGCCATTCTTCAAGTAGTTCCAATTCTATAGCCTTCTGTTGTAGAGTTTGATGTTGAGACAGAGATTTTGGAGGCTATATATTCTGACAATAAATGTGTCACTTGATCTATTAATAATAATATTGAAGGGTCTTACGCCCCAGGATATTAATATGCTGTCTTTGCATTGGTTTTCCAAATTCAGGAAAATCCTGTGGCTTCAGTCAATTGCTAATATCCAATTAGACGAAGTGAGTAGACTTCTTAACCAATTAGGCCGGTTTTACTAATTATGTGTTGCTTGGATGAGTAAATTATATTGACCAAGTTGTAGAGACATTTTCTTATTATTTCAATTTGTGTTTTGACATAAATAATTTAGATTTCTTTCAAAAAAAGAAAAAGGAAAGAAAAAACTGATTTTAGCTTTTGTGTGCGCATATTAGCTATTGGAAGCTGTCTTTATTAGTTACATAACGTATTTTACTAAAAACAAAACCATGATTAATACTCTAATTGTTTTATTATAATTTTATCATTACTCTAGTTTCATTTTCTATTATATATATAATTTTTTTATAATTTAATTAATATTTTAAAACAAAATTCATAAAATTAGTACTAATTTTAAAATAGATTGGTGAATTAACACGTTCATTTTCTCGTATATTTGGATCATGACTCAATTGTTGTATATGTTAAACAAGTTTACTGATTACCATTTGAATATGTGCATATTTGAATCAAACTTATGTAATATATTGTATATTTTGCCATCTTTAATTATAGAGGTAAAATTATATTTTGAATAATAATAATGATTTTAATTTAGTGAGAAATGAAAATTTATTTTAAGAATTAATTTAAAATAAATTATAAATCTTTTTTGATGTTTTGCTAGTTATGTCCCCATAACGAAAAATTCTTTTTAAATGCACATTTATTGTGTAAATTACACTAGCTAGAAAAGGAATACACTATTATATTATATTATTACCAATATATAATAAAAATAATGTAGTTTTCTTTGGCTTGACTTAGTACACATACAACGTACAATGATCGAAATAGTCATTATTCTTCCGACTTCTTTGGGATACTCATGCTCCCATGGCTTCCATTGACTTTAAGTTCTAAACTTTCTCTTCTCAAACTATTAAATTCTAACGTAATTAATCGTTTTTGGTTTTTCCATCAAATTTAAAACATGTTTGTATTTCTAGAATTTTAGGATCTTCCTCATAAGCACAAGAAGCTAACATATAAGCGAGAATAAAACGCATAGGCTCTCCAATCCTATGTATAAAATGTATTTTATGTCTTATTTTACTTTTTGATCCAATTTCTTGGATTGAAATAACAATTAACTGCCCTAATAATTGTGTGGTTTAATATAACTTGGATAACCCATTTAAGATATGAATTTTGTCCCCAAAAATTGTCCAAGGTCAATAATTCCTGAAACTATTTTTAGCCATTTGTAATTTTATTTTATTATTTATAAATTTCAAATAAATTACTTACGATCGATATTTTACCCTTGATGTTCCCATTATTTGGTCCTTGATCAAGTCACTAATGATAAAGATTTTTATAATCATAAAATATTTTGTAAAAATTTACTTTTATATAATATTAAAATAAGATTAATACAAATGATTATATTTTATTTTTTTTAAAAAAATCAATACCATGATACATCACATATATAAAATTGTTATAATAGTTTATTTAGTTGAGATATCATGATAAAAATAATTTTAAAATATTTAAATTTATTATACAAAAAGTACTTTTATAAATAAAGGCTTCGTTTCGCGTAACAAATAAATTAATTTATAACTTATTAACCTGATCAACAAGTTATAAGTTAGCCTCTTAAGGTGTTTCTTGTACTAGCTTATAAACTACTCTAGGTAACTTATAAATTCTGATTTAATAAGTTATCTATAATAACTTATAACTTATAAGCTATTATTTTTTTTAATTCTTTTCAAATCTATCCTTATTCTTTTTATTAATTTACAATCCATATCTTTTGTAATATAAATTTAAGTAATTTTTAAAAAATATAATTAATTATATTTTAAGCAATCATAATTTTATAAAAAATAATAAAATAAAAAATATATAAGTAAATAAATATATAAGTTTATAAAATATAATTAATTAAATATTAAAAATTATACTTTTATTTTAAAATTTTTAATTACGTTAATATAATTTAATTTTTAAATAAATATAAGTTATTTTAATTATATATATATTTCTATTAATATATCATTTTATGTCATTTTGTAATTTCAACAACTAATTTTACGAAACACTTTAATTAATTTATCAGTTATAAACTATTAATTGTCAAATAACTTATCAGCTAATTTATCAATTATTAATTAACTTATCAGTTATTTGCATGAAACCGAATCAAAATTAATAATTTATTTGTTTTATAATATTAGTGTGAACAAATCACCTGTTCAAACTGCTAAATACTAACGAGCCAAACCTATTGCTAAAAATTTCACACACATAATAAATAATCCTGACACGGAAAACTATAAACCATGTACAAAGCTCTATCCTAATTTAATTGTCATACACAAATAAAGACAACGAAAAGAATCCAATGGCCAATTGAAACAAACTTGCGAGTCTAGCAACCAAAATGGAAATGCAAATTGATTCTTGGAAAAGAAGTTTAACCGACATCCAGAGTTGGTTGTAGTTGTACACACCTATCATTGAAGATGGGAAAGTCCGATTCTGGATGTAAAAATAGCAGTGTCCAATGATTTTATGGGGAAGACAACAAGAAGAAAAAGCAAAATAGCTTGAGACACAAGAGAGGGGACATGCCCCATTCGCGGCGGTGGTGATTTTTCAAATTCAATATAGTGATTATTTTAAACCCAACTAGTAACTAATTACAAACACGTGAATGAGGCATGCCTTTTCATTGTAACTCTACCAAAACTCTTATAGATATAAACAAACAGTAGAACATAGAATTCTGCCATACCACATCAAGACTTCAACTCACAAAACAAGTGATTAGACTTTCAACGCTTAACTCTCAACTTTAGTCAAATAAGGTGTAAATCAACATACAGCAATAAAGAATTGGCTTCTGTTCATCAACAGCTTCTTTGTTTCGTGAATCATCTAATCTTAACAAGAAATGAGTTATAAAATCCCCAATGTGACAGACTTTCCATTAGCTTCAGACAACTTGTTTGCTTCCATTTTAAGCGGAACCTTTATGTACATTACTCTGATCTTGCAATGAACTTTGTATCAGGCTGTACTAATCTGATGCCAAAAATGTCCATGCACGGAAGCCTTTGATTGGCAGCATTTAAATTTCAAACCCTCAAAGGAGCGTTGTAGTGTTCATTTGATGCCCAGAAACTCTAATCCGGCTGCTTTGGGTGTCAAGCCATGTTGAGATAGGTACGCAGAATTATGGAACTTGCTCAGATGTCTCATTCCACTATCACAGAGAATGGTTACAATTGTGTGACCCGGGCCAATTGACTGTGCCACTCTAACTGCTCCAACACAATTCATAGCTGAGGAACTCCCAAGAAATAGTCCATCATTCTTCAAAAGAAACCTAAAATTAAAGTGAAAGAGAGAAAAGCATTATGAGGTAACAATTCATTTCAAGCTATCAAAACATCAGTCCAAAGCGAAAAGGCAAAACTTTGCAAGGTAACAAATCAATCAATTTTATCAACCCTTTAAGTTGAAACCAATTAAAAAGGAAAGAGGGCAAAAGGCCCTTCATAATATGGAAAGATAAAGGGCACTAAAGAAAATAACCTAGCCATTTCAACAGCCTCCACATCTGTTCCTTGATAAGCCCCATCTAGTTTTGCCATCACAAAATTCTTTGTTATCCTGTTAATTCCAATTCCTTCTGTTATTGTATCAAATGGATTCTTAAGTCTTCGTCCTTCTGCCTCTTCTTTGGTGTACATTACTCCTCTTGTTACTTTGTTAAACAAACCAGAACCAGGGGGATCTATGAGGACGCACTTGATGTTCGGATTCTTTTCCTGTTGAATACATGAAAAGATATTCAACAATTTTCCATAATCAGAATGAAAATATTCAAAAATTGGGAATAAGGGGGGAGGATGAACCTGCAGAAACCTGGAAACACCAGCCACAGTGCCACCAGTGCCTGCAGCTGCAACAAATGCATCCAAATTTCCTTTAGTCTGTTCCCAAATCTCAGGTCCAGTACCCTCGTAGTGGGCTCTGAAGTTTGCCAAATTCTCAAACTGATCAGCAAAGAAGCCACCTTCGCAGTCGATAGAAAATACTGAGCTGTGAGTCTCTCCATCTGGTCTATAACCATTAATATCTTTGCTGTCTACATCATCCAATTGCAAAGTTTTTCTCTGCTTTAAGGCAAATTCATTAGCTTCTAATGCTCTTCTTCTGGCAATGTTGACATAATGGTCTTTGTGAGTAATTGACACTGGACGAACTCTTTCAACAGTAGCTCCCAGTGCTTCAATTGTCTGAGACTGAAAAACAATTCCAATAGACAACAAAAAAGGTCCAGTAAACCAAAGAAGGGGGACTACGAAGAAAATTATGATGCAATTAAACGACTTTAATAGTCAGGTGAAGAATGTATTCCAAGAGATACACTCCTTCCAGATTAAGGGTTTGCAATTTAGACCACCTACCCATAGTATTTTCACATTTTAGCAAGTAGAATTTAGTTGCGTAACATGTAATCCGCAATGCTCCTTCATTTTCCAACCAATTTATTCCACTCATTAGTTGCAGCATACAAAAAGAAAAAAAAAACTATGAAGGCTGAAGTGAGGAAGCGAAGAAGCTTTTATGAATTTCTTTTGAATTTCAATTACTTTCAGACAACTTTATGCATTAATGTCCCAGGGCAATCTAATCATTTAATAAAGCTGACATTTTGTGCTAAGACTTCATAACAAATTTGCCCGATCACATCTTTTACATACCTTTTCAATGGCAGCATCATCTGGTATAACCACATGGCATTTGCACCCATAGGCAGGAGCAACAGTTGCAAGGCTAATAGCAGTGCTTCCAGCACTTCCTTCCGTAACTATTCCACCTTCGCATAGTTGACCAGATACCAGAGCCTGCAAAATCCATTATCAGAAGAAAACAAAACAAAAACAATAATAAAGGGTAAATAACCATGTAACCAAATAGAGCTAAAACCAACTGGCCTTAGTTACCTATTCATCTAAATGTTCATATAATCACAATCTCAAACTTTGATGAGACAAAAGTTAGCAACTAAATCATGATTTCTTCCCAAACAGTAAACTCATCACTTACTCAATTACCTATTTTGTAACAAGTGATTTAAATGTTGTAATTAAAGCATTTTAAATTTGATATACAAAATGGATTCTTAGCCTCTTACTCTAGGCAGCAGGCACTAACATGAAATCAAGTTTTTGTTTTTATGCTTGAGGGATTTTTAGTTTATTTTACAACAAGATACACAGCAGCAAGTTCCACATAATTGACAGTTTTTAAAAAGGGATTTTATCATATTTTCCACATTACTCATGTATAACACACTACAGCAACGTATTGTGCTTTTCTGGTCCATTTTATATCAGAAATACCAGTCATTTATGCACTTGCTATTTGCCACCAAGCTAATCTGATTCATCGGATATAGGTTATTGCAAGTATGCAAATAAAAAGACAATACAAATTCTCTATAGGCTTGTGAGTTGTGATCAATTCATGCAAATACACACACAAATGCATCCCCCAGGGTATAGCAGGTCCTAAATCAAAATTACTAATTGAATATAATTATTCAATGTACTCATAAATAGTGAGGATCTCCATAAATTCCCAAAGCAGGACACTGAGCTTCACCATTAAACTACCATGGCAAGTAATGATCTTGTTCTCGTAAAAGTAGTTCTATGGGGAGCTCAAGCTACTGGGAGGTTAAGTATTTTTATCATTGGATGGCCTCTTTTGCATTTTTTTTTATTTGACATATTTACTTTGAGATTTGAAAAAAGGACATAGAAGATCAACCTCCCAAGTGCTTGAGCTCCTCATAGAATTTCTCATCTTCGTAAGAAACTTGATTTATAGAAAGAGGGTTAGCAATATTGTTAATTTAATAAATGAGGAAGCTGAAAATCAATGAGTATGATTTCATAAGCTAAAATTTAATAAGCTATACAGTCTTCTAGAATTTTCAAGTGAACAGTCATCTCACACTCCTAAGTATCTCAGAGACTCTTAAGAGCAGAACATCGATAGCCCATAAATACAAAACACATTTTCGTTATCGTGCACAGTTTATCACAACAGCTTACCTCTTCAATAATTTTCACAGCAACTCGATCTTTCACACTGCCTCCCGGATTCAAAAACTCACACTTTCCAAGGATCTAAACAATCTCAATAAAAAAGCAGCAAAATCAAACCAGTATATTTTCTAAACAAATAATATAGACAAAAACAGATAAACAAACCAAGACGTTCAGATATACAAATTCTATTAAAATCCCAGATAAAAAATTCAAATAAATAAATCGAAAATACTTACTTCACAACCAGTTGCTTCAGAGAGGCTATTAATTCGAATCAAGGGTGTGTTACCAATAGCTTCAACAAGTCCCTTCCTAGATTTCTTCTTCGAGAAGGGCAAAGGGGAATTTCTGAAGAGAGACTTAGAGCGACGGTCGCAGATAAGATAAGAGAGCACAACTGAGGCGAAAATGGCGGCAAAAACAGCGCCTGTGGTAGTCCTAGAAGCCACAGGCGCCATTTTTTGTATATCTCGTAACAGAAGTCTGAACCAAGGCGATATTCGTTAGCAAAATACTTGAGTTTTCCGCCGTGTTTCCCATTTTTCCCATATATACCTCTCATAACTGAGAAATGGGCTCGTTGGATTTAAACGGTTTAACATCGCTAAATTAGGGTGGGCAAATTTCAATTTTGTTTGTTTCGGTTTGCAAATCAGTTAGATATTTTAAACTGATTATCTCTTTAAATATACCATAATTGATCGAAGTTATTACTCAAATCATTATTAATCGAATTAATCAGTTATAAATAATTGAAAATAATTTAAAATATTTAATAATTTCAATTTTTTTTAACATGTAAAAAAATTTATAAGTTTTCTATCTCTTGACATTTCAAATAAAATATAGGAAAATGAATAATTTAGAATAAATTTTGCCTAATTTCTATACCTCAGCACTTATATTTTATTTGAAATTTGGTGAAACAGATTTAGATTTGAATAAATATTGAGTTATTTTTTTTTGAAGAAGGAGATATTTGAGAACAAGATTTTGAAATTGAAAAATGACTTGTAAAGACTGAGGGAATGAAGGGATAAATAACAGATGACCTTAAAATGCACTATATAAAGTAAATTCTTATACTTTACAATAATTTGGTCAGTTATGGTTTAATATGATTAAAAATTTTCAAACCTGTAATCGACCGAAACAAACCGAAAGCAATTAATAATTATTCGAATTTAATCGTTTATTATAATCAACCAATTTAAACTGACCGAATATAAAACGATTCGGTCAGTTTAAATCCGTTTGTAATATTTTGCCCACCCCTATTGCTAATTACATTGTATTTGGGTATGTTGCAATATGGTCCAATAAAGAGCTCCACCCAAATAAAAATGGACAAATTGTATTTACTATCCTAAAATTTAATATAATTACACTCATACATTTTCTATTTTAAAAAGTATAAATTAACTTCCCTTTTCATACATGCTCAATTCCATTTTCCTTTATTTTAAACATACACAAGTTTCCTTTGTTTTTGGAAAATAACAGAAGTAAGTATATATTTTTAAAAATAAAAAAGATATAAGCATAATTAATTAAGGATCCATTTAATTCATACTAATGGTATGACAAGTTTTATTTTTCTAAAAATGAAAAAGGAATGAATTGTTTAGTTAATTATTATCTAATAAATTGTAGAAAATAAAACTTTTAAACAAATTTTATTTCACATTGAGCATAGGAAATTACTTACACATCACTCCCCTTGGATAAGTTTTTCTTGTATTATTTATGAATATAAAAATAAAATTATTTTCATTAAATTTAATTAATAATAATTAAAATTTATTAATTTATATTATAATGATATAGATGATATAATAGTTATTTTGTTAATACTTTTTGAGAAACTTAAAGTTAAATCAAACATAACATAGAAATTTATTTTTTGAGAAGTGTCATTTCCTCAATATCAACCATTCAACTTTGAACACTTCTTGAAAAGTTTAAAGAAGAAGTTACTTCTTGAAAAATTTAACTTTCCAAGGAAACTTATTTTTCATATGGATCAAACAACTCTTAAATTTAGAGAGAGGAAAAAGTATAATTTACCTAAAAAAAAATCTCTTCTTTTTATCAAAGTGAAAGAATTATAGTAGTTTCAGGGTAATCAAAATTTTTAGAATTTAATATAACTAACCAATTATATTTGAAATTGGTCAATTAAATTGAGGTAGAGTTTCTCAATCAATTTGCAACAAAAAGAATTGTAGGAGATTATTAAAATTGGATCATGTAATTTTAATCGTGATTAACTAACCCTAACCAGAAGCTATACAATTAACCTTGTATTTTCCCTTTCCTCATCAAACTTATCTCTCTCTAACTGCTTTCACTTTTCTTTTCTCTTTATATTTGCTCAAGAAAAGATTATGGTGCATCAGTTGCATCAATGCACCATTAAATTTTATTCATATTGCATAGTATTATATAAATGAATGAAATTAAACTTTTTAGACTATTGGTGTATCAATATAATTAGTGCACACCATTTTTTGCTCGTTGTCCAATTCTATTTAACAATGATGCTTTTGTTGTGCCATATATTTGAAGAATTGCTTAAGTTTTACTTCAATTTTGAAGTCTCACAATAATATATACCAATTTTTCTAGTTTGCCTTTTCAACCATTATTTTATTTTTTTAGTAAATGCCTTTCAACCTTTATTTGTGTTTAAATTTAGTTTTAGAAGAAATACTCACATTTATTTTTTTACTCACTAATATAAGTATTTCACTTAGATGCTACACACAAGGTCAAACATATAACTTGTGAGGCTATGTTGATATCCCTTGCCTTGATTGCTAAGATAAAGGCACTTTTGGTTGTATAAGTACTTCTTGATTATATAAACTTTCAAATTTACATTTGCACAAATATCCTATCATATCCATTTCATAAATAGCGGCCTTCTCATAACTTCAATTCATTTACCACACTTTTAGTCTTAACTATTGCATTCCCTTTTTTATCATATGAGTCTTCTAACCAATATACAGTTTGAAATTTATCATTTTGTGCTGCCTATCCATAATTATAGATTGGAAGTGATCTTTTCTCCCTAACTGGCTGTCATTGCAAGGGAGGGAAGAGCACCACATTAGTGATTTTGGATAATCATAATTGGGAATGAAGATTTTCTTGGCAAAAAATGCTCGCATTCTTATTACGTTAATGGGCTTAGTACTTAGGTTTATGAAATCAATGTAATTGCGATTAATCAAATTGATGAGTTTGTGATTGAATGAAGAAAGATAATTGTAGAGGTTATTGCAAAGAGTATTAAAAGGGACGAAGGTTCGAAGCTCCACAATATTGAAAGGCTTATATGAATATTCCACTAAAATTTATGAATCTTGTAATCCTAAGGCTAATTAGGATGAGATGGCATTTGTTACTTCTCTGTCATGGGGTGTGATTGAGTATTATGTCCTATACATTCATATTGATCACGATAGATCAAAGGATAATGTCAAATTGCCTTAAAAACGCATAGCTCAATTATCGTAAACCTAAGAATGATGATGGAATACTATAAGGCAGTAAAACTAATATAACTACATCTGAAAAGCTTTCAAATGTTATGAAGTACAATTTCTTGAATCTTGCATTCAAACATATTATATATGAAGTGTAATTAAATATACAATTGAAACTACATGATGATAGGCTTTTAATTTAATTTTCTCTACTATGACTGTCTCATTTGTGTCATATATAAAGTGCTTGATGGAATATCTAACTGAAATATCTATTATATAATATGCTAAATTTTATAAGATAGCTTTTACTTACATATTATAGATAGAATATTGTTTGAAATGGAAGATATTTCTTATTGTGCATGAGCTTCTATAGTAGTAATCAAGTAAAGGTATATGTATCTTAATTCGTATTTCGTTGGTTTCATAGCCCATATTTCCTTTAAAAAGAACAAAAAACGTTTCAAAAACAAATTATATGGATAAGCACTCTATATTACTCTACGTTTGGCTCTGTTTAAGGATAAAGTAATGGTAAATGAAGGTTGATTTGAAGCAAAAGGTGACTTTAATAGTGATTGAGGAGAAAATAATTGTGATGCAAAATTTTTTTTATCTGTTTTAAATTTTTAAGCTATGGTGACACAATTCCTTTTCTTTCAATTATATTATGCAAAATACCATTAGGAGTTTATCTTATTAATATTAATAAACTATAACTTAGAGAAGTAAAGATTTGTGCAAAAAAAAGCTATATATTGAATTAGAGTCTAATCTCTGGTGTGATCTCCCTTATATATGCACTGTTACATCCATTTAGTTTGAGAAATAGAATAGCAAATTTTTAGATAATTTGGCATTCTAGTTATAGCATTAAAATTGAGACAAAACATTGCAGGTTATTCTTATTTTAAATTAATTTTTATGACAAATAGCTCTAACTTGAGAGAAGAAATTGCTTACACAACCAATATCATGAAATGATTAAAAAGTGAGTTGGTTTAATATTCACATTAAAGATTACAATGATACATGCTTATATAACATATTTTGTTCTAGGTCTGACACACATATCTTTGTTAGTTTTATTATACGTTAAAATTGTTAAGAATGGCTTAAGAAAATCATCTTAACTCTAGTTCTTTATATAGTAGTAATACAATTATTATCTTTTAATGTTGACAAATATAATCACAATAGTTATGTGTAATCTTCTACTAATCATTCTAATCATTGGCTAATTTCAACATATGCAATTAATATTATTCTATTAAATTTAATATTATTTAAAACTTCTTTTTAAGTTGAAACATATATATCATATGCATCAAACTTATTATATATATAACTTATTCTTAGACCTCATAGGGAATTTATGAGCATATTGATTAGTTAGTCATTGGAATTTACAAAAATAGTGATAATTTTCTTTACAATAACCTTCTCTCTTATGAAGTGACAGTCAATTTTAATATATTTAGTTCTTTGATGAAAGATCGAGTTAAATGCAACATATAAGGCTACCTAATTATCATGTATAAGCTCCACAGAATCAAGCGTATAAAATTTTAGCTCCTATAATAATTGTTTCAACTATATAAGTTCACAAGTAGCCAATGTCGTAACTTAATATTCTACTTCTGCACTTAGTCTTGCCACTACACTTGCTTCTTCCTTTTTCAACAAATAAAATTTCCTTTAAAAAAAACATAATAGCCTAAAATAGAGCAATGATCATTTAAAAAACCTATCCAATTACCATCTAAGTAACTAACAATCTAAGTGTACTTTTTATTCTTATATAACAAACCTTTGCTTGGATTTCTTTTTATGTAGTGAAGAATTTGAACTACTACATCCCAATGAATATCACATAATGAGTTAAGAACCTAACTCACCACACTTAGTGTAAATGAAATGTCTAGTTTAGTGATTATAAGACAACCTAATTTTTCAATAAGCCTATAGTATCTCTTTGGATCTAAAAGTGATTTATCTTGATTAGGTAATAGTTTAATATTTGGTTCCATAAGAGTATCTACAGGTTTAGAATTTATCAAGCCCTCTTATTTAAAATGTCAATAGCATATTTCTGTTAAAAGATAGAAATACTAGAATGGAGTCATGCCACTTCAATACTAAGAAACTACTAGAGTCTTCTAAAGTTTTTTGCTTGAAAATGACAAAAAATATATTGCTTGAGTTGATCAATGCCAATCTAATCACGCCCCATAACAACTACATCGTTAACATAAATAATAAGATATATAAACTGAAAAGTAAATGAATGATGATAAAAAAAAATAGAGTGATTTATTTCATTTTGGCACATGTCAAAATCTTGAATGACTTTACTAAGTCTCCTAAACTAAGCTTAGGAGGACATTTAAGACCATATAAAGATTCATTCAATTGAAAAACAAAATTGGTTTTCTCTTGAGTAATAAACCTTGGAGGTTGCTCTATATATACTTCTTCTTTAAGATCCCTATATGAAAATGTATTTTTTATATCCAATTGATGCAAAGACCAATGATTAATGGCTGTAAGAGATAAAAATAAACAAACTAATATAATTTTGGTAATAGGAAAGAAGGTGTTAGCATAGTCTAAGCTAAAAATCTGGATGTAGGCTTTAACAACTAATCTAACTTTCAATTAATTTATTTTTCTAGTAAGGCTAAATTTGACAATATACACCAAATGATATCCAATAGTAGGTTTGTCAGAAGGTAAGTGCGGCTAGTTTCCAATATTGTTAGTCATCAAGTATTATTTCATGCCACCCTGGGTGAAAGAAAGCTTCATATATGGCTTTAAGTATAGAAATCGAGGACAAGGAAAAAATAAAGGCAGAATAAGGTGCAGACAAATGATAATAACTTTAAAAAATTATAACTAGGATAAAGATTACAAGTGAAACAAACACCTTTACAAAAGACAATAAGAAAATTATTTAAGGGATTAAGATAAAAAATTTGTAGAACTAGATAATGAGTTAATATGTAAATCATTATCATTAGTTATTTGAGGCTTATTTGGGTGAAGACATTATTGATAAGTGACAAGAGGTTGATCTTGTATAAAGGAATTGAATGAAGGACTGATAATGGTAAAATCCCATATATAGGAATAACCTTACTAGAAGAAGAAAGAAAATAAGAAGTTTAAAAAATAGTAACATCAGTAAATATAAAATACTTCTCTAAACTTAGAGAATAACACTTATATCCTTTTTATAGTCTCAAGTAGCCCACAAAAACATATTTATAGGATGAGCTGATAATTTATCTCTTTTTGGATTGAGATCATGAATAAAATAAGTGAACCTAAAAATACAAGAAGAAAGCTTATATAAGGATTCAATTAAGTATACCAAAGAATACAAAAGTATATTTTTCAAAGTAAATGAAAATATGTGATTAATTAAATAACAAGCTATTAAAATAGCATCACCTTAGAAATGAAAAGGAACATTAGCATGTAATAACAAAGTTCATACAATTTCAACTAAATAATAATTTTTTCTTTTAGCAATTCTATTTTGTTATGGAGTGTAAGGACGTCTTAATTGATGAACAATGCCTTATGATAACATGAAAGAAATAAAAGATACAAAAAAATACTCATAAGTATTATCACTACTAAGTGCTCATATAGTTATTCCAAATTAGGTATAAACCTTAAAAATAAAAGATTTAAAAATTAAAAATAATTCAAAATTATCTTTTATTAAATATAACCAAATACACCAAGAATAGTTATCAATAAAGATTATAAAATATTGAAAACCTAAAATGGTACTAATATGACTAAGATCCCATACATCAGAATGAATTAAAGAAAATAAAAACTTAACTTGACTAGTAGTTTTACTAGAGAAAGAACTATAAATATGTTTACCAAATTTACATAACTTATAATCTAAGAACTTCAATGTTGAAAGATTTGAAACCATTTTTCATAGTTTTGAAAAACTTAGGTGACCTAGATAATAGTGGACTAATTCTGAAGACTTTGCAACAACACAAGTAATTGATGATGTCGGTTGAATATAGTAAAGTCTTCTTAACTCATGTTTGGTACCAAGTGTCTTCCCTGTACCTCGATCTTATATAAAAAAAGAATCAAGAAAAGAGGTTACTGAACAATTGAGAGTTTAGGTAAGTTAACTAATAGAAATTAAGTTGAAAGGAGTACTATGCATATAAAGAATAAATTGTACATTTAATGAGGAGGAAAATTTAGCTTGACCAATACCATAAGTGGTATTTTAGAACCATTAGTTAATGTAAGTGAAGGAAGGGATTCAATGGTGCAATTAAGATAAGTAAAAAAAAAATTGATTGTCAGATATATGATTATAAGCTCCTAAGTCAAGAATCTAATAATCATGAGATGCAAAATGAGATAAGTAATAGAATTACCCATATTTATAATGGATATAGAATATGTTTATTCTTGTTTGGATGCCTTGTATTGAAGAAATTATCCTTTTAAAAATTCTTAATATTCAAAATTAGAGAAAAGAGAAGATAATCAGTTGATTTGGGGCCAAATTGAACCATATTGGTAGAATTAGATTGAACAACATTAGTAAATCGAGGATGTCAACCATGTAAAATAAAGCATCTATCTCAGGTATATCTTAGCTTATAATAGTCAATACACTAAGGTTGATTACTCCAACCACCACCATCATTACCTCCCTTTCAATTATTGTGACCACTATAGCATCCCCTTCCACGATCACCTATATATGTCACTAAAGTAAAGTTTTCAACATTAATAGAAGTGGTCGAAGTAAGTAATCATGTTGATTAACACTTTTGCTATAGGAACTTCACTATTACCTAATGTTTGCTGATAAAAGGTATTAAGATCAAAATTTAAACTACTAAAGATAAAGACCATGAGAAACTTATTATTTCTCTTGCTCTTTAGTCTCAATAGTGATGGGTAAAAGTTTCTTGTATTAGGCTATTATTATCTTAGTAATGTTGACACAAGAAAATAGATATAATTCTTGTTTCAAATCCTTTAACCTAGTCCTAACAATATTGCAATATAAGTTCTCAGCTTCTTCCTAAAAGTTGTAATAAGTGTTATAAGGATAAAAATAACTAACAAACTAAGATTAATAGATTGCCACAATATTGCACATAATTATGCAACAATCTTATTCCATTTACTTTATTTATCAACTAGAACATCTTTAACCTTTTTAGTTAAGTGTTCAAAATAACCTTGACTTTTGAACCATAATAAAATGGAAGCACTCCATAAGGAATAGTTGGAACTATTCAAATTTTACAGAAGTAATTATGTGAGTAGTAAAAATTACAAAGGAAAAAATACTGTTAAGATTAGAAGTAAACATAATAGAGGGTAAAAGAAAAGGATGCCATTAGTTGAGAAAAACAAAAAGAAAGGTTAAAGAGAAAAGTTATTGCCTATCCTTGGTGGAGAAACATAGAGAAATGATTTTGTTCTCTTTTTTTCTCTTTAAAGGTTATGAATTGATAGCAAAAATTGACATATGGTGCTTAGATTGACAAATTAAAGCCACAGATAGAGCTGTAGGAAACTATAGTCAATTCATGGCAATGCATGTAGTGCACATGCTACTAGAATGGTAGTGCATGAATGCCACATGCTTTTGGGAAAATGGCATGTCGAGGAAAGTGTTGGTGAGAGTGGTTAGAAATTCAATGATAATATTGATTTTGATAGTAGTTTTTTAAAAATCATAGCACTAATTGGTGAATCAAAGTAATTAGATTAAGTATGGTATTTTTATGTTTGAATGTTCTAATCAAAGTTGTTTCTATGGGAAAAATTTGCACAATTCAAAAGCTTGGAGAATGGGTCAATGTTTATGTTTGGATTTGTTTATGCAAAGGATGGAAAATTAGAATTTTAGGTAGATTTTTTAATAATGTAGTTGCAAAAGTGTTTATAAGAAAATTTTATGTAGGAAAAATAGTTCTTAGGTATATAACAATTCTTAGCAAAGAAAGAGAAGAGCTTGAAGCTCAATAAAGGAAAATTAAAGTAGAAAATTGAAACTTAGTAAAGGATAATTTTAGGTAGAAGTAGAGTCTTTTAATGTGAAGGCCCTGATATGAGCTTGAGATTACTACGAATGGCTTGAGAAAATTATCTCAGCCTTAATTCTTTATATAGTAGTAATACAATCAATATCTTTTAATGTTAATAAATACAAACCTAATAATTATGCTTAAACTATTGCTAGTCTTCTACTAATCATTTTAATCACTAGTTAATTTTAGCATATACAATTACCACTATATAATTACATTTAATATTATTTAACATAAACAAAAAGGATTAATGTTCTATAATTATATAACATTATTCTAAGTAAGTTAAATGTGACTAAAAGGTATAAAATGACAACATTTTATTATGGTTCAAATTAAACCAAAGGCTTATAGTGTTACTTTTTAATGTAACTTTATAGGAAGAATAAATTGCAAGATATAACTCATTACAAAACTTGATTAGAACATGTGGTTCTTTAAGCAAGATGGAATTGTATTATTTGTTTACTTATATAAATCCATTTATGCATCACATAGCTAAATCAAAGTCTGTACGATATACTTCCGTGAGTTTTCATTATTATAAGTGTTTTTTTTTTGTGTAAAGATCAAATTAAATTAAACTTTATTCCATTAACATATATTCCTCTACAATATTGCTTAAATTTTCTTAATTGTTAACCATTCTTTAAGATTTATGAATCAAGGTAAAGCAGTAATTAGTGGATAGAAATTAATAAAGATATCAAAGATGAGGTTCACTATAGAAAGGACAATATATTCTATTTGTTTATAGCACTTATCTTCCTATTAGTCTATTTATCCATGCATGCTTATGCTTGTTACGCTTAACTAATGTCCTTTTGTTTTGGCCAAGTGTAAGCAATAAAGTATGGATGATAAATTAAGCTAAACTTATGTATCTTCGTTATTGGGTATCAAAATAAATGGAGTTATTATTGTTGGTGTGTGTCCTAGAACCAATCATATAAGATGATTAGAGTTATACACAATCTATTATATTTTATTTTAGGTAATTTAATTATTATATTTTGTTTTTATTATTATTATGCGCAATTTACAACTTAATATAATAATTATCCTTGGAATAGCTTTGCTATTCCTAAAATGCCCCTAGTCAAGTATTATTATGAAAAAAGGATAGTAATAATACATCGAGACTAGCATGTATAGTGACTGATGATTACGAATCATGGATATGTGATATCACGTCAATACATGAGTACATTGCTAGTGAACAATGTACTGGACTGACCCACTATGAGAATATTGCATGGATAAACGTGTCATAAGTTATTCTCATATAATCACAACTACGCATAAACCTTTGACCTGAAGTCACTACGGTTCCCTACATGAGGAATTACTCACTTTAATATTGTCCTATGTCACCTTTAATCAGGTGACAAGTAGGGCATTGATTGGGTGTGTCATAAATCATGCAGAGGGAAGTGAGGGATGTAAATGGGATTTTGTTACTCTTGTATAAAAGAGAAATATCCTTAGGCCCCTTGATTGAGTGAGACTTAGAAATGCATGGCCATGCTCAGTTGAATTAATATGTGATATTAATTATTTATTTTAAGTCTACTCAGTATCAAGAAATATAAATTGAACATTGACGAGGATGACACATTCCATGCCTCCAGTTCAATTTGGATATTATTACAAAAGGGTTATGATGTAAAACGTTGATCATGTATTAGGTGGATGTCGAATCACAGACATTCTTACTACTTGAGTGGCAGTGATGTATTGCTAGATACCGCTCGCTGTCTATGGCTCAATAATAAGTCATTGTCAACGTAGTAAGAACCTACAGGGTCACACAAAAGGAGTAGGAATAAGACAATAATTAATTGGACTTTAATTATATTAATATCCAATTAATTGGACTTATTTTCGTGCATATATATTATTAAGAATAATAAATTCACGTTTATATATATATATATATATATATATATATTATGTGATATTATTTGATATTAAAGTAATATCAAGTAATTATCTTATCAGATATTAAATAAAAATATTATGAGATAATATTATTTTGATATTTGATAACTATATGCAATTATCTAATATTAAGATATTTATATTATGAGATAATATCATTATCTAATATTAGATAATTAATAGATAAGTCTTATCTCTTCCCATTATCTCTAGAATAAGGATAAGATGAGTTGTTAAGTGTGATTAGGATTTTGGAAGCATTATCCTAGTAGGACTAGGATTATGACTTGCCTAAGTTCTATAAAAAGGGACTTGAGGGCAGCACTTAAAATAACGTTTTAAGCTTCCATATAAACCCTAAATCACTCAGAAACATCCAATCCTAATTCTTAGAGAGAAAAACGCATCCTAGCAGACGCGTGGAGGGTGAGAGGTCGTTGTTCACTCCGTGTGGATACCGTAGAGACGCTGTACCTTCCGGCCGGCGTTTGATTCATCCGCTCTCAAGTTTTGATCAGTAGAAACACGAGTGCCCAATAGGTAAAACCCTAATCATTGACTCATGCTTTTTGCATGGATCCTAGGTAGAATTCGGATCAAAATTTAAAATTCCGCTGCATGTGATAATCCGAATTCCCAACAATTATAAGATAGTGACATGCAGTCTATATATCTATTGATGGAGATGTATATGCATTTGAGGGAAATTAATTTAGGTAGTTAGGAACTAATGTTAGTTAAGCCAAGTTATAATCTAATTCAAGGCTACTCATAAATTTGTTACTTTACTTCTATTAAATAATGTGTAGTTTTATCACATTTATCAACTTACCATGATTCACCATTTTCACTTTCATATGTTCAATTTGACAATGAAAAATTCTTATACTTCATACTTATAAAATAATTTTTTAAACATAATTATCTTTACCTAAAGTATCCACTTTCTTAATATTTTTAAGTTCTATTGTTTGAGGCATTATATACTATTAATGTTAAGTGATATTCAATTTTAAAGCAAACTCTACTATAGCTATTCAAGATCTTAAGGAAGAGAAAGCTAAAAAATATTACTATCACATGTACTAACCATTTTAATCTTTTTGTTTAAACCTTGATTAAGTTAAGTAAGCTCATTGGCTCTTTAAAAGCACTTTATAATGTTTAAAGGAGGGAAGAAGACACTTTTCTAAAAATTATCTTTTACTCATCAATGATATAAAATTGATCAAGGTTCGTTGATTAAAAATTAAATCAAGAATATATATGTTTACTAACTTATCATTATCTTTTTATTGGAAGTTTAGAAGACATAGGTTGATTAACTGAGAGATTCAATTACCACTCATAAGTTGATTAACCTAAAAAGCAACTAACCATTCAATAAGTCAATCAATTATCCATAGCATAAGGAAAGGGTGAAAATTCATAAAATAAATATCATCCTTCTATCTTAAATGCATGATTCTCTTAGATGATTACTAACTTTAGCATCAAAGCATACGGAGTCTCTTAAGGAAAAATAATAAAAGAAAAAAGTGTTAATACAAGTTAACAAAAGTAAGTTATACCAATTGATCAATATATATATTTATTACCTTTAAGAAGGGTTTCTCAAAACTCACATGGCATAATATATGATCTCTTATGCAAAAATGGGAAAAAAAATAACTCAGTAGCTACTATCCCTCATCTACCTCGCTCTTAAACTTATATCAGCATATATCCTTCTTGAATGATCACTAACCCTAGCATGGGTATGTAGGATCTCTCATCCATAATTGATTGGCTTAACAAAGAATAGCTAATATAAGCTAAAAGTTAAAATGTTAAATAGAAAATAGTAATCTAAAGTTTAGATAGATAGAGCTTATAATTCAAGCTTAAGTAGATCCTTGGCAATTTTTTGTCACACCTGGATGTGATCCTTGGTAAATAAGTTTAAGCATATTCTTAGTAACTTTCTATCAAACCCTAATATGATCCTTGATAACTAAGCTCGAGCATATCCTTGGCAACTTTTTGTCAAACCTAAACATAAGCCTTGATAACTAAGTTGGCATATATATAAATCCTCTAAGTTTAGATTATTAATTGTCTAATAGTATTTATGCATATGTCTTATAAGACAATCCTAATAGGTCCTAAAATCTTAGAAAAACTACAAAATGACTTGAGGTTAAGTAACCTATCTTAGTCTAAAAATAACTTGCTAATTAGCTTTTAAGCTACATAGATTAAATCATTTTTAATCAATTATTATAATCTGAATGCTTGTAACATGGTTTAAGCCACATATTGTCACATTAGCTTAGGTACTACTATGCTTACTAAATGAATTTATGTATATACCTTAACATGGATCTTGGCACTAATATCCCTCTTTATCTAGTACTTTATGCTTTATGTCATTCTCTCATAACACATACTAACTTAACCAATGGATACCTTTTTAGAGCTCCAACTATTGGTTCCTTATTTCTCTATTTCATAGGTATTGTAACCTTCTTTCTAAAAAAGCATGAAAAAAAGGAGTAAATAACATAAATATTTCACTTGGACGTTAAATGCTCAATTAAACACATGGCTTATAAAATTTTATAAATATCCTTTGCCTCGACCATTCGAACAAGGGCACTCGTGGCTACATAAACATAAAAATTAACATCTGCACAAACATCCTATTATATCCATTCTATAAATAAGAGCCCTCTTATAACCCCAATCTATTTAATATATTCTTAGTTATTCCTACTCCCCTTTCTATATTGTAAGCCTAGCCAATACTTGGTTCATTGGGGATTTTGTCACTCACAATAATCAATCTTATTCCTAACATAGCCTTGTCTTATTCTACATTTGATTCTATCAACATAGTCATACCACTATTTGGTAGCCAAATAGATAAATCTAATAGTTTCATTTTCTCCATTGTCAATATTAACACTTGTACCAATAATTGCAATAAATATTCTGGCTTACACTATGATATATGTGCTCCAAGATTCAATATATTGAAGAAGAATTCCTTAGACAATAACAAAAAATGCGAAGGAGCTAAATTTTTTAGAGATAATAGTGGACATAACTATAATTGCTAAAAAAATCTTTATAAAGTCTTAAACTAGTGCAAATCAACTAAAATCGAACCGATCAACTTGAGTTAGATAATAGTTGCAATTTAAGCAAGTACAGATGATATTTTTCAAAAGAACAATTAAATGTGGTTAATTACTAATTGATCTTAACTAAATGCTAATGGCTAGTAGAATTGAAAGTGCCGATTAATATAAAATTTTTAAGGCATTTGGTTCACAAAATGTGAAGCATTTTTTAGAATATTTTAATGAAATGCTACATTCTATTTTTGGTCTGTCTTAAAAAACTTATCCAAGAATGGAAATATTTTTAGCTTAAAATTTCCTCCAAAATATTTCTATAGGAAAAATGGATATTCCTATAGGATAGGAATTTTTTTTCTAAAACAAAAATAACAAATTTACCCTCTTTTATTGTATATCCTAATTCATTTTATTTTTGTCTTCGTCGCATTCTCCATTATGAAAGTCACCATTGCTATTCTACCTCTGTCTTCTACTAGAGTTCATTTGCCACTATCCACCAAAGCTTGCCATCTAGCACCATTAATTGACGAGGTAAGACAATGATTGATAATTTTGCTAGCTTAAATTCCTTGATATTTCAATTTTTTTAAAACTTTTTTGGTTTTGCATATTTCACAAAAACTTGCTTTGTATATTTAGCAAAATTGCTTAGTGTGACTTTCCACAAAAACTTACTCTACATATTTTGCAAACCTATTTAGTGTGAACATTTTACCATATGCATCCTCAAATATGATATTTGCACCACAAGCCAAGAGCTGCATTGTGTCCTAGGCTAGTAGTACATGGTTTAGTTCTAAAAATTTACATTTAATATCTCTTTTTTCATGGATAGGGGTGGTTCAAAATGGATATACATTGAGAAAAACTCCATATATCACCCATATACAAATGCCTTTCTCTGTTCACCCATTTTTGACAGTTTTATCCGATAAAGATGAAGCAAGGTACTAATTGTTTGATGAGAAATCAAATTTTGAAAATGAGTCATTTCACTTTATAGAAGTGCATTGATAGATTAATTTTCTAAATATTTATTTACTTGCCTTTTGATTTTCTTCGTATGTGGAAGTTTGTACTCTATAGTTTTAATTTATGGTATTTGTCATTTTTTTATGTGAAAGTTTTTATTCTTAACTATTTATTATAACTTGAACAAAAAGTGAAAATTAGATAGAAAAGAGAATGAGGATAAGGAAAAAAATGAAATATTTTAGAAAGATGAGATAAAAAAAGGAATAGAAAAATAAATAAAATACGGATGATCCTCGAGCATACAAATTAAACTTCATACTTTAGTTCATAATCATATTCTAATAATTCATATTCATCTGAAACCTTCATTGTTGTATCTTATGACACACACACACACATATAAAAAAGTATACAATTATCTCAATTCTACTTTTTTTTTTTTTTAGTATGGTGAGGATAGAAAGAGCATAGTTATTCAACTTTTCAATCTGCAAAACAGATAATGAAACAGATCTTATTAACCTCTAAACCAGTCATTGCAACTTAGGGACACTGAAGGTTTACATTTGGCTTGTTTTATATTATCATCATCGCTTGTGCTCATGATGATTGTATCAAGAATCCTAAGCAGCTTATACAAAGGTAAGGTCAACTGCAAATTTGGATAGGCACACGTCCTAAGATGGAATTGCCTTGTAATTTTATTTTTTATTTTTTGAAGTATTTCTAATTCTCATATATTTTCTTATATTCTGATGTCTCGTTGTTTTTCTAATGCTTTGACAAGAATATATGATTTATACTTTGTTTGCTTCCTGCATATTTTATCCATAGAATGGATCCTTCAATTCGAATAAAGAAGAAGAGACTCATTGTTATTATGATAACTACTATCTATTTTGGGCTTTAATTTGTATAGTTGGCCTCATTTGTAATAGCATTCAAGACTTGAATTACATATATGATAAATTATGCAATGATCTTCTATTTGTGGATGATATATTTGACATCATTTCTAATAATTTGCATGTTTTTTATTTTTGAATTTATATATATATTTCTTTTTTTTAAATAGGTTGTTTACACTAATTATAAGCTTGTTTTTGATAAATTAATGAGTCCAGAGGATTGAAGAAAATCTATTTTTAAGTTTATGTTTTAAATTTTACGGAGAGTATATTTTTTTTCTTATGAATTGTTAGTTACGGCCGTAAAATCTACTTAAAAATATAAGATTTTGAAATGGTTTTATCCATGCCTTCACTATTTTTCTTAAAGGCCAAAATGTTGTTCAAAAAAGGTATTTATTTATATATTTTTAACTAAAATTATAATTAATAAAAAATTGATAGGAATATATTTAAAAAATTAATAAGATTTTCAAGAATATAAAATATAAATTAAATGTAGAAATATAACACATTTACGAATTTAACAAATTATTTTTAAATATATTTTTATTGAATCAAATATAAAAATATAATATTTTTTAAAATTAAATTTTCATAAATCATATTCTGACAATATGCATTTTTTGAGAAATGTAAAATTCTATGATCAAACGCCTCCTAATTCTCCCTCAGTTGTAAAATATCATTACTCTTGCTTTTTATATTTTAAGAACTTAATTTTTTTTTACATCATTGGATTATATATCATGACGTAAGGAAGTTTTGAAAATGGCTTTTTAGTTATTTTTTCTTGGATGGAGAAGGGGTGATTGGGTTTGGTGGAAATTCGATTCCGGGGCCTTATGTACCACGCTGGTTGGGAGGACGGGGCGCGTCGTGCTCCGCGAGCTAGGCTGTCGGTGGTAATTTTCGTAAAATTCAAAGGGCCAATATTACAAAGGGCAAACAACTTGGGTTTGGGTTTTGGACTTTCAACGAAGGGTGTGCGATAATTAATAAAAATACCGAAATGCCACCCATGTCCATTATTCACATCATCAGTGAGTTGTTCTAATATATTGAATGTTTTTATGTATTAAATATTTAATAATCGATATTAAATTTTATATTTTATTATAAAAATTAATTTAATAACTTCTAATTCATTAACAAAATTAATTCATTTATATATTAAATTTTGCCCAATATAAACTCAATACACAGCTGAATTGGCCTATTCATCGCTTACATTTGTCTCACGTTTAAAAGTGGGTTCCGTTTGTATCCCACTATACATATTAAAAGATGTATAATAGGCCCATTTTAGATGGAGGTTGATTTTTTTAAAATATATTATTATTTATTAAAAATATCTTTTATAAAAATATAATTATAAAATATTAAAATAATAAAAAATATTTTTATATGTTCAATGTTAAATTAAAAAATTTAATATAAAAGACAAAATTAACTTCCTCTACTTTCATAATTTTAAATAATTTTTTTAACTAAATATAAAGATCGTACATCACCTCTTCATTTATATAAAAAATAAGTTTACTATCTGTTTTTGGCATGGATAGCTAGCGTAGAGAGCCCTGCATGAAAATGTCATTGTAATTTTGAACTTCAAAGAACATATGACTTTTCCTTTCAATACTGACACTTTAAGTTTTGTAATATTTCTGTTATTTAGAAGTTCATTCAATTAAATATATATCAACATCATTATCGGGAGAAAATAAAAATGAACGCATTAATATGACTCTGAAAATAATTTTGTCATTTTACTATAAATTATAATTATACATAAGTTATTTAATAAAAATCATGTCAATTTCTAAACAAAATATATATGAGCGACCTATTATATATGTTAAATTATTTCATGAAGATTTTTTAACTGACATGAAAAAAGATTATAGTGTTAATTTTTTATAAAAATTATTTTTTTAATTTTTATATTTCACATTAATTTTTAAATATTAATTTTTCACTTACCCACAAGAATATTTATGGTAAACATGAAATAAATCCAATATCTTATCAAAATGTGTATTTTGAATTTAAAACTTTAAAAGACTATAATTTTATATTCAATTATTCATTTGGGACAATCATTTTTTATTTCATATATTTTTTAAGATATACCCAATAATCAAGATCGCAAAAAACAACTATTTTGATATATTATTTTTATTTTTTTCTATTTTTCATCATTATTCGACTAACTTTAAATTTCATTATTATATTTTATTAAACACATAACAGATATTTAAAAATTGAATATAACTTAAAAAGTTATAGTAAAGAAATATAAATAAAAATTTCTTTAAAAAATTATGCAAAAAAATAGAAAAAATAGATGTGGTAGAGCAAGAGAAATGGAAATAAGAAAAATGATTCTTGTATTTTGAATCAATGGCTTGAAACAAGACATTTGCATTATATTTAATACTAGTTAAAGGTGTATTGGTTGATGGTAGTTTACTAATTTGTAGTGCAAGATAAAATGAAATCTAAGATTTTGCAAAAGACAATAAATATAGACAAAAATTTAGCTTAAAAACAAATAAGAAAGGGGCGAAGAGTGAGATTAATAATAATGAAAAAAAATATTTTATTTATAATTGAAGAACTGATACCTAATTTTAAACTAGTTCATTTGTTGGAATCGATATCAAAAATAAAATAAGTTTTTTCTTTGAAAAATTGATGTCTAAAATTTATTTCATTTATAAAAATATCATCTATTTCATTATTTTAGAAGTCAAATATTTTAAAGATTGATATTTAAAGTCTCTCAAGAATAAATATGCCAATCTTTTTAAAGAATTAACATTTAAAATTTCTTCATATATTTAAAAATATTATTATTCTAATATATATGTTAGTAATTTTTTGACCGATATGTATTAAACGACGTAGCGTTTACATTATGGATTGAAAATTGAAAATGGCAGTGGGTGAAAAACTGAAAAGGACTAAAACCGACCGACAAAACTCCAATGCCATTACCATTACAGACAGAGAATCTTTGATTCAGTCAGGTACCTGAATGGCCAATGCGAGGGATAAAGGAAGACATGTGATACGTTGAAGAAAATGGAGAAGCATATATTATTATACTAATAGTAAAATAAATGTTAATCAATGAAATTTTTTATACCAAAATTACCATATTAATAGTAAAAGAAATGTTAATCGAAGGAAATTTACTCAAATGTTATGAAAGGAGAATTTTTTCCCTCTTCTCTCTTTTATTTAAGATTCATTTTTTTGGTTAAAAATACTATTCATATAAATGCAATTATAAATTATTAAGATAGTAAAAAATGATTAATATATTCAATGTTAAATGTAATGAATTTAGTAAGAGACAACTTTTTTTTTTCAAAAAGGAAGTTTTTTTTTTCTCTTCTACCCTAATTCTAAGGATCATATTTTTTAATTACAAAATATAGAGATGCAAAATACTCATTTACTTATATATACAAGGAAACAAAATTTTCATACAAAAAATACCTTCTTAAAAACAAACTGAGCCTTAGTTTTCTTAAGATTAATTAAAATAATAATTGTAAATTAACATTTAGTTGATTCTAGATAGATAAAATTATCTAGGAGTCACTTAGTTTTGATTTATACAAGTTTATATGAAAAGTTAAATTTTTTAAGAAATAAATTTTTAATGAATTTTTTGGACATTGATAGTTGCCACGAAAGGTAATTTTTTAGGGAATAAAATTTTTAATAAATTTTTTGAGAAGTGTTTAAAGTTATTTAATTGACACTCATAATATATTTAGGAGTTAAGAGGAGATTTGAAGGAAAGGGAAAGAAAAAGAATGAAGGATTAAATAAAGACTTCTCTTGCTCTTATTTGAGTTTCTAAAATTATATAAAAAATGGCTAATGAAGGCTTAAATCAAAATATATATGGCACATTATAGTGAATTCTCCTAAAATTCAATTTAATTACACTTAATATCCTTTATTTTTTATAACTGTTCATGTTCACCCCTTTGGAGTACTTCCATTATTTTAAAATGTAATGATGTTCATTTTTTAATTTCAACTTCTTCTTTAATGTCATCCCTTGCAATTAGAGGAATATATTCTGACATATTTTTATGTACAAATATTGCAATACAATTATACATAAAAAGAGAGAATGTTTTTATTCTTTAAAAAAAAAACTACATTTGTATATTAAAATATAAGAAAATGGTTTATCTATTATGAGAGATAACATTAAAGGAGAGATTGTAATTAAAAAGTTTAACATTATTACATTTCATAACAATAAAAATATTATAGGGTTGGATGTGTATATCTTTAAAAAATAAGCAATGTCAAGTGTAATTAAGTTAAATCTCAAAAGAGGCTAATGCAATTACCAAAATATATAACTAATTATTATGCATTTTTACAATTTTATCTTCTCTTATAAGGTTGATTTATTAACAAGTTTTCTACTATTAAAATAAACTTTTTCAAAAAAATATCTCCAAGTTTTTTCTTTAAAAATTTTACTATGAAAAATGATATGGCAAGTCAACATAGAATAATATTATAATTCTTGCCAAAAAGTTTATGAAAAAATTATCATAAGTTAACCTTGACAAGATATAATGATCCATTCACTCTAAGATTAATACAAATGAATCAAAATAATGATGAATACATATGACTAAGTAGATATAAGTTACAATTATCATGTTTAATTATTATTATTAACAAGAAGAAAGATAATTTTATATTGTTTATTAGAAAATTTTCATAATTATGATATGTATTTTTCACATACTAAGTATCTTTCAATGAAATGAAAATAAAGTATATTTAAATATTGATAGTTTCCATTTTTATGGTAATAAATTTATAAAAAAATATTCATAAAAAATGTTTTATTAAATGAAATATGAAAATATTTAAGGCAAATTTGATATATAATGAAACTAAATAATTTATGGTAGAGAATAAAGACTTTTTAACTAAGTTCCATAAAGAAATAAACATACACAATGAGCAAGATTAACCTATATGATCTAGCCCAATCATACAAGCTTGGACCTGCACAAACTAAGTTGTATAAGTCCATAAATAAAACAGGTAAGAAATGAGAAACTCACCCTACCATGCATGTGGATTGCCCAAGTCTGCAAGTAATACCCATTAATTTTTAAATTCATTTTATGATTACTATTGTTTTAATAAATAATGGACTAATTAGGAATGAGTAGTTAAAAAATATTATAAGGCTATGCATTACTATAGAATAACATATTGATGTTTAGGTGTTTAGGGAATTACATGTTAAAAAATAATCAATGTGTAATCAAGTATTATAGTATATGTAATTTTAATGTTAATTTATAAACTTTCATAAAATATAGTAATAGCATCAATTTTTAATCCAAAAAAATTGGCATCATTTATGTTTCTATAATTTTAAGAAATAATATTAAATATTATTTACTTTCTAAAAATTAATATCTAATACCTTTAACAATATGTTAATTTATTTAAATAATTAATATTATATGTTTACCCACCCAAACTCCAACTCTCAATTCCTTATTCCTTTGTCCCAAACCCCAATCCTAACCCTATCCTTACGTTCCTTACTCTCTCATAATCCTTATTTCTCCTATATTTTTACCTAAATATAAAAAGGCAACAACTTCTATTAATCTAGAGAATTCTAATTTAAACAACTTTAAAGAATAAATTAAATAATAAAATATTAAAAATGATGAAAGGTTGTGTATAATATCATAATTAGAAATGAGTGTTTTGCTAAATCTATCTTAATACTTGTAGTTCAATATGTGAGGTTTATACTACCCAAAAAATTCTTTTGAATATAATACCTATAGATGCAATGAGTGTTCATAAAAAATTGGAGTATTACATATTTTCATATGGATAAATAGAAGATAATATGCAATAATGCTAAAGAAGATGAATGAAATTAAATTTCTTATCTATATAAACCTATAAAATTTGCATTAAAATGATAAGCAACAAAGATTGAATAGGAAAGCAAAAACTAATTACAAAAACAAATAAAAAAGAATTTCAAATTTATATTCTACACTTTTTTAATGCACTAAACCTCATATATTTAGTCATAGGCTAGTTAAATTTCAATCTTACAAAATAATAAGTGGGGCAAAAATATAAAATTAAAGAGAATTATCTTAAGGTTAGAAGGAAAGTATATCTTATTAGATAAATAATCATTTTAGGATTGGAAGAATTTTAACATAAAATTTACATATGGCTTCATGCCTTTTTTTTATTTTCAACTCACACCATTCTTTTCTCTTTTCATTTTCAATTCATATTGGTGGCTTAACTTTCCACATCAATTACTATGAAAAATTGACATATAAAAATTATATTACTGATCAATTTAAAAAAATCACTATTATTTTTAATACAATAACACAGTCTTATTAAGTAATAATCCATATCAGTTATAACAAAAAAACCAATATCATAATAAATGAATGTATTTTATTAATAAATAGATTTCTTTTCTTTTTACTTTAACAACTTTTTTCCATAACCAATTCCATAACAATCCTAGAACATTTCTAGAATAGTCACATACAATAAATATGTATATCAAAATAAAATTGAATCAATTATATACACCTTATGCGTTAGAATTTACCATTTAGATATACATTATACACACACACACATATATCAAATTAAATGTAAATAAAATATATGAGAAAGGAGATAATCTATTACAAAGATATATTCTTCTTTTTTAATTTTTTTTCATATCAGTACATGAGCATATATAATAAAAAATTATTATTTAAAATAAATAATAGACTTTACATTTACAATAAACATATATGACATCCCTACATAAATAAAAAGAAAAAATGATTATCCTCTATTTGTAATTCTTTCATATTGTTTAATGGCTTCTAAGATACTTGATTCCATCAATTTTATGTCATTAAGCTTGATGTGCTTAATTGCTTTATTTGCTATAAGCATCTAAATATTCATATTTTTCAGTATGAGAATGGTCATACTTCTTGCTTTAAGTGTATCAACGTTTAACATAGCACATAAAGCAAGCAAGATGGTGATTCTCATATTGAAACATAGGGAGTCTTAAAGGCTTATCACAAATGAAGCAATCAAGCACACGCACGCACGTATGCACCATCAATGCTATATAATTAGAAATATTTTGAATCTCATGATCAAGACAATAGCACTAAACTATAATATCTTATGCTTATGACCATCTATTTAAGTGCAGAAGATAATTGTGATTTGATACGATACTCATAACTATGAGAGACAACTTCTAAGGTTAAGATGAAAGATACAAATTGTAAGATTCAATATATATTGAGAAGGAATAGGAATCTTTTAAAGTTTCCTTTTAGGGACTTATAGTTTCATTTTAGTAATAAATACAAACATTTTATAAAGAATTTGCAAGAATTTTTATTCTATTCTTTTGAAATGCTTTACAAAATTCTTGTATTTATTATCAAAATATGGGTACAAGTTCCTAAAGGAAAATCTAATTGAGTCCATAATCTTTTAATAGCATTAGTTTTTGGAATCCATTAACAAAGAAGACTTATAAGATGAAAGATGTAGATCGCAATATTAACATTACTTTAGTTATTGAGAAAATCTAAGAATCTCTTAAGATTCCTTCCAAGGTTTGAGGTTTAGGTGCAAGTCCTTGTAAAGAACTCTAAAAGTTCCTTCGACCTTCCAAGAGGTGCCTTACTAAGACCCAAATAAGAAGCTTTCTTTTGATGAAAAAAGATTTATCTTAAAAAATTAACAATTTATTGGTAAGGAAAGCTTTTTTTTGTAGGCTTAGCATAAAATAGTTAGACATAAGTTATTAATTTAAAACTGATGTTGTGAGTTTGGCCATATGTATATTTGTGATGACTTTAAACGTTAGTTAATTATTAAAATAACATATAAATTGTTGATGAACTATCATAATAATTGATATGGACTTACGTAACAATCACCTTTAAAAAATGATGTTGTATTTTCCTGTTAATGAATTTTCACAATAATTGAAATAGACTTATACGATGATCACCACAAAAATAGACATTGGAAGTTCATCTTTAAATACTATTAATGTAGTCGCCTTTAGTTCCTTTCATTTATACATTTTCATAAATGCTATTCATTTACACATTTTTAGTTTCATTTATTTAAATTTCTTTATAAATAACATTCATTTAGATATTCTTAAATTTTAAAAAAATGTCATCATATTAGATACCAGTTAATTCTAAAACTGACATTTTTATGTTTGCCATTTTCTTAATAAAGGCCTTTCACTTATTATAAATTTTTGTTATGTAAACAATTAAGTATGAAAAAAAACTTATTTTTGGACTAATTTAACACATAACATTATATTTATTTTGATATATCTTCTTTTTGTTAATTTGTATAATCCAAATGCCTATTATAAAATATTAAGATAAAAATAACATACAAATGAATAAAAAGAAATAATTTTGTAAATTTATACAATTGTAATTGTTATTACTCTATTCATAATGCAAGTACAAATAAATAAGCAAAGAAAAATAATATCAATACAAATTTATATAAAATAACTATACTAAATTTTTAATAAATAAAAACCACACGTCTATATGATTGCATAAAAATAAAAAAAATTATTATATATTAAAATCTTCATCATCAATGCTAATTGCAATGTTATTACTCAAATTTATCTACTTTTTATGCTTTGGGGATATAAAATCAAATAAAAGTATAGAAGAATTATATATCAAATTATAATTCACCAACATAACTATTCTATTTTTACTCTATAAGAAATGAGAGAGTATACACTAGGAAAAAATTAAATATTTAGGTTCTCCCATTATATACTCTTTTGATGAAAGTGGAGCTAGAGATCAATAACTCTTTTCTATCACAAGCTTTTCCTTTCCAGTTTTACTTCATGAAAAATGAGAGAGTATATAATAGGAGAAAATTGAAACTTAAGGTTCTTTCAATATGCAGTATCTCAATAAAAGTGGAGTAAGAAATTAGCAATGACATTATGTATCAAAATCATTACACTTGAAAAATATTGAAGAGATGGTAGAAGAGTTTCATATGATAGGAGAAAATCAATAATAAGAGAAAATCAATAACTCTTTTCTATCATAAGCTTTTCCTTTCCAGTTTTACTTCATGAAAAATGAGAGAGTATATAATAGGAGAAAATTGAAACTTAAGGTTCTTGCAATATGCAATCTCTCAATAAAAGTGGAGTAAGAAATTGGCAATGACATTATGTATTAAAATCATTACACTTGAAAAATATTGAAGAGAGAGATGTTAGAAGAGTTTCATATGAAAAGATAAAGTTATAACAAAATTTATAGGAAAATAATAGATGTTAATTATTAAATAAAATTAATATCTTATATTTTTGAAATTCCAATGAAACTCTTGAAAACCTTTTTAGACAACAATTACTAATCAAAATTGAAGTCTTATACTTTTACAATTTCTAATGAAACTCCTAAAATATTTTTTAGATGGTAGTTGTTAATAAAAACTTTTTTTAGATGATAGTTGTTAATAAAAACTAACATCCTATGTTTTATAGTTTCCAAGAAACTTTTGAAATGTCTTTAAGACAATAGTTAAGTTCTTATTTATTATTTTAAATTTTTATATAATTTTAAAAATACTATCGCATCAAAATAAATATCAATTTATTATAAACTGACATCTATATGCCAATATAAATCATCAATTTTGTAGTAATGATGGTTAGGTAGTATATGGATTGTTTTTTTTTTTTTTTAAATCCTAGACAACTTTTTTAGTGTCAAAGGATTTAAAAATGTATAATGAACCATAAGCTTGTAGGCAAGCCGATGAGTGCATAGGTTAACCCGCATTTAAAATGGGTAAGAAATAAAAAGCACACCCTATCCCATATTTGTGGATAGTTCATACGCCCATTGCCTGTTTTACACAAAAGGAGCATTTTATTTGTGTAATAATGAAATACTAAGCATGTAAATGTAAATTGAAGAATAAAATAAAGTTAAAATTGTAAATTAAGCATATAATGTCTCAAGACCTTTCAATTTGAAGAAATACAAAATATTAAAAAGGTGAAAAACTTAGAAAGTTAACTAATAATTATAAACTCTCATCACTTTCTCTTCCTTGGATAAAATTCTTAAACATAAAAAGGTGAAACACATGACTTTTTTTTTCATTTTTCTCTCCTCTTCTTTTTTTTATTCCATCCAAATAAACTATTAAAAATATTTGCAAGTGTCTTCTATATGAATTATAATAACGAAATTAGATGGATTAAGAGATTTGTTCGAATAATACAGGACCTAAAGAGCTAAAATGTTGATTTTGTCCTGAGAATATATTGAAATCTCCGTCCATATAAACTCGTTCCAACTTCCTATTCTACATTAACGGCCGTATAAACGCGAGACTTCAATTTTCATATAGTTTTTTAGGATATATATGTTTATGAGAGAGAATGAGTATTAATTTGTTATGTGTCCCATCGGGAGCAATAATAATTGATTAGTCAATGTTCAAACTTTCAAAATAATAATTAACATCAATAAACGTTAAATTATTTTTAATTTTATATAAGAAGAAATAAAGTAAAAGGTGTTAAAAAAATTCCCATCATTAAAATAATTTCTTGACCGTCTTAAAACATCATTGAGGAATCAAGAATTCAATTTCGAGTAATCCATGGAAAAAATATTAAATCAAACGAACTAATGATTTTAAACTAGGGTTGTGAACGGTATGTTGTCATTGTCCATAGTGCTAATTATATGATTTTTAAGATGATGTATAAAAATATAATAGCTTATTTGATAAAATCAAAACGTAATTGATTTGAAATTGATAATATGAAAAAAAAATGCTGTCAATTGCAAAAATAGAATAAATTTAATAAAACAAAAAAGGATGTAAAATGCAAAAAGTATAGACAATGAATTCTTGATTTTTTAATAAGGTTTAAGATAGTTAGGGAAATATTTTATTGGTGAGAATTAAATTGCAAGTAATTAAATATTTACTGTTGTCAATTATTATTGTGGAAGTTATAATAAAAGAGAGGATTGACGAACTGATCATTACCGTTTGTAGTGGGACACATGGTAAACTAATACTCAAACTGTCTCCTGAGCATGTATACCTTAAAAAAGTATATGGGTATGAAGTCTAACTCTCATAAAAAGGGTAATTCTTCATTATTATCTCAAATGGAGATAGTAGACACCCTTTTATAAACTTTATAAGTCTTTTTCATAATACTTACTATTTTTTACATAAAATTTATAAATTTTTTGTAAATAATATAAGTTATAGAGTGTTCCTTTTCACATAAATTTGTAAATTTTTCATAAGATTTTATAATTTTTTAATAAATCTTGCAATATAAATGATAACATTTACAATGTAAAAATTTCAAGAGTTCTATAAAAAATTATAAATTTTGTAAAAGATATTGCAATATTTAAAAAATTATAAAATTTATATAAAAATTACGGAAATTATGTTGAAGCTCCTTACTTTAAGGGAATACGAAAATATTGAAGTACGACATGAGAATTCAGAAAGAAATATGTTTGGTTTTAGTTTTTGCCATAATTTTGAACATGCTTAAGCAGAAACTTCTGTGATATTCTTAGAAGCACAATATGCTGTTGGTTGGTCCTCCTTCTTACTTGTCAGTCTTAAAAATTATATTCTTAATTATCATCGAATTTCAATTTATAATGATAAAATATGAAAACATTTTTTAATGTCTGAATTAATATTCATTGCTTTCAGACGACAAACAAAAATATATATTTAGCTCCAGAGATATTTCAGTGCGTCTTTTAAAAATTTTAACTTCCATTATATCGTAGATTAAATTCTAAAATTTTGTATGCATACTTTTAATAGAACAATCAATTTTTATAAAAAGTTAATGTTTTTTCTGGGCGGATGCATTGACCCTTGGATGGCACGTCAAGAAAGGTGCAAGGTTGTGCCATTGCTTTAGGATTTAACTGGCAAGTAATTTGTTTGACAAAAAATGTTTTTAAAAGGTTTATCTAAAAAAAAAGAATCGAAAATTATGGTTTACAAAAGTGGACTAAGGCTGTGGTAGGATGAATCTAGACCTGAATAAATAGTTTATTGTTGATAAATTCATGACTTAAAATTTTAAAGTGAGTTATTTTATATATTAAATTTTATTGATGTATGAAATTTAATAGTTTATATTAAATTTTATATTTATTTAAGTTTAATTTGATAGTGCACAATTTAATTATAGATCTAATTAATACATGAATTGAGTTTTATTTGATACTTGATACAATTGTTCAAATTTTAAATTTTAAATGAGTGATGAATTGCTATTCTTGAATGCATAATTAATTTTATTTATTTATTAAATTATTATTATTTTATGTTTTATTATTATATAAATAATTTTTATCGTTACCTTTTATATATCACTATCATTACAAAATAAATTTATGATATTAAAATTTTAAATTATATTCTCACTCCTTTTTTTTAATTTATTTTTCTTTATTCTTAGTAGCGTAAAGAGTTACCTTCTTGATATTGTATTTATTAAAATTATTTTAATATTAAATACAATTAATTAAATATTTTAATATTAAGATACGTTATATAAAACCTTTTTAATCCCAAACTAACCTATAACTATAACAACAGTTGAGATTACATTTTCAACGAGACTTTCTTAAAAGTTAATTGGTGTTTTTAAGTTTAATTTTATATAATAATAAGATTGGTACAAATTGTTAAATATTATTTTATTTTTATTTAAAGAGAACCGATATTATATATATATATATATAAAAGGATGTAATGATAGTTTATTTAAGTTAAATGATTTTAAAATATTTAAATTTATTTTAAATTATAAAAATATTTTAGTATAACTTTTTATTTTATAATATTAATCTAAATAATACAAAAATTTATTTCTTATATTTTTTATAAATAGCGATAACTTATTTAATAAAGTAGTAATGATTGACTCATATCTACTTATATCTACTTTGGAATTAATATGAAAATATATGAATGGATTAAAATTAAAATAAATATAAATGAATGAATATGAATTATAATTATCATATATATATTAAAATTTATATAAATTACATTTTTTTAAAAAAAATTATTCATTGACATTTTTACTATATATACACATACCCATGTATACACACGCTCCCTTTTCATCTCCTATATTTTTAAGGAAAAAAATTAGGTAATATATTATAAGTGTTTGTTGCAAAATTTTAATTCTAAATTTATATTTGTACCCAAAAAATTATAATTATGTATATATAATTTTTAAATAATTAAATAATTAATATATAGTTATCTTTATTGAGTTATAATCATAAATTAAAAAATAATATATATAATTATGAGAAAAAACTTGACAATAAATATTGACAAAATTTTATCTAAATTTCGTCTTATTTATTATTCATTGTCTAAACTTTTGAAAAATAGTAAAGAAGAATATATATATATATATGAAAGGAATGTAAGTATATTTTTCTTAAAAATTTTAAATTTGGATGGAAATATATCAAAGTTTCCGGCCACGAATTACCGCCTCATGAACAGCGTTGGATCTTATCTTCTTCACAGGCCTACAAAACTATGTTTTGTGATTATCCTCCGACATTACTTTTTTGTTTTAAAATCTTAACTCTGACCAAATAAAACGACAAAATATGCTCATGCCGAGAATATTAACAACACGACAAAGTAGCCCACAGTATTAATAACACGACAGTGTGCATTCACGCACCCTGCCACATCTCGTAATGCAATGACTGTTGACACCCTCAGATCATTCTTTTCAAAGAAATTGGAAGGTTAAAATCAAGTTGAATAATTAACTTTTAAGTACAAGATTTAATGCATTGCATTAGGATATACTGTCTTAAAGAAAATATAGAGGTCACATGATTTTTTTTATATTTATTTTATAGAAATTTTATAACTTTTTCATAAATTTTTAAATATTTTTGTGATACAAATACGAATATTCATGTTGTAATTAAAGTCATTTGATTTGCAGATGTATCATGAACAATATAACTTTTTAAGAAATCAAAAATATTTGAATTGTTTAATTAATAACTAACTATCAAATTGGATAAAGTTATATTTTTCAAAAAAATTTACTTCTTATAAATTATCAAAAATTGCTCATTCACTTATTAAGAAGAACTCTGTGTTTTTTTTTTTTTATAAATAGTAATATAAACTATTATTATTTAACTCAACTAATGACTATTTTCGTATTTTATTATCAATGTTTAAAATTATAGTAAATATAATTTATTAATGATTGATATAATTTATTAATTATAAAATATAAATGTACTTATTTAAATAGAATTATTAATTATATAAAATAAATATTAAATATTATATCATAAATATAAATTATAAATATAATCATAAATATTATTGTAATAAAAATTTAATTCTAAATATAATTGTATTCCTTGTTTATTTTATTGTATTATTTATATTATTATATTTATTATTTTAATATTTTAATATAAAAATAAAATTATGTATTTCTTATCTATTCTATATAAATTCATAGAATTAATTACTTATAGAATTAATTATTTAATTAATATTTTTATTAATTTAAATTATATTCAAATAATTTAAGACATATATAAATGATATCTTGATTTTTTTATATAAATATATTTTATATTTTGTAGTAAATTAAAAAATAAAAAATTACTAATTTTAAAAAAATACAATAAGAAGAGATATTAAAAAAATAACTTCAGAAAAAATAATTAGATATAATTAAAAACTATCAATATTTCTTATTCTTTATATTATATTTTCAAATGGTATATTAGCCATTTTACCCTTCTTTATAGGAAATTTAAAATTAAATTAAATTAAATTAAATATATGAAGCTAGTTCTTATGAAGTATCAATTTCTTAAGTGATGTTTGATTCACGAAATCAAACATTTTTAGAAATTCTAATATTTCTAGAAATGTGATTCTCATAAATTTAATTCATAAGAATATGATATTTTCATATTTGATTTAATTAGAAATATTCGTAGGAATGTAATATTATTATATTTTAATTATTTTAAATATTTTTAAAAATATTATTTGATTATCAAGAATATTTTAATTAAAAAAATAAATAATTACTAATGGTGCATGGTAGCTTGATAGTGCTTATTGGTGGCATATAATAGTAGTAGTGATAGTAAATGATAATGATCAAAGATAAATGAATGGTTAATAATGATCACCAATGATGATAGTGTTTGGTAATAGTTATCAAGAATAGGTGATAGCTAGTGGTGGTCACTGAAGATAAATGGTGATTACTTGAATGAATGGTAGCTAATTATGGTTATTGATGATGAGTGATAGTTAGTAATAGTTACTGACAATAGGTGGTGGTAAACAATTGTAACTAATAATAAGTAATGGTAATGGATGGTAATCAATAATAATCACCGACAATAAATGGTGGTTGATAGTGATCATTGGTGATATGTAGAAGTAAACAATGGTCACTAGTGATAAATAGTGATAAATAGCAATCATTTACAATAGATGGTGGCCGACAAAAGTCATTGAAAATAGGTGGTAACCAATAGTGGTTATTAATGATAGGTGATAATAGATGGTAGTTACTATCAATATGTGATAAGAGGCAGTAGTTGATCACAATGAGTGATGGGATAGGCAAAATAATATTTTTATATCAATTAAATATTTTTATGTTATAAGAACATAGGATACTTATATCCCCTACGAGAATATTTTAAGGGAATATTAGACTAAAAACTTTCTTGAAAATATTTTCTAAAATTTAAATCAAATATGAGAATTTCATATTCCCTTAAAATATTCCCATATGAGAAAGATTTTGTAAATCAAATGTCACCTTAGTATAAATTAAACAATTTTGAGCACTTCTAAAGGAGTTCACAAGAAATTTACTTCTCAGAAAAATTAACTTCCTATGAGAATTTATTACTTGTATGAACTAAATGATTACTTCAAACATTTGTGATATTTTGTAAAATAAAGCTATATGTTATTGGAAAAATATTACTTTCCAAACAAATAACTAAACAAGTACTAGACAAACAAAAGCTAATTAAGAGCAATACAATAGAGCAAACTGTAATAGCCTAAGGTAATATTTAAAATTTTATAAATTTTAATATCTGAAGTATTTATTTTAAATAAAGAAGATAGAGGAATTTTAATTATTCGAAAAATATTTGGTTTCACAATTTTCCTCTTTACAATTGCAAGATATTAAAATGATATTGATGATAATATTCAAACTATATGTATTTTGTTAGTGTTGATTCAAAATGTGTTCAAATAAAAGAAATTTCTCATAAGTTGAAAATAATTTTAGTAATAGTAAGCGTAAAGATTTATCAAATTAAGTGCCTGTAATTAATAAATTTTATCTGGAAGTTATGGAAGCTTGAAATATTTATTTTAAAGCTTTTAAATTAATCGTGATATTACAAAGAATACTAGGAAAAAATTGAGAGTATGTGTATGTGATTTTTATTTTAATGAAATCGGATAGAATGGTTAGGATCATTTGAAATAGGAAGCACAAGGTTAAAATTTTACAAGAAAATCGAGCTTATGAGTGTGAGAAGCACGGGATCAATACTTATAGCTCTTTTTTTTGTACTTCTCTCTTCCCTTCTTATTATTATTTTTAGTACTCTCTTTCTCTTATTCTTGGCTATCCTATTCTTTCTTTTCCTTTTTTTTTTCTCTTCTTTTCCTTTTCTTTCCTAGCAAATCCCTTTTTCCTTTTTTTCTCTTTCTTTAGCCTTAGTGCCTTTATTGTAAGATGCCTCTTTCAAATATTCTATTGCATTAATGCCGTGAAATGGGAAGCTTCAGATTGATGGCAGAAGATGTCGGTTTTCCTCGTTTCTCCAGCACGTCTTTCTCTTGCTAGTTGCCTAGCATTTATAGGAATACCTCAATCACAATCATTCCCTCTATAGATCCATTTAGCCTATTGCAACTTATAGTGGTGTAGAAGCTATTGTTCTTTCCATTTTTGGCAATGTGGGTGTCGTTCCCTACCACTATTGCTCTAGTCTACCACCAGTAGGTCGTTATCTAATGATTGTGGCTTGCTAGCATGAGAAGTTATAATTTATGGCAAAACTAGGCAATAGTAATAAAGGCCTTTGGCCTTTCTTGTTGTCGACACTCTAATGCATCATTACTGCCAGTGAAGCTCTAACGAGACTACTTTAAAGAGGTAAGCTAACCTACATCTAAAAATTTCAATATTTCTGTTATTTCAAGCTTGAATAGGAAACCTATTTTAAAAGCATTCTAAATACATGGTAATACTTATGAAAAATATGATTTTTATGCTATAAAATGTCAAAATGTCATGCTTGTATATTTTTAAGATAACCTTAAGATTTCTAATAATATAAAATTAGTATAGAAAACCTATTTATAGGTATTTTTCATATTCATGATGATGCTTATGAAAACTATGATTTTATGATATAAAATGCCAAAATAGTATGGTTAAAGAAATTATGAAGTGCTACTTTCTAATATTATGAAAGATTTGTACATGATCTAAGGAACTCATAAACGAATGAAGTATAAATTTGGTGGTAATATTGAAATAAAGTTACAAATTTTAGGAACTAGATGTACACTTCCACAAATTGATATAAATATGATATTCTTATAACACAAGATTTTAATATTTCGATTGTTTCATGCTTAGTTTAAGATATCTGAATTTTTTTATCATCTTATTTAGATAATTGACATAATAATAATAAAGTAATAATTTGATGCTTTAGAATATTAGGTTAGAATACATAGAACATATTAATATCATAAAAGTTGATATTTTAGTGTTCAAAGTTAATTTAAGTAGATTCTTAAAATGTGGTATTTTGATTTCATAAGTCCCCATTAGGAGATATAAGAAGTTAATAAATCTAAGTGGTGATATGATTGTGAAATAAAGTTAGAATGGCTATATTCTAAAGAAAATAAGAAGTTACACTGTATTTATAAATTATCATTGTAAATTGTGAATTAGAAAAGAGTGGAAAGTGAAAGAGAAATAGTTAAAAATCCTTAATGTAGTTAGACAATTCTAGATAAGTATATATATCTTATCACAAAACATGCATATATTATTTGTCTTGATTGAATGGTATATTCATATTTTCCTTATCAAATATATGAATTGTAAATATGTTCATACATGAGATTGAATCTAATTATAATTAAAGATTTTAAATCTTAATAGTTGTGATGGTTGACTGAATGATACATAGTTAAGATAATTGGCTTGTTAACATGTAAATAAGTATTCATATAACCATCTCATAAGACATAGTTGTTTTCTATCTTAAGACTTTGAGGTGGAAGCAAGGTACTATTGTTGTTTAATGCTACTAAATGGTATTAATGGTTAATAGAAATTACAATGGTAAATGATATAACTTGTGTTGTAATTAAGTTTATATTGTGATATGCATGATAGAAAATATAATGTGATATATATTGTGATGAGAATCAATTATTGTGGCCATGTAAAAGGGCATAAAGGTGTTGTTATATATATATGTGTATTATCATGTATTTTGATATTGCCTCATGATGATGGAATAGTTATTTTGTATGAATATTGCATTGAATCTTGTGATATATAGAGTTAAGCTCTAGTGAATTTATTATATTATAAATTATAACATGAATAACATTTGAAATGAGAATTATGATGAGCGTAATGATGTGAAAACTAGATGAAAAATTCCTAGTAAAAAAGTGGGTAGGGTATAATATTAGCCTAGGAGGAATAAAGATGGAAAGATGGGTAGGATATAACGTTGGATTGAAAGTCAAAATGTAGATACATATGTTTTCATTATCATTGTTATGCATTCATGAGGTGACATTGAAACTTATTTATGATTGAATATATCTGAATTAATATGATTGTAAAGACTTGATATGATTGAACCTCACTAGCTATTTGTAAATATGATGACCACCCAGAATAGGTTATGTGCATGATGGTATTAATATTATAAAGTTTGATGGCTATAATTATTATAAATTATGAAATGAAATAGGAAGCCTAACTGACATACAAGTAAACACTTCAATTTAAGGTTTAGTTTTGTATAATTTAAAATTTTAGAAAATTGGTTTGTAATTACTTCGTAATCCAATACTTAAATAGTAGATGACTATTTATATAATGAGTTATGGGTTTAGTAGTGGTAGATATATACTTACTGAGTTTTTGTAACTTACTTCATTTTATTTTCAATGTTTTTAAGTTGAAACAAGTATTTTAAGCTTCATTACATCTATAGGAATCAAAGACTGCTTGGTTAGAGGATTTGACAGTTAGGGTTCTCTTAAGATTAGGATCAAGATAGAAATCAAGATTATGTTGATTCAGTATTTGATGTGTTTAATTATTTATTTATGTATATATTTTGAGGTTATGTAGTATTGTAAGTGTATGTGATGTTGTCGTATCTTTAAAGAATACAAGTTTTGTATTTTACACCGTGTAACCCTTGAGAAGTATTTAAAAATAAGAGAAACTCAATTTATTTTTCTATAAAAATTTAAAGTATGATTTGAGTTTTGATGAAAAGGATCTTTTTGTTGGATAAAATTAGAAAAATCAATGTTAAGACTAGTGAAAACTAGATATTGGGATTCATGCCGGTTACAATTGAACTTGGGTCATGACACATTCATACAATTTAATATAAAAAAATCCAAATTTAAAGAAGAAAAAATATGAATAAAAACTATTCATTTATAAATTAAAATTATATCATAATATCTGTGAAAGTTTTTAATCAAACCTCACAACTTCTTAAGCATTATCCCTACATTTCTCTATATCTTTATTAAAGTTCCCACATAACTTTTATAGATATTCATAACATTATCACTCTCATACCTTAAACCTTTATCCAACAAAGATACTTATATCCTAAAATATTTGTTTAAAAAACACTTACAATCCTACTATAACATAAAAACCTAATTTAAATAGGAAGATAACTCACCATATAAAACTAACACAAGTTAATAAAAATTAAATTTAGGTCAAACTCAAAAATCTACATGTTAACATAAATTCCATCAATTTTATCAATTTTTGTGCTCCACTTTTTATCAAACAAGACTAATTATAACCTATCAACCACATAAGTTTTCCATATCATAATTTCCTCAAATTGCAATAATTATTTTCTAACAAGTGACTTCATTATAACTAAGCATCATAAGCTACATTAGAGTCTATTAACTATCTTTTTATTTACATGAAAACTAAATTTTATGCACACTTCATGAGTTGGTTTTATTTCTTCAAATCTTTATTTCAATCATTAACTAAACTCTCTCTTATCTAGACTAAAACCACTTATAATCACTTATAAATTGCATTACCATTCATTATCTCTCACATGAACTTAACTAACTACACCCATATCATTAATATTCATCATCTTTAACTCATTCATGATTGAACCAACTATCTCTATATCATTCATCAACATTCTTCCATAATTCTCGTGTACTATTGATCTAGCTCTATAACATAACCACTTTTCATCTAGCAACATTTAACTAAACTATTGTTGTCTTAAATTACCACACTCGCATTTTATTAAAACATGCTTTAATACTAGTTACTTGGAAAAATATGTCTTTCTAAATGAACAAGAACTAGGGAGGCAAAATCAATAAGTAACATGATAAAATATATAAATAATTTAACATGGAAAATTTTGAAATTTTAAAGGAAAGAATTAAGGGTGACAAGAATTCTACGAAAAATTCTGATTATAAGATAATATGTATGAAAGCTCTTAAACATAGCCCCATAGCTTCATAACCACTATTTTTACATTCTCTCAAACCTTTATAAGAATTTCTACATAACCTTCATGAACTCTTACAATGTTTTATTTCTCATATCTTAGATTCTTGTCCAATACAAATATTTATAATGCAAAATATTTACTTAGCAAGCATTTAAATTCTATTCCAACATAAAGACTTAACTTTAATAGGATAATAATTTGTAATAAAAATTTGGTACAAATTGATAATAATTAGGATTTGGAGAAAATTGATAATATTACAAGATTACGATTCTACATCAATTGATAAACATTGGTTATAAGACAAATTAACATCTATATAAATATAGTGACATTTTTTGAAATTATTGAAACAAATAAGATAATGATTACTAAAAAAAATTGATATTTATAGCAACGCGATAGCACTATTAAAATTTACATGAGAACTTAAGATGGTGGTTAAATTAAAAATTGACATCTTTTTGTTATGGTCAACATGTCTAAAAATTGAAGTGATATTAAAATGCTAGTTATATATGTATATAACTAACGTTAAAAGTAAATGTGAACCATTATATTGGAAAAGATAAAAAAACTTAAGACATCAATGTTTCAAATAACTAACGTTGAAATTAATTACTTAATATTATTTTTATAAATATTTTCATAACTTGATATATCAATTTTGTATCAATTTGACTTCATTTATTTAAGATTTCAGTTGTCAATTAAGCAATTGATGTGTAATTATTTTATTTGCATAATTTTCATTTGATCTTTTATTTTTCATCATTTTTATTTTTTGAAACCCACTTCCTTGACATCATCTCCACCCTTAAAATTTCTCTAGTAAGTCTCAAGCATTTATCACATCTCTTTTGCACTTAGAGTTAGCTCTATGGTCGTCTTAATCATTAACAAAATTTTTAACTACATTTTTCTCTCTTATTTTCATTATATTTTTTAATATTAAGTGATTAAATCTGACTTTATCTAATTAAGATGCATGTGTATATGTATAATGACATTATGATAGCCTCATTTATCGCTAAGTTTAGGAGTATATTATAAGTTTAAGATTATATTATATGATTCTTTTAGGGTTTAGTTATACTTGGGATATATGATTTTGGTATTCTTTGTTTGGAGGTTATATCTCTATCATTTTTACTTATTGCTTTTATCATTGTATGATATTGTATCTTTGTAAAGTGTTAGATTTATCATATATTTGAATGATTCTAGTTTACTCTATAGTTATGTAAATTAGTAGAAGAGTTTGTGATCACTAATGTAATCTTAGTTTAATTGCTTATCATGCATGTTATTTGTTTTACCATGTAATTTAATGTAACATTTGTTATGAGGATTAATCTTATATTTGCTACTTTATTCATCATTGAATAATGTCAATCTATAACTTTATTACATATATATAATTTATACTATTTTTTTTTGCTAAATCTAGAACATGAATCTTTTTGGAAAGGAAGTTACCCTTACCAAAAGAAATATTAAGGTTCCCATAACCTTAAAAGGTAATGTCACAATGTGGTCTAAAGATGAGAAATTACATATTGAACTCAATCAGAAATGGCAGATGGAGAGAGAGAGAGAAAATGTCAACCATGATGTCAGTTATGTTGGAATCATTGTATAGTCTATAATATCAATAATTATTCCTTATTAGAAGAAAGTTCCTCTAGGATTGAAGGATGACATTTAGGAGGAGGTCTTAGTATGTGCACTTTATTTGGATGCCTTTGTACTATAAGTATGAAAAAATAGATTTGTAATATACTCATATATAATTTGATCTTTTATGTGTGTTTTTTGTGTAGAGTTCTTTCCATATTCCAAACTCAAAATTGATATGCAGAAAAACACTATCATATGTATCAACCTTGTAAAGGGATTTCAAAGTAATTTTAAGTAAGAATATATTAATCCTATAATCATGACAAAAGTAGACTTGATACAATAATGGAACTATATCAACAAGAAATTATGAGAGAAGTTCTAGGAATAATGTGCGGATAAATATTTCAAGGTAAAATTTTTACATCCTATTCTAATTCATTTCAATCAATTATGTTTGTATGTCATTTATACTTATGCCTTAATATGTCTTTTAGTTAATAAAAGTTAAGTAAATCTAACCAAGAAAAGTGAAGGAAGAATACATATCCACACAGGCTCTTTCAAGGAGGTTACAAGAAATTAGAAAAGAACTTGTTAGTTAAGAAGCGTGATTGAAGTTGAGTAGGATAAGGATGTTAGTAAGGTATACTCCATTTTTTGGGTAAAGTTATGAGAGCAATAAAAAGTAAATAAGTAGGGGCAATACACAACCGTAAAAAGTCATATCGTTATCAAAAGGATTGTAAATATTAATATTTATATCAAAATGCATTGTTTAATTTTAAAACTTTCATTTCAATCAAGTTAATTCTAATCATCTATTCTTTATAAATTATTATAAGATACTTTCATGCAATAGGCCTTCAAGGATAGGTTTAAGTTATATAGGAAGAATGACATTGTAATGGTAACTTTAGGAACTAAAGAGCATCCCAATAGGGATAGCTTTAGCCTATCAAAATGCCATCTAGTTAGACATGTGAGTGTTGGTTAAGTGCTTTTAGAAGTGAAAGTTACCGAAAATGTGTCATAAAAATGCAATGCAAATTTTGAAGTAAGGTTATAGCAAAGGAAGGATTAGTACTTTAAAAGTAATAGTAGTTATAGCCACCAGCCAAGTTATCTTATCCTCTGCAAGAGCAAAAAGCTAGCTAGCATACTACATATCCAAATTTCATGGTATCTATCTAGTAAGCCTATAGGTCCATTACTTCTATAGATGAGTTGGCTTTTGTAATGAGTGCTTAGCTAACTAAGTGGACTTCTAATTAAGGGGTACTGACCCCTTGTATAACTAGTAAAGAGGATGCACCATTGCTTATAGCTCTGAAGCCTACAATAAAAGAATTTTTGAAGATTGTATTGAGGTAAATGTCACCCTTTAACCCTTAAACTTTTTCATATATGTGTATGCATGAATTGAGTTTCCTATGGTAGGGGTTCCATGATGTAGGATAGAGCTTAATACACTCTGATGGTAGTGAGATCACCTTCGTAAAAAGGTTACAAATATGAGGATTTTGGTAGGTCGTAAGCTATACCATTAACCATTACTAAATAATTAAGTAAAAATGGTGGCCAGCAAGCCCTTGGTTTCTAAGGTTAGGGCATTAATGTCAAATGATATGGTCTAAATAGTGGAAGAATCTCATAGGATCTTCATCACATGGCTAAAGGCTTTAATTCAATATCTAGTAAAGGTATTATCTTGTATTCTTCCTATCATAATTTTTTAATATTTTTTAAAATTATTTTAGTATTATTGTGTAAAACCATTAACTATCGTTATTTGTGTATTAGTGATCTTCTAAATCGTGTTTAGAATAAGCTACAAGTGTGCCTTAATAACTTTAGGGGCAAGGAGGCCTAAGCTAAGCTTTTGATTAGGGAGGAAGTGGTAGAATTAGAAAGTCTAGTTTTTGCTGAAAAAGTTTTCATCAAGCAACTGCTAAAATTCGAAGAGCTTGATGTGACTTACATTTAACTTTTAATCACATAAGTTTATATTATCTTCTTTGATCAAACATAAATTAATTAAAGCATTATTATCTAAATATAAGTTTAGCTCACATTTATCCTTTTGCAAGCATTTCTATAATATGTTGCCATTGAAGAATATTACATATAGATTCCTAAATCCATATCAACTTGATAAGTAATCCACATTAGACGAGGCTATAAGGTATGAGTATATTGGTATGGCTTTATTGCATAAGCCTAAGAAAAAAATGCTATTTCACGCCATACCATAAAGGGTAAGTTTTACTTATAAATCAGTTATGATATTTTTTTTAAATAAATTTTGATAGCTTGTTATGATGTCACTAGAGAGCAAGTTTATCTACTAGATGGATTCTTTATTGAGATATGTGTAATCTAAATTGAAAAATTTCTTGGAAAGAGCTTTAACCATATTTTACAAGTAGTTCTTGACAGTAAAGGTGGGTAAATCTTTCTAATGAATAAAAGTGAAGCTATATTATTTATAATAAGATTATATCATATTTGACTTGGAAGATTATGCACTAATGGCATTAAATTGACTTCTTGTTTTATTGTAGTACCCTAAATAGTCTGAAAATGTAAATGTGGCTATTATGTCATACACTACATGCATGATTTAATGTTTACTTTTAAACTTCCCATAAGATAATCACTTACTTATTTACAACTTATGACATACTAGCTTAATTAATTAAGTTAGTAATTGATGATAGTATACTAATTGTGTATAAATTGCAATACTTTGAGAATAAGTACAAACGATACACTCAGTAATAACTTGATGATGTTAAAAAGCTTTAGGCACAATATTTTCTCTCAATTAAAGCTCATCCACAATGAATGACTTTGAGTATTCCTAAATATGACTAGTGTTATAATTAATTAAATTGCTATAAATTAATTGTTGATAATTGGTTTAGTTGTAAATGACTTGTTGTAACTTATAATTTGATGTGTAAATGAGAGTTCAAAAATTTTGTATAAAAGCCTTATTAGTTATGCTATTATTAATTTCTATCTCATTTTGTAGCTATTTTGTAATCTATTAAATATCAATTAGCTATTTCTTATATGCCAATTAGTTATTTCTAATTAGGTTTTTTAAAAAGAAATTAGTGTGCAAAAAAATGTCATTTTCTATTTAAAATCAATGTCTTTTAATTTACAATGTCAATTATTTATATAATAATTGACATCATTTTATTTATTAGTAAGATGATGTCATTAAACTTTAGGCATCAATTTTTTTACAAATAATTGACATCTAAACCCAATATATTAGTATGAGTTGAAAATAAAAAAAATTAAAACAATGATGCTATTTGCAAATTTCATCCCAAAACTCTTCCAACCCTAAAATAATTATCTTTGAATAGGTATGCTTTCCTTTTAACTTGAAGATGTTTCTTTTTTATTTGTTATTTTTTCTTACCAAATGAAAGGGCAACCAATGCTGAATGTGGGATTTAACATTTGTCATATCTAGTATATTTTATAAGCTAATGTAATAGATATTTAGAATGTAAGATACATTAGAGAATTTTAACTATACCATTTATGATTGCTTTATAAGCCATTATAGTTGGCATTGTTTTGTTGACTGCTTTGGTGCATACTATTTAGAATATATACTGGTAAATGAAAATAAATCAATTTAAAGTATTTGCAAAATTTTAAATTTTCTTTTACTAGTTTTGACTACATTGAATACTTCTATCAAGTCTTTCAATTAAGCCCTTCAATATTAAATACAAGTCAAACATTATTGCTACCTTTTTCTCTACCATGGTGAATAATTTCATGTTTAAATATTGTCTTCGCTTGAGAACTCTATTTATTATCACTAAATAATAATAAGAGGTAATAGAGAATCATAGGAAAATCTATAATGACGAGATTGGTGGGGTTAACATCTAGCGTAGTTGTTAATCATCAATGAAAACTAAGTTCAAAAAATTCTAAATATTAATAGGTACAAAAGAATTAAGTTGAAAGTCATTCCATAAAATAACATCAGCTAAATTCGGGAAAAAGAAAAATGTTATAGTGCTACAATCTATTTTTTCCTAAAAATTTCTAACCAGGACAAGCACATAGATGCTTATATTGAGTACATGGAGTCCAATTCTACATAATGATTACCAATGATACATTTCCAAAATAGAATTCAAACACCTGCAATATATAATTTGTTATTCGATCATATTTTAAGAAGCAACTTTGATTTTCCTATTACAATTACAAATGAATGCTTGGAAGTTTGATTTTAACTTGAGTAAGAAAATAAGTCTCCTAAAGCCTAACTTAAGCTTGCTTACTTTTATGTTAGACCAGTATTCCAAGCTTGGTTAAATCCATGATAACATATCAAACATCATAATTGTATTATTTAGTTGATAACAATATTTAGAGCTTACATTCAAAACTTAATAAAACTCACATTCCAAATATAAGACAATAGAACACACAATTCAGCCAAGAAAAATTATAATTTCATTCCAAGGTAAGGCATCATTACATTTTCGTGTTACTGCCATTACATTGCAAAATAGAGCACCCTATAAACTTCATTATGATATTGCATATTTCATAAAAATAAATCTTAAACTACAAAGCTCTTTCCATCCTACAACTAAGCCTTTACTTCTACCAAACTATGCTATAACTTTTAGCAATAGAAATGTAACATTATAACCACAAAGCTAGTGAAACATAAGCCCACAATATACAATTTTTGCCTATCTTCTAATAAATCAACCTTCTTTAGTAATTTCTTGATTATTTTCTTCTCGTATTCCAGTACCTCCTTGTCATGCCAAGCAAAGAAATTGTAGTTGCATTTTCCACTAATGCAACCATAAAAACGACAACTAAGATTGTCATCAATCCATGATGTTCTTATCATTACTTCTTTCCTATAGTAGCAATGCTTTGATGTTTTGCTTCTCTTGACAGAATCTTTTGAGGTTTCAATTTCTCCATTCATGTATTACAACTGCAATAGATTTAGGGCGGTTGACATTTGAGGAAACAAGCCTTAACTTATGCTGGAGAAAGAAAATAAGGCTTGAACACTTGATTGGCAAGGTGTGGTCCAACATAGGCTATGTGGACCTTACTTTTTCTTAGCACTAATTGCAACACTAGGCAGTTACCTACCATGTAGAATAGATTTATTAAAATCCAACATCAATCAGTGACTTAGGACCACATTTGGGTCCATTCTAAAGTTTGAGAGATTAAAATTGAATTATATATTTAAAAGGGACCAAATGCGATCAGTTCATATATTATGAGGACAAAAAAAGTAACTAAACCTTTAGTCTATTGTTTCATAATCTACCATATTTTGTTTCCTTTTATTTTGATGTAACTTTTATAAATCTATATAGATAAGAAATTTAATTTTATTTATCTTCTTAAGCATTTAATCATTTGTCTACTATTTATTTATATAAAAATATGTATGATCATTTTCTTAAAATTTAATAAATATTCATCGCATTTAGACAGATTAAATTCAACCATGTATTTTTAAGAAGTATCAATCTCATATATTGAGTGACATATATTAAAATGGTATTTAGTAAATCACCCATCTATGATTAGGGTAGTGAGTATAATTTCTCATAATTTTTAAACTTTTGTTATAAAATTTATTATTTGAAATTGTTGTCATTAGGGTTTTGTAGCTTTTTATGATATATTATCTTCTATTTTTAGGTATTTTGTTCTAGGAGGTGGAATATAGAGCTGATAGGAAACATTTGAAAGGGAAGAATTGGCAGAGGAGATTAAAGTTGAGTGAGAAAAATTAGGGTGGGGAGTGAGGTGAGGTTGGTGTGGAGGTAAAATATACCATATTAATTATTAATATAAATTGAAGTAGTATATATTAATAAACATCAATTATTTATAAAAAAATTAATGTTAATTGTTTCTATCCACATCTTTAACAAAAGATACAATGCCAATTTTTTATATAATATAATTGACATTGTTATAATATTTTATAATTATTTTGTAATTAATGTGAAATTTTAATTATAATGGCACTTGATTAAACATCTGTCATAAATCGACATCAAATCTTTTAAATATCTGGCATTAATCATGATAGTGTTAAATTATGAGAAAAATATGAAGTTCAAACTTCATAAAATGTTGTAATTTTTTTTTTCTTTAAATCACGCAACCTCCCCTAGGAAATATGGAAACAAAGCTTGAAATATCAATATGTTGATACTTAGGACTAGGCGTAACCAAAAGCAACTACGTAGAAAGTGTAGAGAAAAGAAGCACGTGAAAGACAAGGAGGAAGAGGAGAAAAATTTGGTTCCGTTGAAAGTATTTGTATAGATTCAAATCTTGACCGAAGCAGACAAACCGCTAATTCATTACTTAAATCAATATTAATTTTAAAAATATAAATTATATATGTATGTTAATAATTTGTATTTAAGATAATAAAATATATACAAGTAATAATAATAATTTATATTAGATTTTAAAAGTAATTTTAAAAAATAATATAATTTCAATTAATGTAAAATTATAAAAATATTATATTTTAATTATTAAAAAATCATAATTTTTGAAAAAGTTAAAATTGAAAAAATCACTTCAATTCACATCAATCCTGTGATTAGTTTCCATTAATTCACATTTATTTATAATTCAAACATCTTAATTAAAATGGTTAACATGTCGATTCAATGCTGATCTACTCTAATTTTTAATATTATATATATATATATATATATATATATATATATATATATATATATATATATATATAAGATGTATATTTCGATATTATGAAAAAAATGGTGCTACGGGTAAGGACTCTTTAATTTCTGTGCACTCTGCCATTATAAAGATATATTATTGGGTTGAAAAAAAAAATCAAAGGCACCAATGCATGGGCATCGATGGTCTGCATTATGGAAACCCTGACCTTAATACATTATTTATTCTCTATTTAATTACTTAGAAAAAATTATGATATATTTTGTTTTAATACAGTGATATATCAATGCATCACTAAATTTATTTATTGATATATCATCATATAATATATGAGATTAAATTCTAAAAAGAAATAAAATTAATTTCCTGACTCAGATTTGGCGGTACAATCTCTTCCATTTATTCATTTATTTACACTTAACTTTATGAACGTGACCCAGATCATTAAACGTAATTAATTTTTTTTTTCTAGGAAAAATGAAAAATCAATTTTTTTAGTGACAGTAGTGTGATAGGTTATTTATCACATACACAATAACATTGAAGAAACAAATATAAAAAATCACTGCTTATGCAAAGAAAACAGGAACCAATTTTTTGTTTGCCACCCATACGGTTATAAAATGGAGGTGTTGTTTTGCGATTTATACATTCGAATTTGGGAACCCATGTCTAGCGTAGCGCAAGATCCCGTAGATCCAACGGGATTGAACAGTTGCAATAGAGAGTTAGGGTCCATTTGAATAGCATGATAATATAGAACATCATAACTTAGAATAAAATAATAAGATAAAATACTATTTAATATTTAATATGTAAATAATATAAAATTATACAAGTGTTTGTTATCATGCCCATATAATATGAATTGAATTAAAAAATATTTGTTTGGATAAAGTTATTTTCAAATAATGTTTGATTATTTAAATTATATATTTTTGAAATTAATAAGGGATGATAATGGTCAATGATAGTACATAGACAAAGGTAATAATTAATAATAGTAAATGAGTGATAAGTAGTGATTAACAAATAACAGATCAATAGGTGATTACGAGTTGTGTTCAATGATAGCAAGCAATAACAAGTAATGGTCAACAATAATGAGTAACGGCAAAAAATGGTAAATGATTATAGATGGAAGCAGACAATCATAAATGATAATAAATGGTAGTTAGTTATATTTAAATATAGTGATTAATTATAGATGATGATCAATAATGATTGATGCTAAAGATGGATAGTCAATAATAATGGTGGGTAGTAGTTAATCATAATTAATAGTAATATGTGATAATCGATAGTAATCAACTATTAGTTCACAACTCATTATTTGTTAATAACTTCTCATTTTGTTTCATAATATTATCATTTGAAATTATAAAAAAAATAAAAGAAAAAAATTTACTCTTATTCTATTAGTTCCTTATATATTCAAAGGAAATTAATAATTTTATCTTATATCAACAAAATAAAATGATTTGATTAGATTAAATTATCCAATTTAATAGAGTTATCTAAGTATCTGCTAAAACTGAACAGTAGATGTTTATATTATCCACCGTCTCTTGTACTTTGCTGCAAACATGGTCTTATTGCCTTTCAGGCATGGTATTGCTTGCTGCATGAGATGCAATAAAGAGGGCATCTAGATCACAAGATATTTATATTAAATATTAGGTTAAATTGTGCTGTAAATACCTATAGTTTCAGTTTTTTTCTATTTAGATACTCATAGTTTGATAGTTTTGAATTGGGTACTCACAGTTTTAAAATTGCTGGAAGTGGCCTCCTGCTGTTAGTGTACCGTCAAGAGCTGCTGATGTGGCCAAATTTTTTTATGATGTGGCTGTGTATTTTGGTAACAAATGCCACCTTGGAAAATGAATACCAGAACCAGCAAGTAACTATGCACTATACACCTGCTTGGACGGCTTCTCTCACGACAGCGCTGATAAGCAAATCAGAAATTCTCTCAAAAATGGCCAAGTTCATGTGGAGCACATGTGCAGTAATGCCTTGGCTATGATCAAGAACATGACTGATACTGACATTGCCGAGTTTGAGAGGAAGATGGAAGTTATCGAGAGGAAATTGATGGCGAAGACGACAGCTGCGGAGGAGGAGGGCGGCCAAAGTGGGTGTCGGCATTGGACAGGCGGCTACTGCAGTCAATGACACTGACATCACATGTGGTGGCGGCGGCGGCGGATGGGAATGAGGACTTTAAAACGGTGGCAGAGGCGGTGGCAGCTGCTCCTGAGAAGAGTAAGAAGAGATATATTATCAAGATTAATGCGGGGATTTACAGAAAGAATGTGGAAGTGCCAAAGAATAAGACAAATATCATGTTTTTGGGGGATGGGAGGGCCAATACTATCATCACCAGAAGCAGAAATATTGTTGATAGAAGCACAACTTTTCAAGCTGCTCCTTCTGCATTCTCCTTTTCTTCTTCCTGCTACATCACTCACGGTGCCGTTTTCCAAAACAACGTCGGAGCACTTTTACGAGGAAATGGGGCTGATTCATTTTCCAAGGTGGCATTTGTTACCAAAATACACAGCCACATCAGAAAAAAAAATTGGCCACATCAGCAGCTTTTGACGATACACTAACAGCAGGAGTCCACTTTTAGCAATTTTAAAATTGTGAGTACCCAATTCAAAACTATCAAACTATGAGTATCCAAATAAAAAAAAAACTGAAATTATAGGTATCTACAGCACAATTTAACCTAAATATTATTTAATGGATGAATGAGATTATTTTAATTTTGTTCCGCACTTTCAATTGTAATTTGTAGTTACAGTTTTTTTACAGGGGATGATAATTAATTATTGAATGTAAATTGATGAATGTAAATATATTATATTTAAGAGATACATAGGGAGGGGGTTATGAGTTATGACCAAGTGCGAGGAGATTTATTGTTTCGGAGAATGAAATTATTAAGAATCTTAAAAGGTTGGTTGAGTTCAACTGCCAAAAGGTGAACTTAGAATGTGTGTGTTTATGAATTTAATTAAATACTTAGGCTTATTTTTCATTTCTAAATAAATATTTTTGGTCATTTTACTGGTTGATTATATGATAAATTATTAAAGTATGAAATAAAAATTTAACCAATACGATTAAATTAAATTCATTTAAACTGAAAAATATACTTGATTGAAATTATATGTTTTATTCTCTAAGTAATTTTACATCTTTAATTGTACTTTTTAATTTTTATATTATGATTTAACTATAATTGATAAAACATTTGCAACACTGGACAATTAAAAATAAAAAATTTTAAATTAATTGTGGTAGAAAATTAATTACAAATAAAATTAAACTTTAGGACCTAATTAAAATATAAATGTAAGGACAAAATTACAAACAAGAGAAATCATAAAGATAGAAGTCTTAATTTAAATATAAAAATAGTTAAAAATAATTTTCCTAGAAAGTAAACTTATTTTTTAATCAATATAATCTAAACATAAGCATTCATATATATTTTAAATTTCACACACATATATAGTTTTCAATTTGATTTAGTTATAAAATAACATATATTTAATTTTAAATACATAAACAATAATAATACATATTTTGTAGTTTACCTTATCATTTTCTTATCATTGTTGTTGATCATATCTTATTTTATTATACTTTTATTTAAGTTTATATATGTATATTATTTTTAAAAAATTTTACTATGTTATAAATTCAAAAATTATTATTCTTATATTATTAAATAATGAAATAAATTTTAAAAATGCTAAAAATATATTTACATTATTCAAAATACCTCAAAAATATATTTTTTACATGTTTTAAATTTAAACATAAAAATTTAATTTAATTTATATTTTAAATTATTGTTATATACAAAATAGCCATAAAATAAAATTATAATATAAATATTAAATATATAAATTGATAAGATATTTAAAAATGGTATTTTTTTATAAAAAAATTAACTATAAAATTATGTATATCATTTCTTGCATGTACATAAAAATTATATATATTTATTTTTATTATTAAAATTTATATTAATATTTAATAAAAAATTATTTTTTAATTTAATTTTAATATAATATTAAATTGAGATTAATACAAGTGGTTAAATTTATTTTATTTTTTTAGAGAAAATCAATTCTATTACATATATAAAAATGCTGTATAGTGATTAATTATTTCAGATAAATAATTTTCAAATTGTTAAATTTTGTATTAAATTATATAAATGTTTATGTTTATAAAATTAGTTTCTTATATTTTATAATATTAATTCCCCCCCCCCCCCCTATTTGTATATTTTTTTATCATACAGTTCCAGACGTGTAAATCACAGATGCGACGCTTCCTTCTGCCTAGTCCATGTTAATTACGTGGGAATGAACAAGCTTTTCAAACAAGAGCAGCAATTTGAAAGCTAACCGAATGAGTACTATGCATCACACGTGAACTGAAATAGAGGGCAGTTTAGTAATTTGACCCACATTAATTATCCTAGAAATTCAAAAAAGTAGGCAAACAAAGGTCAGTGAAAATTCACCCTCCCAACGCCTCAACAAAACCCAAACACTATCAACTCTCGAGAATCTCTGCACAGAAACACCACCCCACACCCTCTTTTTTTCTACAAAATTCCTCACTTTTCTCTCTCTCTCTCTCTCTCATCAACCTACCTCAGCAGTCCCATCTGATCTCATCCATGGAGATCCCTAAGAAATTACTCAAGTTCAAATTCCACTTTCTCATAGCTCTTCTCTTCTCTTTCGCTCTCTTATCTCTCATCCTTTTAGCTCCCAGATTCCTCGATCTGTTGGTCTATTTCTGGCCACTCTTTCTCTCCACTGCTTTAGTGCTCGCCCTCGTTCTTGTCTTTGCCAAGACCTCTCCGCTGCCTTCCTCCGACGGCCCCGGCGAGGGCCTCCTCAATTACGTCACCGACCACCACGAGCTGCCGTTGGAAATCCACAACAAGGCTGATTAGAGAACAGTCTGAGTGCCAGCCTGTCTACTGTCAGTATTTTCTACTATTTAAGATGGGCATTTTAGTAAGAGAAATGGTGAAAGCGATGTGACTGTAATTTCTTTCTCTAAGCTAGTATTATAATTCTCACTTTTTATTTTTCTTTTTTTTTTTTAGTTTGAACTTTTAGCTTCTATATTTTTTATCTTTTCCAACCTTTTAGTCGTGGTTGTTGATGGTTTTTTTCTATTTTTCTTTTTTATTATGTGTAATCTTTATTGTTAGTAAAGCTATTGAGATAATTTTGTTTGGAAAATTGTGCTCTCACTAATTCAATTTCTGAATAAAACCCAATGGGGTCAATCATTAAGCAACTAGGTAATTTTATTAGACAAGCTGTAATGCAAACATAAATTTTGGGTAAAATTGCTGTCGTGTGATCTGATTTTCAGGTTTATGATTTTTCATTATTTCATTGATTCGCATTTTTATTTTCACTTTTCCACTTACATTTTCTCCCATGCAGGTGAAATTCAAAATTTTAACTTTGATTTGGGTGCGCTAGAAGAGTGAAAATTGAAAATAAAGTGTAAAATAAGATTTTATTCTTTCGTGTACTTATTTAACTTGATGGGAGTGTTGTGAATGTGAACATAACTCTTCAAGTTACAATGTAAGCTGTGAAATATGCGCGATGCAGAAACTTAGGATTAAGATTGAGATAGTGACCTCACAAGAGTAACGATTTTGTTACTTGTTGGTGATATAGTTAAGTCATCTGCCTTTTTTCCTCCCCATCCTCATTCTGTCTGTTCATTTATCATGGATTAGGGCTTTGTATGGATTATAGATGAGCTGAGTAGAATATATTTATGTTTGAGATCTTACTCTAACTTAATTTGGGGAATCTAAAAACTTTGAGGTGGAGTTTGAATTGAATATAAATTTAAATAAATTTATTTGAATTTAAATGAGAAGTATATCATTTAGTTTAAATTTCTATTCTAAGTTTAAAGTAATGGAATTTAAACTCCAATTTAAATATAAATTATAAATGAGGTTAAATGAGCTCAAATGAATTTCATCAAGCTTATTTTTTATTTAATATATATTATTGTATATTATTTATATTTTAATATAAAATTAATATATTATATTATGTATGTTATATTTATATTATTTAAATATAATATTAAACCTAAAATATGTTTATAATTCAATTTATTTAAAGATAAAAATAATTTGAGTCGAATAATATAAATTTAAAGTTGATATATATATTAATTAGAATTTAGTTCGGTTAAATTTGATTCATTAAATTTGAATCAAATTTTTTATAAATTTATTTTGAATTATTTTTGAATAATTTAATTAAATTGCATCCCTAACTTGATATTAAAATATTAAAATAAATGAAAATAATATTTCTCTTTTCGTATACTTCTTTTCTTGGCAAGTTTTATGTATATTTCATACGGCCAGAGAAATAACAAGTCATTTGATCCAAATAAGAAAAATTTTAAAATACGTTTTATTAAAAAGTATTTTTTAAAAAAATATAATTGTAAAATATCAAAAAAATGAAAGTATTTTATTTATTTAATATTAAATATAAAAAAATTTAAAAAAAATATTTTAAAAAAATTTATTTTTTTATTTTTAAATTTTTAAGTATTATTTATTATTATTAATATAAATGATATATCATCTTTTTATTAATATATATATATATATATATATATATATATATATATATATATATATATATATATAATATGTTTGATAAAATAAAAAAAAACCATATTGAGTACAAATTCCATAAAGTGAGAGAAACATGCAATTATAGAAATGGAGACAGGTGAATCTTCCAAAATGGAGTCTCATGTATTATCATGAATTACCGTTTTTGAGTGGAGTAAGGGTTTTTAAATTTTTTTTGTAACTGTAGGCATGATATTTTATTTAATGTATATATGTAGATTTTTAGATTTAAATTTTAAATATGATAAAAATATTCTGTTTGAATCTTAATCATCGAAGGGGGAAGTTATGACCAGATATAATAAATATCATTGTATAATTTATGGTATGATTGAAAGTTAGTAATGAAAGACGGCAAAAGATTAAGAGAGGAAAATAAAGCGAATAAATATATGGTACACTCTGTGATTTATTTTTTCCTCTTGTTTACATATTTATAATATTATTTACATTTTTTAAAATTAGAGGAATAAAAAATGAATATTGAAAGAATGTGAAATTACAGAATTTAACTCTGATTCTATTCTCAATCACAATTTTTAAATAAGAAAAAGATTATAAGTTTATAACATGATCTTTTCTTTCTTGACTCGTTGTCTGAACGTTTCATTAATTTATAATTAAAAAAATGTTGTGTTAGATTTTTTTTTTAATAAATATGATTGGGAAATTGAAATATACAAATGAATGAACAAGAATGTATAGAACATGATAAAAGAGTTATATCTTTCATTATTTTCGAATTTTCTTTATAATTCAAAAGAGTATTTTGAAAAAGAAGATTAATAGATTGTTGGTTATCTACTTTCCACATTGCATATTTGGAAAAAGAAAAATAATACAAGTACCGATTCTGAATATATATATATATATATATATATATATATATATATATATATATATATATATATATATATATATATATATTATAGATTTGTTTTATCATCACATATTTAATGATAGTATTTCATTTCTATTTGAAATTCAATTTGATTTGTAAAAAAAAATTTTACATGGAATGGAATCTTTTAAGAAATAAATTATTGTATGAATTTCTTAAAAAATATTTAAAATTATTTAATTAGTACATAAAAATCGATACTTCGTAAAAAGTAATTTTTCATATCTTTGTTTAACTTTAAATATTATAAAAAATATTAATAAAATGATTACTATATTTTTAATATTATTATAATATAAATTAATAAATTTTAATTATTATTAATTATATTCAATGAATATAATATTATCATTGTATTTATATATAACATAAAAAGTAAAACATATATTTAAGGAAAGGTGAGTAGCAACTTTTCATATTTTATAAAAATTTATTTATTTAATTTATTAGATAATAATTAATTAAATAATTTGTTTTTTATTTTTTTAAAAATAAAAGTTTTTATATTAGTGAATCGAACCAATATGTCATTAGTAGCAAATAATAAGAGCAGCCTCGGATTCGCTCGCCGGAAGGCATATCTTCATTTATTTATTTAACTACTTTATTCTATTTTTTTAATATTTTAACAGAAGTCCTATCTACAGTTGAAATTTCAGTACATATAATATGTCCATACATACATATATTTGCAATCAATAAAATTTAGACACACGTGGCTTTTTTGAAAGAGATTTGCATTATTTAAGCATGCAGATAATTATGTTAATGAAACAAATTCAGTTTTTTCATCGTACTAATGTTTTTATTATGGATTTTGTTATGGTAAATTTTAGCGGATTTTTATAAAAAAATAAATATTTATAATTTTATATAAATTTTATAAAAATTTTAAATTTTTTTAAAGAATTTACCATATTTAATGAAAAAAATGTTAAAATGTATACCGATTCAACTTTTTTTTTTTTCCATATATGTTACAGCCCAGAAGAGACAATACCACATCCCACCATTTCTCCGGTCCGATGCGTCTATGAAAGTTTCGGAAGCGCATGTCACCGACCTTCCCTTGTCATTGGGTGATTATGATTATTTCAGGATGTATACGTTATTTCCACTGTCTTATTTTTCGGGGAAAGTATATATTATTTATTTGTATTTTTATACATTTTTTACTTAGTTTGTTTATTATTTTAAATACTATAATTAATTTATTTACACTTTCAATGGTTAGTAATATATTTATTTAAATTATTTTTATCCAAAATTTAATAAAATACTTACATTTATCATATGTTATTTATACTTCCTCATAATTTAGCTTAATTTAATATTCGCTCAAAGCTAATTTAACTAAAAAAAATAATATTATTAAAATTTATCTTTTGTTATTTACTTTTTGAATAGAGAGTATTTAACATGATTTTTTTTACATAAATTAGTTCTAACTGAAGATTAAATTGAACTAAAATATAGAAAGCAAAAAATTACATACAATAGATGAGTTTTTGTGTTAAATTTCAGATAAAAATAATTTAGATCATATATATATATATATATATATATATTAATAATTGAAAGTACATATAAATGAATTTTAATATTTAAAATTATAAATAAATTAAATAAAAATAGTAAAAATCAAATCATATATATAAATAAAATGTAATTTTTTCCAAACTTATTCCCTATACTTTCTTCTTCGTATGGATGTTAGGTCTGGGATTATATACCCCACAGCCATGGAATGGAGAGCGAGCGGTGAATAAATTCGAAAACGCGAATCCAGATTTATTTTATGAGTACAAAATTACAATTTAATATGAGTTAGTTTAATAAGAGAATATATTTTTTGGTAAATAATAAGAGAATATTTTAATTTGAATATAATATTTGGCTTCGAAAGTAGTACAGTCGTACGGTGCACCATGTGCGATCCACATCAGCTGCTGAGTGACCCTTATCGTTTTGATGGATATTGTTTTTATTTGTTCCGCGGTAAACAGCTGGAGCAATAAACAAAGGAGGAATGTTACGCTTACCCACGAGATTTACTTTCGTCCCGCCATCCGAAGTTGGACTGTTTGTTGCGGACTTAATTTTTATGGGCGCAAACGTGTTTAAGTGGCTCGAGTAACTACGTTCATAAAATAATTCTGATTTAAACCCAATTTTAAACGAATTAAATTTAATTAATATATAAGTTAAGTTTTGATTTTTTATTATTTGATTGAAATTATTTATGAATTTAAATAAGTTTAATTATAAAATATATTTTTTTATTTTTATATTATATTTAATTAATATAAATATAAATTTTACATTTTTAAAGTGTAAACAAAAATATATTAAATGAAATATTAAACTTATTAAACTTGTTTAATTTTATTTAAATTCATTTAGATTTATTTATAATTTGAATTTCACTTAAAATCTGAAAGTTTTAAGTTGAATTAAAAATTTAGATTAAATAATAAATTATTTATTTAAATTTAGTTAAATTCATGTTTAATTCAAACTTAATTTTTACTACCGAGCTCGAGTTCAAATATATAAATATTTGGTTTAACTTAATTCTCTTACATCTTTATTCGTAAGTGATTTTTGATCCAGCAAAATAAAAACAAATAATTGTAAATAGATAAAATTAAAAAAAAATTCCTTAAATAACAAAATATTAATAAAATAATATTTATATTATATAAAATTATAATTTTATATTTAAATATACAATTGAAAGATGAAATTATATATATATATAAACTATTTTTTAAGAACAAAATTATAATTTTATATAATTAAAATTTTATTTTACTAACACCTTATAATTTTATTTTAATTTTATCTTATAACATGTTACTCAAATCTTTTAACCCTAATCCACCATCCGCATTGCTTGACTTAGCAATGTCGTTAGAGACTGAACCATCATGTTAAAAATGTAATCCATTTCTCTTTTAGTATTTTTTTTTCTACAAGAAAATAAATTAATAATTGAGAGAAAAAATGTGAGGTGCAAAGATTTTTCTTTCTTTTTCATTTTTTATTTAGCCAAAGTTATAAGATATTCTTTGGAAGGCGCAACATTTTTATTTTTTTAGTTTGATAGAAAAAAAAAGACGCTTCCAAGGTTACCCAAAATTGTATATGCAGCACTCCCCCACTTGTGCAACGAAATAAATTCATGCCTCAAACCTGATTCTTGGAACCTCTCCTAGAAATTATCAAATCAGTAACCGACGTTTCTCTCACTAAAAAGTCAAATTGCTAAGCTACTAAATAAATTAGTGATAGAATGTTTCCGTTACGGTTCTCTAACAACAACTTTCTTCATTAAATATTCGTGAGGCTAGAAACAATTCACCGCTAATATTTGTGGGAAAAGATGTCTCTCGCTAATTGAATTTTCAGTTGCTATTTTAAAGTAGAAAAATATTATAATTTGGTTTATATTGCGAGACTTTAGTCAGGGAACACATTTCTTTTTAAATTTTGCGATAAAAATATCTCTCGCAAAATTCCTCATTAATTGTTATCATTGATTTTTAATGCCTTGTTCGACCATTTATTTTTTCCCTTGTTTTGTGAGGGAGACTTTGTCGCTAATCTCTCTCTAAAATTCATTTCTCATGTTTCGTGAGGGTTTTGTCCACGGCAAATCCCTTACTGGTAGGCCTTTTTTTTTCTCCGGTTTTTATTCATTTTTACATTATGCCTAGCCTTACAAAATAGAAGCAACAACAAACAATTACTCCATTCACTAGCAAGAAACTGCAAAAACGTCCAAAATATTCAAGCTTTCATTTTTAGAATCTCGTCCTCTCAAATGGTTTAACATTCCCATTATACCTATCAAATCTTGTGATCAAAGAATTGTACTACCCAAAAGGTAGAATTATCCTTTAATACCATTTCTCTAATTATACATACACTACTATATAATTACCTTTTAACATTGACATGTTGATATTGGTTAAAGTGAAATTACAAAACTATAATTTCTAATGAGGAAAGAAGAATGTATTTTATGAAAACTTAAGATAATGATTATTATTTACAATAGACATCTATTACAATTTACATATCGATTTAAATTTAGCCAATGTCTAAAGTTATGTAAATTACGTTTACTTTGAAAAATGTGATACATCATGTTGATTCAAATAAAAAACTAATATCATAATATTTTTTTATATTGTGATTAGAGAATTAACATCAAAAGAAAGGGAGAGAATCAATTTAGAAAATTAAGATATAATTAATATATTATTTTTTTATAAAACAGACATCATAATAACTTTTTACATTGACTCTTAGAGAACTGACTGTAGGAATAATTTTATATTAGAAAATTTTATTACTTGATTCTTGGTTGTGATTATAATTACAAATAAGTTATAGTGTTTAAATAATTTAAGTATAACAAAATGTGGAAGTAAAAAAAAATAGATGAAATACCTTGAGCTATAATGAATTTGATAGTTACAACAAATAAAATAAGATTTAGAATTAGATAACACCTTAACCTTCTCTCTTCTTACTCAAATAATATTATAATATTTGTGAAATAATGGGAGTTATACAAACTTATATTCATGAGTGAAGAGAAGGACCAAGAGCCCTATTTATAACCTTAATGACTCAACCTATCAAAGAGTCTTAACTCTTTACTCTTTACTTTCCCCTCGCATTTATGAATCCAATTAATTTGAGTAATTAAATGGAAGACCTTTCATATATAAAACCATCAAATGCATTCAAGGGTATATTAATTTTGCATAATGTGTATTTAATCCATATTTAATTTAGATAACTGACATTAATCTTATATAATGAATATTTAATTTAAATAAATAGCATTAATCATGTATAATGGATATTTAATGCATATTTAATTTATATAACTAACATTAATATTGTATAATGAATATTTAATGCATATTTAATTTAAATAAATGACATTAATCATGCATAACGAATCCAATTTATGATGATGTCTGTGTCCTTTCAAATGACTATAATTATTCTATAATATAGACTACATCTTTTCATATGGTCATGAAGATTATATTAAGTCTATTACAAAATCTATCATAATTCCAACATTCTCCCACTTGGCCGAATGAGCACATGAGCTCAATAAATTGTAATGCATTCATAGAAATCATGATCACTATAAAACTATAATGATTAATTACCCTTTTCTTAAACTTGTCACAAATATGGATCGTAGCAATTTTATACCTATAGATGATATAATTCTAATTATGCATCATAATATTTGCACGTCTCTAAGAAAAGCTTAATAAAGAAAGATATGAACAAATTCAAACCATCATGAACTAATACTGAATGTTCATATTAATGGTCCACTTTAATTACAAAACACAAGAGTCACCCCTTTTTCCATAACATGCACATATATAAAGGAGATAAGTTGAAATATGTAAATTATATTAATTACACAAAATCATTTCTATCAATTAGTCTCATAGATAATACATGATCTTTATAAACCTTAGGTGCCAATGTTTTAGTCATGGGATCTACTACCATCATTTTGGTACTAATATGTTGAATAGATACTTTGTTATTTTATACCCTATCACGAACAACAAACTATTGCAACTCAATGTGTTTTGATTTTCTTGAACACATGTTCTTAGAGAAGAAAACAGCAACGGAATTATAAAAACAATTATAAGGGAACTTGAAATAAAATCTATAATTTTTAGTTCAGTCATAAAATTTTTCAACCAAACAATTTGAGAAGTAGTTTCATAGCATGCCACAAATTCAGTTTCCATGGTTGAAGAAGATGTCAAAGTTTGCTTTACACTTTTCCAAAAAATGACTCCTTTAGCTAACAAGAAGATATAAGCAAATGTGGATTTCAATGTATCCACACAACCCATAAAATCTGAGTTACAATAACTAACCACCTCAAGCGAATCATTGTATTGATAAGTTAGTATATAATTCTTAGTGCATTGAATATAACGTAACACCTTCTTTATTACCTTCTGGTGATCCATTCCAAGATTACTTTGATATCTTCCTAGCATCTAACTGCATAGCTAAGATTTGGATGAGTGCACATTTGAGCATACATTAAACTTCCAATAGCAGAGGCATATAAAATAGATTCCATTTCCTTTTGCTCAAGTTTATTTTATGAACCTTGACTTTGACTTAATTTATCACTTTTTACAATGGGAGTTGGACTTGGCAAACAATTTTGCATATTAAATCTTTTAAGAATTTTGTTAAAATAAGTCTTTTAAGATAAACTAAGTAATTTGTTAGACCTATCTTGATAAATTTCAATGCCAAGAATATAAGAAGCATTTTCCATATCCTTTATTTCAAAATTCTCAAAAAGAAAAGTTTTAGGTTCATGTAATATAGCATGATCCTTACAAGCAATTAGTATGTCATCCACGTACAGAATGACAAAGACAAGCTTCCTCCCACTGACCTTCAAATATATACAATCATCAAGTTCATTGGCTTTAAATCTAAAGGTTGTAATGGTATTATGAAACTTTAGATACCATTGACAAGAAGCTTGTTTAAGTCCATATATAGATTTTCTTAATTTACATATTAAATGCTTATTCTCCCTTTCCTCAAATCTTTTAGGTTGCTACATATATATTTCTTTAACTAGATTCCTATTCAAGAAAGCCATTTTCACATCTATTTGATGTAACTCAAGATAAAAATGAGCTACTAGTGCCATAAGAATCCTAAAAGAATATTTCTTTGATATTGGAGAAAAGGTTTCATCATAATATATTCCTTCTCTTTGAGTAAAACATTTAGTAACAAGTCTAGCTTTTTATCGATCAATATTGCCTTTGGAGTCCTTTTTGGTTTTGAAAATCCATTTACATGGAATTGGAATAACCCCATTAGGCAAATGAACTAATTCCCAAACTTTATTTTTTTGCATTGATGCCATTTTATCCTTTATGGCATCTAACCACTTATCAGATTTTTTACTTCTTATAACTTGTTAAAATGTTATTAGATCATTTTTAATTCCAATGTCAAAATTTTGTTCTTGTAATTACACAATATAATCAATTGGAATGGCTTCTTTTCTTGTTCTTTGAGAATGCTTTAATGATTCTAAATGAATTATACTTTTTCCATCATGTGTACTTTCTTTAACAGAATGTATAATGGGATTATTATTTTCCTTTATACATGATATCTCCAAGTCAGTTTAAAAACTAGTTAATTCCTCAATTAGAGATAACATCACCTTGCTTAATTCATGACTCCTACTATCAATTCCATTTTCAAGGAACTTTGTTATACCTGTTTCAACAATTTTGATGTAATGATTAGGATAACAAAACTTATATCCTTTGGACTTTTCAAGATAACCAATAAAATAACAACTTATTATATTAAAAAGTTTTGCTTCAATAGGACAATCCTAAACATGAAGATGATTTAAACTCGATTTCCTACTTACCCGTAATTCATAAAGAGTTTTAGGGACAACTTTCATAGGAACACGATTTAAAATATACATTACCATTTTAATTGTCTTTCCCCATAAGAACATTAGTAGAGTAGAACGACTCACCATACACTTTGTCATATCTAATAAGGTATAATTACGTCTTTCAGCTGCACCATTTTGCTAAGGTGTACTAGGTATTGTGTATTATGCTACAATGTCCTTTTTTTGAAGGAATCTATCAAATGAACCTAAATTACGACCAGTTTCATCATATTTTCTATAATATTCACCACCTCTATCAGATCTTACAATCTTTATCTTCTTTTCCAGTTGATTTTTAACTTTTGCCTTAAAAATTTTAAACATTTCCAAGACAATGGATTTTTCTTTAATAAGATAAAGGTAACCATAATGTGAGAAGTCATCAATAAAGGTGATAAAATACTTTTCCTTTCATATACAAGGTGGAAATGGTCCATATGTATCTATATGTATCACTTCAAGTAATATGAAACTTCTTATGGCACTTTTCTTGGCATTTTTAGTTTGTTTTCCTTTAGTGCAATTAATACAAGTACCAAAATTTGAAAAATTGAGATTTGTTATGACACTATCCTTGACTAATCATTCTAGTCTTTCCTTAGAGATATGACCTAGTCTTTTAGCCACAAAAAAGATAAAGTTTCATTTTGACGAGTTCTTTTAGTGCCAACACATGTATTTAAATTCAAAACAAAATTAGTTTGAGAAAAGGAAGGATTAAGATGAATTTTGCATAAGCCATTAAACAAAATGCCAGATCCAATCAAAATGTTATTTTTATACATCTCAAAGGTGCCATTGCTAAATTTAAAACAATATCCTTCCAAGTCAAGACAAGGAACAAAAATTAAATTTCTAGAAAAAGAAGGTACAAAAGAGGTGTTTGACAATATCAAAAAATAACTAGTGCTTTTATAGGTTCTGATAGCTTCAACATTAGCTTATTCTTTGTTTCCCACAAAGATGGTCCTTTCATGCGATAATGGGGTTTAGGTTGAAAGGAATCCCTTTCTTTTCAAACTAATTCTTATATTTCAGACAATCCTTCTTCATATAGCCTTTTTTATTGCAAAAGAAACATTTCATAGAACTTGTACTTGCACTATTATGTACAATACTACTTTTTCTTGAATAGGTGGTCGATTTGTACTCTTTTTATCTTTCTTGGATTTTTTAAGATTATAACCCTCTGATATTGTGTGAATCAATGGAATAGAATGCAATCTTTCTCTCTTTAATCTTTCCTTCTCTTGAACAAATATAGCAATCAATTCATTTATGGTCCATTTTTTCTTATGTGTGTTATAACTTATCTTAAATGGATTAAATTAAGGAGGAAGATAATTAAGAACAAATTGCACAAAAAAGGGTTCGAAAATCATCATATCCATAAGTTTAAGTTGTTTAGCCAAGTTTGTCTTTTCTAGTATATGTTCATGAATACTAGACATCCCATCATATCTTTTAGTAGTCAAATTACTTATGAGCATACCTATTAATGCCTTGTTAGAAGATTTGAATTGTTTATCTATAAACTCTAAGAATTCCTTAGCATTAGAGCAATCTAGCATAGACATACAAATATTCGTAGTAATCTTACTTTTCATAATCATTAGGCTTAAATGATTAGATCTTTCTTAGCTACTATAGTTAAATGGTTGCCCAAAAGACCTTGTTTCAGTTAGCTTTTCACGTTCATTAATTCACAGGCATAAATCCAAATCCAAGTATCTCAACATAATTAGTAATTATTCTTTTCAATCTCTAAAATTAGAGCTATTTAATTCAAGGATGTTTAACATATGTCTAGAAAGAGAACCTGCCAAGATAGCTTGAGTCATAATCATAATTAATTAGCAAACCATTATATGATAATTCAAGAGCAATCTTAGCGCATCACCATACATATCCTTTGGGATAAAATATGATATGCAATTGATTCACTCAAGAGTGACAAACTTCATTCTCTTTTATGAATATTTATTTTAAGATGTTAAACAATTTTGGGCATTAAACAACATAAAATTATAACGTGATTATAAAATAATTACATCTTTAGGCATAAAAATTCATAGTCACATTTTTTAGTATTTGTGTAATATTCTGACCATGGATATGTCTTGTTTCACTTTAGTGAAAACAAAACCACTATTAAGAACTTAACATATTACACAAATGAATATTAACATGATTATAATCATATGCCATAACCTTGCTCTAATACCACATGTAGGAATAATTTCATGTTAGAAATTTTTATTACTTGAATCTTGGCTATGGTTATAATTACAAATAAGTTATAGTGTGCAAACAATTTAAGTATAATAAAATGCAAGAGAAAAAAAATAAATGAAATACCTTGAGTCATAATGAATTTGATAGCTATAACAAATAAAATAAGACTTAAAATTAGATAACACCTTAACTTTTTCTCTTCTTACTCAAATAGTACTATAATATTTGTGGAATGATGAGAATCAGATAAATTTATATTCATGAGTGAAGAGAGGGACTAAGAGCCCTATTTATAGCCTTCATGACTTAATCCATCAAAGAGTCTTGACTCTTTACTTTCCTCTAACATTTATGAATATAATTAACTCAAGTAATTAAGTGGAAGACTTTCATATGCAAAACCATTAAATACATTCAAGAGTATATTAATTTTGTATAATGGATATTTAATTCATATTTAATTTAAATAAGTGATATTAATCATGCATAATGGATCCAATTTATGATGATGTCTATGTCCTTTCATATGATTATAATTATTTTATAATATAGGCTATATCTTTTCATGTAGTCATGAAGGCCACATTAAATCTATCACAAAATCTATCATAATTCCAACACCAAGATCAAAAGAAAGGAAAAGAATCAATTTTAAAACTTGAAATATAATAAACATGTTGATTTTTAATAAAGTTAACATCTAAAGTTATGTTAACCACCAATGTTTGAAAATTAAATCACTTAAGATGTTGATTCATGAAATAATTGATATTAAGTTATCAAAGTAATGATATTTTTGCATTATAATTAAAGCAAATCCTATTTTTTTTCATTATCACTTTTACTCTCCTTTATCTTTGTCTAACTTCTTTTATAGAATACTATATTTCACTCTATCCTCCAATACACATTGATAAGTTATCGATACTCCTTTAATTAATATCGATCAGAAAGCATGTTTAAAACATAGGATGTGTCTTTTTTATTTCAATTTCTCAAACCTTCATCTTCTTCATTTCTCTCATTTTTTTACATAGGTTTATTAAGAGATTTTTAAGAGATCTTCATTACTATTCCTTTAACTAGCATTGAGCATTAAGTGGATTCGAAATATAAAAACTGTCTTTCTTACTTTTATTTCTCAAATCTTTATCACTTTTATTTTTCACTTTTTCTTCAATTTTAATGTTATATTTAAGTTTTAAATTTTTATTATGTGTTTAATGTTGTAGGGAAGTCTAAAATGAATTAAACAATGACAAAAAAATGAAGAAAAGGTGAACAAATATATGAAAATGGTTATTTTTCACGATTTCGAGAAAGGCAAATTGACATTTTTTAGATGGATAGATATTGAAAATTTAAAAAAAATTGACATAAAATTTACCCTAAATAAACAACTAGGCATGAAGTTATGATCTTTCAAAATTTTTAACTCAAAATATATATTTTTGGAGGGATATTAAATTTATTCAATTTTTACTATAAACATTTTGATAGGAAAGTGAAAAATGGTCGTTAAAAAAATATCATGTAAATATTTTATGTTGATTTTTGCCAATGTGAATTGTAAATGAATTAGAATATATTTAAAAGAATAAATGTCAATTTTTTAGCAAAAAATCAGCATGATAAATCTTTTTAATGTTGGTTAGGAATGGTCTAACATAAAATGATGCTCGTATATACATGAAATAATAACTAATGTCAAACATTTTAAAAAACTAATATTAAAAGACAAGTTTATAGTAAAGATATCATCTTTATGCATGAGTTATATTAATCTTCTTTATATCATTTTAACTTTGTTGAATGTACTTTACTCTCTTATTAGATTTTAAGCCCATGTAATGCATGGATATATAAAGGTTATATGTGTGCGTATTGAGAAAGACGAAATGATTTATACCAAATGTAAATTATTAGTCTCATTAAAATTGAAAATTTGAGATCAATTTATTGTTAGGAAATTTTTTGTACTATATATAATTGTTCTCTTATTCAATTAATGCATTAAATAATGATTTTAAAATCATTAATACATTGATAGAAGATTTTTTATAATTATTATGTATGGTCTTTCCTTTTTTCTTTTTATAATTTTCATGTATGATATCTATTTAAGATGATTCCTTTTGATTATTATACATGGTTTCTATTTATCTATAATTTTTCATCATTATTTGGTATAATTATTAACTTTCTTTAGATATTTAAAGTAAGTTATTTTTATTGTTAAAAATTGAAGTCTAAGACATGTAAATTCATTATCCTCAAGAATTATTCCACCTTTTAGTGCATAGTTTTCTATGGCAATCTCTTAGGATTCAACAAAGTCTTTTATTTTCATTACACAATTAAATCAGGAGCATGTATCAGGAAATTATATAAACTTAGTAAAAGAAAATTGTTTAAGGAGAAGAAGTGGAGAGAGAGAGAGAGTAGATAAGAGTTATTTCATTATGTGGAAATGAAAAAGAAAAAGCTATATTTATAAGTTACAAATAAAAGGTTCTAAAGATTGAAGTTAGAAATAATTAGGCTAGAGTTAGTTGATAGATAAGGTTAATAACGTTGTAATTAGTTAGAGGATAAGGTTAATGACTCAAAAAAATGTTGGTACACATTTTAATTTTAATAAATCCAAAAACCCTAATTTTCATATAAGACTTTAATTATCATAAAATATTTGAAAATTTATTTTCTATTTTTACAAAAATGGACTTGGACTAAGCTTTTTGTGATATTTGTGAGCAGGAGGGACAATCCACCAATTATATTTGCTTTAACTCACCCCGTGCATATAAACCTACTACTCTCCTTGTTTGTCAATTTTTTCATGTGAAGAACTTTGTATGTAAACCTTCACAATTGACATGGTCGATGTGAGACTAAACCTTTTGAAATACTATCCATTTTTGTAACAATTTTTTATGTTGCAAACAATGTATTAAATATATAAAAGATGAGTAGGACTTCTACACCCCAAATATTTTTTTAAGTATGAGCACCCTATTTAATATTTTTATTAGATCATGTAATGTGTCATAAAAAAATTGATTTCAAAGCTTGCTAAATATTGTTTACATGTTTATAATTTCACATAATTGAAATTAATTATTTTAACAATCTCTCAATATATTATTCATTTTAATTTTTTTACCCAAATTAATTTGATTATATTTTAACTTTTCAATCATATTAAATTTATTTCTTTACCTATTAAGTCAATTTTAGTTTTATTGTCAAAATTAATTTAATTGATTCTGAAAAAAAATCATTTATTTCCAAGATAAATGTTACCATTAACTAATAAAATTGATTTTCTTACTTTTTTTAATCAAATTCTAGTGTATGAATATTTTTTTTTTGAATTTTTGCTAAAAGCTTTTGCTATGGTTATATATTTTCATTTCAAATGTTTTGTCATGTTGTTTTCATAAATGATATTAGACTTCACTATTTTTTCAACATGATCTCTATTTTTTTTCTTTTAAAACAAGTTGATTAAACTTGTTTATTTTCTTAAGTGTTTTATCCATAATTCTGAAAAGTTGATCATACTTGTGAATTGACTAATGAGCCAGTTTGATTAAGGTTTTTAAACTGGAAATACATATGAATTGATAAAGATTAGTTTGAATTGGCCAAAATTGATGTAAATTGGCCAAAACCATTCTGAAATAGTTAAAACCAGTGAACAAATCAATTTTTTAATTTTTCTTCAAAAAATAAAATTTTGTAATTTTACGAGATGTAATACTTTTACAATTTCATATTAATTTAAATTTATATTTTTTAAAATTATTTTTAGTATAAATTATTGTTATATCACTTGTATTTTATTACTTTAAATATATATTACTAGTGCATATATATATAATTTACATTTTTAAAGTTAAAACTGGTTCAATTAGTGAACCAGTGATTGAATTAATGAACTAATAAACCAATACTTTGTTTATTTTAATAACTGATCCACTTTTAAAAATTATGATTTTGCCATAGGTTAGCAAAAAATATGGGTAAAAAATTAAAAATACTATTAAATTTTAACAAAAAATATAGCTTAATTATAGTTGTCCGGGGTCTTCACTTCTTTTAGAAATGAGCTAACTAAATTTATTTTTAATTATATAAATAAAAATTATGATCAATATTCAATCAAAATAATTAAAGAGGATTGATAAATTTACTATAATATTCAATAGCTAGATTAAAGATAAAATATAACAATTTTAATAACTCAGTATTTAATCAAAACAATTAAAAAGAATTAATTAATTTAGCATAAAATTAAATAGTTAGATTAAAAATGATATATAATAATAATAATTAGTTAATGCAATTTGATTTAATAACTCATGTGAGTGGAGATTCTTTTGAATTTAAATAAAATTTACAATAGTTTTAACGTTAACACTTTAAAAAATAGAAATTAATACATCAAGTTATCAAGAAGTTAAATCAAATCATTTATTTAATAAATAATTAATCTAATTGTTTGCTTTTATTTAAATATCTAGGTGGGAATATTCGAGAAAACTAACTTTGTATTGAAGTCTTGGTTATGAAAGATACGTTGATATAAAGATAAACATGTTACATTGCATGGGTATTTTTAAAATATTGTCATGAGCATCCCCACTTATTAATTCTTTATTTTTTGTAATACTCTTGTGTAAATGTCTAACATTTTGTTTGATTTGAAAATTTTATAAATACACATTTTATATATGTCACAATTGTTTTTACTATAATTGGATTTTATATTATAATTGTATCCAATTTTGTTTGAAATAAAGTATTTTATTTATTTTAATAATAAATAATAAAAATTTAATTTTACAGTAAAGTATATTTTTCTAAAGTATTTTATTTAGCGCTCACTATAATTTCATATGACAACTTAAAGGGAAATTAATTACTATTTAATTTTTAATAATCGTGAAAAATTCATTTTAAAAGAAAACAGTATGTAGTAAAAGAATTTTTTTAATTTAATATACTTTTTTACTGAATTTCAGTCGTAGTATATTAATGATTCAGACATTTATATTTGATGCCTTATATGAGAGTGAGAGTAAGTTATATGCAATGTAAAATTTGTTTAAAATGAATTAATTTTAACCTTTAAATTTTCATGAAATTAATGTTTCAAATTTGGTGTAAGTCATTTAGACATACACTAGTATTGAAGAATCATCCCCATATATGTATAACATCTAATTTTTTAATTGGTGAAAATAATATATTATTAATTTAATGATAATAAAGGGTATTAAAGTCAATTAGTTACCTCTCATATAACTAATTTATACTATTACATGTTTATTACTAAACATGTATGTGATATAATAATATTAAAATTTTATTTATATGAAAATAGCCATATTTTAAAAATAGTTTATATTACATTTATTTTATTATATTTGGTAATTTAAAAATATTTTAGTGCATTATAAATATTTTAATTAATAATAATTTATATTGATATATTTATTATATTTTATTTTTATGTAAACAATAATTATTAATATTTTAAATATTGAAATAAATTAAAACTAAATTAAGATTTATAAATAAGTTATGTTATGGCTAAATTATAAATATTTTTAAGGATGAAATAGGCCAACGTTAAATTACACTAAATAATAATAAATAGAGGTAGAGTAATAATAATAAGTTAATAACAAATTAAGAATGATAAATGTCATTTTAATCCTATTATGTTATAACAAGTTCAAAGAGAGAAAATTAAATTATCTCATATTAGCCATATAAAATAAATTAATCAGATTAAATTATATATGAATGTATTTCATATATTATAATTTTTTTATGTGATGCACCAAATGGACTCTAAATGTTTTTAATTAATTTGAAATTTTTAGTTGTTGGCTAATAATAAGCTATCTAAATAATTTTAGAGAGTTACATGGTCCTGCCTAGAATGAGGGTTAGAAAACAAATAAAAAAAATAAAAGAAATGAAAATGGATTTGAGAAGGGAGAAAAAATAATAATAATTTTTAAGGAATGCGTGTAAAAATAATACGTACTAATTAATTGTGATAGAACCATGTATATGAAGAGGGTACCGATCGTTAAGTATTAAGTATAATATTGACATTGATGATTGGTTGACTGGATTGAAAGTATTGAATTAACGATCGATTGTCATGCGTACAAGAAAAAAGTGCTTTTCCTCTGACGAATGCTTCAGTTTTTCATCGACTAGATCACGTTTTTCCATTTAACTAGATTAACAAACGTTAGAAAAATAAAAAAGTATCAGTCAAAACTTGATTATCTAACAAAACAGACACACTTTTACTATGCGTATCAAGCACCGCACTAAATTTAATTAGAAAAATAATATTTCCACTCTCATAGATTCTACAGATTAATACTTCTTCTCATAATATAAGCAGCGTGTTAAGTAATTAAAAACAATGACTTGGCGTATGACCAAGAAGTGTTATATCGAATGCAGATATGAAGTCCCATACTAATCAAGCTCTTCAAACTCATGCATTAGAAGTGAAATATCTCCACGGCTGAAATATCTTCACTACCTTCAGCTTTTAAATAATGAATTCAACAAACCTACATGTACAAAACAATGCTAATTTTACATGCAACTATTTCACTAGACACTCACCATTCTTTGTGTTAAGGTGGTAGGACTTACAAGAATAATAATATTGCTTATATATGACATACAGCTGGAGTTGAACTTTAAGGTATGTTTTTATTTTGATGTTTTTAAAAACTGTTCTAAAAAATTGTTTTTAAAAAACTGTTTTCTTATTTTTAAAAATTATTTTTGGATTAAAGGAAAACTAAGATTAGAGGGTGATTAATATTGTAAATAAAAAAATATTTCATTCAATTACAAAATTGACATTCTGAACAAGAAAATAAATTCAGAAAATAACTAAAAATTATTTTAATTTTCTTATTTTTAAGTTATATATTTAAAGAACAGTTCTTGAAAATAAAATTTAAAAATAATTTCCTAAACAAGTTCTTTTATTTTTAAAAATAAAAAAATAAAAAACAAACAAACCCTTAATTATTGCCATTTGCAGATTAATATGTACAAACGATGCTAATTAAACATAAGTGCTATCATATCATGTGTGATAATGTGAAGTGGTGGTGGAGTTTATAGGGGTGGAAGGATCATAGTACTTAAAAAATTTTAAAATTATGCATTAATATTGTATAATTATTTAACTTTAAAAAAATTATATAAATCATTTTATCCCTCAAAATTTTATATAAAAAATCTGCCATTGCTGTGAAGAATAATTTGATGTTATACGTGAAAGTAGTATTTTTCCTCGCAATGGAAGCAAGCTCTGCAAAGAGAGGTACACATAATTATATGCATCTTTTGAGGTGGAGTATATGTAGTTATCATTTTCTTTGAGAATATAGACTATCAAGATTTTGAAAGGAAGAGTCTTTCACTCAACAGATCCATCACCATGAAGATCCGCTGCCTCCAAATCCAAATTGGCCGGCATCTTCCTTGAAAGAAGCAACTTCACAATTTCCTTTTGCTTGCTTTCGGTTTTTAGTTCAGCAGTGTCAAGGAAGAACTGAGCCAGCTAAATGGTACCTGCTGCAAATGTCCAAAACACAGCAAACACATACTCCTTTTGAAACCCAAGTTGTGATTATAGCACAAACACAAAAGAATGCATCAACCAAATCTATTTTTTCCAGAGTGACCAAGGAATTTGTCCATCCAGCCATCAATACCAGAAGAAGGAAAAACACCTAAAGAAACTCGTGCCTTGTTTTATTGAATCAGCCTCCCTGAGGCCTCAACATTTCTAATTGTAATCATCTGGCCTTTGCCTAAGATTAGTACTGTGAATACTGTGAATTGCACAGCGTCAAGGATGCTATTAGTTTTCTTGCCCTCTTGATCTCGTGCCTGAAAAGGTCGAAGATCAAAGTTCCTACGTTCTGCAGAAAAATAATAAATGTATTTAATTTGTTACTCGTAAATACACTTATACTATATTTAGACAGAATTTGAACAAATGGGCTAGTGAATTTTCAAGTGTACAGTGAAAGTTTGTGAAAAGAAGATGGATGAATTCAGCATTGCTCATATCATACCTGCTTGCCCTGCAAGAACTATATATGGCTACTGTTCTAAAACTTGGATGTAGCTTCCTAAATATGGACTTTGGAACTGGAATTGGGGCAGAGTTTTTCCTCTCCTCAAGATTAAGATAGGAAACCATGCACCTCTTCTGGTTTGACAGCCTTTTATGGGGAATGGGATTTGTTCAAAATAGCAGCATTAGGAAGGCTCTTGATGGAGAAGTATGAGAAGAAAAATATCAGTTGAAGATGGGTTTGACAGCATAAAAGAATTTACAAATTCTTACAAGTGTAGTTTTCCTAATTTCTCACCAGAGCATAGAATTGGGGGCGCCAAAGATCATTGCACGCCTTAATTTCAATTCATGAGCATAACTACAAACATGTGAGCTACATCAAGTTGGACAACCAAGATGAGAAAAATTACAGCCTTTTTGCTTTTTCTTGCACATAATGCTTTCTTGCTTTTCTGGCTACAAATTAAGTACAATGAGGATGCACATGAAACTATTGATGTGGCAAATTTCAGACAGAAAACGACAAATTTGTAATGGTTCTGTTCGGATGGATAATACATCAGCATTTTCATACCTTAAAGTTCTTTGGCTGAAATTCACCAATATTACATGCTACCTTGAAGAGTAAGGAATCTGCGAAATTTCGGAACACCGAACAGAATCAAGACCTGTTGAGTTCCACAGAGAGGAGAGATAGGATGGTGGCTCTCCATTTGGGAATGTTTTCCTCTGTCAAAATTGATAACATATTAGTTTAAAATCACTGGATTGTGGAGGTAAATCAGTCTACACCTTCCAAACAATGATATGTTAATAACTAATGTTAAAGAAAAATTACGAATGATGGATCATAAACTACCACGAGGGGTTTCAATTTCAAATGAAAATTTTCATTCCAATTTCAAGGAAAAAGGGGGTCAACAAGTAGCAGTTGAACTTACTAATCAGATAAGGTGAATGTTGACTTAGATTTTAAAATTGGAAAGAAACTGATGATGAAGGATGGGAAGAAATGTCCTCACCGAAAGAAGAATATGGGACAAAGTCTTTTGCTTGTATATATACAAATTGAGTGGAGAAAAAACTTGAAGAAAAACAATAAAGAATAATATTTTACTTTGCTTGGTTGCAAAATGGAAAAAGGATAGAAGAGAAAAAGAATTGACAAGAAATAGTAGAACCCACCAAAATATTTTTTTAACATATATGAGAGTCGATTGGTTCGTACAAGAAGTAAATTCCCATGAAAAATTGAATTTCCAAAGAAATATTTTCCTATATGAATTTTCTGGTAAGTATTAAAAGTTGTTTGATTGATACACAAGAAATAACATTTTCTGGGAAGTAATTTTTTATATTTCATTTAGTTCAACTTTGAATATATTAGGAAATATTAATAAAATAGCTACTATATCCTCAATATTATTACAATACAAATTAATGAATTTTAGTTGTCATTAATTAAATTTAATGACGATAATTTTGTCATTGTTTGTCATTGTATCTATAAATAATAGAGGAAATAGAACTCAACTTGAGGAGGTGGGTAGGATTTCTTAGGAAGTTTTATTTTCTTTGATTTATTAGATAATTATTAACTAAACAACCTATCTTTTTCTTATTTCCTAGGAAATAGAATTTTTTGTATTATTTGAGTGAACTAAATGACGTCATGGATAGAAAATGAGTGAAAAACTAATTTATTTCAATTTTGCTTTTGATTCTTTTGTTTAGGATTTAATTTGAATGCTAAAATTATCATTTAACTTAATTTTTTTTTACTTTTCTTTCTAACTATTCATTTTCTTTCATTTCTTTTTTTTTCCCTGAGGGCTAATAAACCAGTCAGATTGGGGGGTGCATATTTTCTTTGTGTGATGGACAATGTTTATAAATCTATTCTTTGCAAATTGAAATCATTTAATTTTAATTACTATAAATGACTTCATATTTACTTTTAGAAATATGTACAAAAAATTATCCAAAAATATGATATTCAGAAGCCACCTCACAAAAAGTGTTCAACTACAAAACATTTAAAAATTTATCTTCAATTTCCTTTCTATTTTAAAAATTAATTAGATAGATGAATTACACTCAGATTTAATCTAATTATAATTTCATCTCATCTATTTTCAAAAATATATTATACACTCGCCTTTATTATTTTATAGGTAAGTGTTGTATTTGAAAAATTAAAATAAAGGAAATGATATGAATGTATAAAAAAAATCAAAATAAACTTTTAAAAATATAAAGAGTATGAATATATTTACTTAAATTTTAGTAAAAGTGAGAATGATTTTGAAAAATTAATATAAAAATAACATTAAATGATTGATGACCCGAAATTTTTGTACTTATATAACTATATTAGGAAGTCACCTATGTGTTGCATGGAAAAAAATTTAATTCAATGCTATATAATATTATAAATATATGTTAATCATTTAAGAAGAAATATGATTATAATAATATAATTATCAATTAATTAACATTATAAAATATAATAAAGTATCATAAATGATTAAAAATGGCTACTTTTGGTAACAATAAGGTTATTTGCATTAAGCCAAGCCTTTATGTTGTAAGCCATACATTTATAACAATATTTTACATATATTATACCGATGCTTCTCTGTCATTTTCAAGTTGATAATTGCATATCTTTTTAAAAATAAAAAAAGACACGAAAATGGAGAGAATTCAGATCCCACCTTCTTTAGATTTATGATAAAAAATTAAATGATAATATATTATTATTTGATAGAGGGATTAGTGCATTATTATTTATTTGTTTGTTTATTTTTTAAAATATAAAATATATAATTAATCTCATAATTGAACTACAAAACATAAGTACAATTTTTTTTAGCTAAATCTTGATGCATGAATCCAACTCTTTTAGAAAGTAAAATATACTTTAAAGGCTGTAATAAATGATTTCAAGGAATGAGATAATTACAAATTAGAAAATTACTTTTTCAATGGCTTGTTATTTAACAAATTTTCTATCTTCAATTTTTTTATTAATAGTTGTAATTATTTACTTTATTTTTTAACTAATTCTTGATTTACTATTAAGAATGAAACAATTAAGTGTACATATATTGATTGGCACAATAGGTGAAAAATTTTATCTAAATATTTGTATATTATACTTTAATCATAAAATATTACAAAAAATTTGATAATAAATTTAAATTGATGTTTCTAACTTTTTGTTATTGCTTTAAATAGAATAAATAGATATTTTACTTATTATAATTTAATATTATATTTTAATCCTCTAATATGAAAAGACATATTAAAAAGATAAAAAAGATACAATACGATTAATAAATTATAATTTAGTATTTGAGAAGATATAGTTTTTATACAACAATCATTATAATATAATTTTGTATAGATTATTATTATTTTTTAATTACACATGATACATCAAATTGTAACTTTTAAGAAATACACATTTATATATATAAGAATCAAGTACAATCCCTAAATATTAAAAAAACTATGATTTCTAAAAAAATGTCAACAAATTCAAAGATTACCATAGGGAAGATATTATAATAAAATTATATATATAATTTAATTATTAAATTTCCTATAATACTTTTTAGTAAGAACAAAAAATAATAAAATAATAATATAGGCTATAAGAAAATGTATGATGAGTATCTTAAATACAACTTTGATTACAAATCTAAATGATAAAAATTGTAATAATTATTTATAGTAAATTGACCTTTTAATTCTCACTAACCATCTCAAGACCTTCTAATCATCCTAAAATTAAAATACTAATTAATTTTAATTATTTAAAATTACTCAAAATATTAACTTATGACTTTAACATATATTTGAACAAAATGTTCATAGTTTAAGCATCGTTATTCTAACATTTAATCTCTCAAATTCTTGGCAAATAAAATATATTTTTAGTAAAAAAATAAAATTCTAAAAAATAATGAGAAAAAAATATAATTCACTTACTATTGGTAGAAGATCATAACTAATATATCTTTGCAAATATGTAAAAATTGAAATTTTATAAACAATAAATTTGTAAAAATTACATATTTGAGTTGTAGATCCAATATAATGAAGTAAAGCCAAGTGAATACTTCATATGATATAATAGATTTTCAAAAGAAATTGTCCTAAATAGAAGGAAAACATAAAAGAAAGAAAAAAGAAAGATTGGAATTTTTTTCAAAAATTATACTAAATTTATATGAGAATCAATTTTGTGTATAAACTAATTAATATTATAGAATTGATTCTATATGCATCAAAATGTTCTACTATAGCAAAGCCTTCTAATTTTTACCATTAACAATCGTAGAGCAATCTCTCAAATAAAATCACACAAATTTATTAACAAAGTAAAAAAAAAGGTAAAAAAAGCATTAAAAAAATTAACTTTAAATATTGCAAGACAAAAAATAAATTTTCCTAAAAATAAAAATTAAGTATTAATTATGAATGATAAAAATATTAAAAAAAAACTAGGTGCTCATCTGTGCATAATTCCAAAGATAAAGATATAAGTTAAAAAAAATCCATTTAATCTTCTGAAGCAAAGCCACATAAGGAATCTTTTAGCAAACTGAGAGAGAAGAAGAGAAATATTTATTAAGAATTTTTAGGAAAATTTTATGGAAGAAGAAAAGAGGAAAAATATGAGATGATACTTCAAATGAAATCTAGAAATCAAATGCTCACTTGTACATAATTTTAAAGATGATGACATGAAATTAAAAAAATTCATTCAACCTTTTATAGCAAAATGATAAAAAATCTTGAAGGAAAGATGAAAGAGAAGAAAAGAAACATAAACTGAGAATCTCTGGACAAATTTCATAAAAAAAGGAAAAAATATATGAGAGGGAAAAAAATCTAAAAAGAGGTAAGGAGGAAAATAAAAATAAGTAATAAAATTTTTTGGAGCAATTGAGTAGTAAAAATAAAATATATAGAAGGTAATTTCATAAGGAAAAATTTAAAGAAGAAAACAAGTCATCACTCTATTAATCTAAATTAATAATTAATTTTGAATTTGAATTAAAAATTGACTTTCATGATTTCATTAGATTTTTTGAATATTAATAATTAATTTTGAATTTAGATATTAAATTTAAATACATATTTTTATAAGATAATCTATCAATTTAAAATTTTAAATAAAATTATTTTAATATAAAATAATTTTAGAGATTCAAATTCAAACTTTCATTAAAAATTAATTTAATATTGAAAAGATAAATAAAAAGAGCAATTAATAACTTATTGGTTATTGTTGGTGACTAATAAACATAAAGAAAATATTTTTTATTCTGTAATTTATTTTTTAGATGAAGAAATAATAAATTATAAAAATAACAGAAAACATCCCAGCTAATATATAATATAGAGTTTTCGTACTTCCAATTTAAAGTTCAAAGTTGATACTTCAAGCTTCAAACAGGGCAAGCTCGGGCGGGGCACTGTAAAAGTAGACGAAGACTTAAAAAAGGGAAATGGAGGGAAAGATGGGGAGCTCACTATCACAGTCACAGTCAAATCGCATCGACTTACTTCAAAAAATCAAAGGTAACGAAACCATCAAATTCATGAAATTCCAAACAACAAATCCAATTTATCTTTATCTGTTTGCAGATTTCACTCGAGCTTTGCTTGAAAATTTGAGCAACGGAAATTCACCGTCAATACATATCGATCGTTTCAGGAGTTACTGCACAACTCCTGATTCAAACTGGTTCGATGTTTTCTATTCTAAAGCTTAGATCATCTTCGCCTTTCAAATTACTGTAAATTGGAGAGCATGATTTGTTTAACGTATTATGCTGATGCATGCAGCCATTGTGGCTCTAATTTTTCATGCGGAAAGGAAATTCTCACAATTAAGAAGGAAAGTCATGTACATAGAATAGGTCAGTGCTGCTGTGCTTGATTTAAATTCGACAGTTCTAAAATTTACATTTACATTTTAAACTATGTTCAAGTCCTATGCAGATGCTATTCAATTACAAGTTTATAGTTGGTTAATGGATTGGAAAAGGTAGAGGGCAATATGGATTTTGACCATTCAGTATTTGGTTGTCTTTCAGATATGATTCTCAGAGTGCTACTGATTGTTCAGCAACTTTTGCAAGAAAACAAACATAGTTCCAAGAGAGACATTTATTATATGCATCCTTCAGTTTTTTCAGGTGAGTTTAGATGCCATACTAATTCCAATCCAGAATTACATTGTAACTCAATCAGATGACTGAGACCTCTTTGGTTTCCCTCTATCTTATGATAATGATTGAGGTGGCTACTTTATGGTAGAAATAAGTCAATGATTTGAAGAACGTTTGGTGAAAAGGTTTCAACAAATATGAATCTAGAACCTATATTTGTACAAGGGAATTGAAGTCCATGCCCTATGTGAGTTCTATGATGATATTAACCACAGTATAATTCTTGTCTATTTACTTCTACACGGCAGAAATCATTATACACTTTTAGGATACCCTCTTTCTATTGGATTGATTTCCTTAATGTATAAAGATTTCTCCTAATGGTAAAAATTTGCAAAAGAGAATTGTGGTTCTCTGTAATGCTCAGATTATTCTTGTCATAATTCTCATTTCAGAATGTTTTAGAAGACAGTGGCTACGTTATGCTGAATTGCTATATCAAGGATATTTTTAATCCTTTATTTATTACATCATTGCTCTCTATCTTGTCTTCAATTTTATTCATAATGCAGATCAATCAGTTGTAGACCGTGCAATAAATGATATATGCATCATTATGCAGTGCAGTCGCCATAACCTTAATGTGGTAGATATCTTCACACTTCATCTTCTCTTTTTGCTGCTACTCTTCCAGTTTGGTTCTATTTGAATTTATTCAAACCCTGGGCATTGTGTTGATAAAATCCATTTTCTTTTTCTGAATTTTGGATGATGCTTATTGTTGGATTAAGTAATTAATAATGGGTAGTCTACTTAATACTACTCCCCTTGCCCTAAAGAGATAATACAAGAGTAATACTGAGTGTGCTCGTAACTAAGACTTTTTATCCTTTCCTACAGCATGAAGAAGAAGAGTAAGAATAATAGATGGTGAAAGTAACTCAATTATTTAATTCTTTTGACTCATGTTATATAATATTTTGTTGATTTGCAAAGAGAATTTACATTGTTTTTTGCTCGGAGTTTCGTTTCTTTGTATCTACCATCTAGAAGACAAATAAAATTTCCAAGGGAGGATTTAATGGCTCTAGATTCTCAAGATTTTGAAGCTTGTTTTGCTTTTTTTATTTGAAATAAAAAACACCCATGTGTGGTATATTTATGTAGTATTATGTTCATGTTGCAGGTTTCTGTTGGGAGTGGGTACATTTTGAGATCACCTTCAATCTTGGAAGATGTATTTTGTTGTTGAAAATGTCCTCATATGATATCAGTCACATAGTTTTATTTTGCACTTATGTGATATTATTTATGAATATTTACATTTAGTATGATGTTTAATCTCACCATTGGTGTCTTAAAAGGTTGTTATAGACTTACCAAGCACAGGTATTAAAGTTCTATGGGATTCTGAGATATGCTGGTGGGATATGGAATATAGACTATTCCGCCATCAGAAATCTTTTGTCCACTGCTTATGAGTTATTTATAGTTTTCTCAAAGTTAATACTTTTTGTCTCCTATTAAGTTCTTGCCATAATATTGTATTCATACATACATACATATATATATATATATTAAATATCTAATTCAAATGCATCCAATTTGTTTGTTGTAGGTTAGTTATGGGTTGGATAAGATTCTATGAAAGCAAAAGGATATTTGATTGCATCAATTCTCCTAATACTGTAAGGACTATGAGTTTATTAGTTTTCCTTCCTGCTGAAATTAGGTTCAAACAGCCATTTGTCTGTCCTGCAGGCACACCCAATTCCTGTTCATGTTGAAGAAGTCAAAGGTATCCTGATTTCTGGGAAAACATATAGCAGGCTACTCAGTTCATTGCTTCCTATAATATAGATGTGTTCAGAATATATCATTCCTATAATATAGATGTGTTCAGAATATATCATTCAGTGTTTTCTATCAATGATCACAACATTAAAACTGAATGGATATTTTAGTGATATCCTGGACTTTATATCAAGGAATGCATTGTTAAGAACTTAAGAAACATAAGAAATGTTTGATCAGAGATGAATAGGAACATTCCTTAACTCTTGCACATATATTATTAGTGTTGCTCAATACATATTAGTTGTTGAGAAAGAATCAGGTAAGCAAGTGTATTCTTTTGCAGAAAAAAATGAATAAAATAAAAATACAGTTTGTTTTGAAGATCATTAATGTTGAACATCACATGAAGTTTTTCAGAGGCTAGCAAATGACCAGTTCTGCAATGCAAACCGTTGCATTGTCATCACTGTAAGCTCTGTCCCAAAGTCACTATCCTCTTTTCCAGTAAATAGTTTTAGGTTTCAACTCTATTGTCATGCAGGGGAGAGGCTACCCAGATATTCCTACAAGAAGGTGCAAACTCTTTTTCACATGTCCAAGAGATTATGCTATTGTGCAATATTTAATCTTGCCATTCTCTCTTTTTGTTGTTCTGGTGCATGTCTGTGTTTGTACATATTTCATATGCTTGATTGGCCTCCTTTTGAATTGGTGCATTTTGGATTAAAATAGGTTTTTGCGGCTTCTTGTTGATAATTTGCATCTGCCTGCCTATTGCCTGGTAGATTGTGATCCATATGGCTTTGACATCTTGACCACTTACAGATTTGGATCCATGGTTAGTATTTTCATAATTTCCAATTCAGAGGATATTGATGTGTATATCATTATAGGGCTATGAAAATCGAGTGTTTGCTGCATTTCTGTATTCTGCCTAACTTGTATATTCCCTCTTGTTAGCAAATGGCCTTTGACACGAAATATCTCCGTGTCCCAGAGATATGCTGGCTCGGAGTGTTTCCTTCTGATAGTGAGAGATACTTTGTTCCAAAGCAATGTCTCCTTCCTCTTACAGCTGAAGGTAAATGTTTGATTTTCAGATTGACATTATTACATTATCTAATCTGAATCATCTGATCAGCATTGTTTCCAATAAATTTGACAGACAAAAGAAAAATTGAAGCCATGTTGCTTAGATGCTACCTGCACAGGGAAGTGCCACAGTGGAGGTAATATTTTTTTATTCTTTTTCTAATATTTGTCTATATATCACTTTAACCGTATTGAGTTCAGAAGCAGCATATCTTTCTATATAAGATGTTCCCCATGAAGGTTGGAGCTAGAGCTGATGCTGCAAAATGGGGTAAAGTTTGAGATTGAAGCATTATCTGTGCATGCACTTTCATTCTTGTCAGAGTTGTACATACCATCTAAAATTCAAGGTGAAAATATCATCTAGTTATTTCATTATAAACATTTATGTATATGGCCCTCTAGGTGCAAAATGATAAACTTGCCCACCTTTAGTACATAAAAGAGTAACCATAAACACTACTTTCTAGTTGTGGTTACAGTGGTTTTGTAAGCCTTGCGGTCATTCACAATCTAAACTGGAATGATCTGAGATTGATGCAAACTCTATGTCAACTGTTTTTATGCATGTCTTAAATTTAGTATGAACAATTTTATGCTGAAAACGAAATAACTTTCGGAGATATGGCATCCCATCACATAACAAATTAGCAATTATAATTTTGAATGGGATAGTCTCATAGTCATAATTATCTAGTTTTTGCTTGTATGTGGTTTAAAGCGTGATGCTCTTTTTACTGTTATATATGTTTATTTGTCAATGAACATGGTTTTATTCAATTTGCTTTTTAACCTTTTATATGATTTTTGTAATTTATTTATGCTCTTTACTGATTTCTTCCCAACCAACAAGGTCGACGATAATTTTATGGACTAGTAGAAACTTTGAACAAGGTCTCATTGTTCAAATTTGTTGGCGCTGATTGTTCACACGTTTTTAATAATTGTGCTTCTGTTCCTTTGTCCCGCTATTTCTTTTTTCTATGATCCCCCCTATTATTCCTTTTTCCCATTGACCTTAAACTATCTATCAGTTGGCCGGCAAATGTTGTAATTGGCATTTGGCGAGCCAACTTGGACTTTTAAAATGTTTTATAAATTGTAAAATGTGCATCGATTTGAATAGCATTGATTTATAGATATTCATAGGTCACATATTTGACATCTACTTTTTAACTACTTTTCCTAATTATTCTTTTGAGGATGAATCAAAATTTGAGGATGTGTAGAAAATGTAATACAATATAATTTAGATGATTATATAAGCATAAATATTATTTTGGTGGGAAATGGTGTAAAGTTGATCATAATAACAGAATTGTTTAGGGTTATCTATAAAATAAGCTAAGTATGGGAGATATGCACAGCTCCTATAGGGCACAAATCATGTAAGAAACTGTTATAAGTCATGTTGGCACCCTTAGTGATCAGTGTCACCTATGTTGCCTTTGGCTTTTTTCCCCTTTCGGTGCCCTGAATTCAAATTTAGAATGTTGTGTGTACGTGTTAGTAGCCTGCCACTTCTGCTAAAACAAACTGTTATAAGCCACACGTGAATTCCTTGATGATTAGACTTGTACAATGTAATGACAACCGTCATAATAAATATGAAAGAAATACTTCTATTTGTTTTAAGCTTAAATTATTGGCATGAGGTCACAATTAGAAATGACTTCGACAATAATGAGGGAACTTTTCGGAGTCATGCTGGAATTCCCTGATAATCAGCAACTTGTACAATGTAATGACAAACATAATAAATGCGAAAGATATACTTAAGGTTTTGATTGATGCTTGAATTATCGGGGCATGGGATCAGGATGAGAAATGATCTAGTGCAAAAGAAAGTAGAGTAGAGCAAAAGGCATTATGGAGAGCCTGAACTCAAAATCATATTATGTTAAAGACTTCTCCAGCACTGTATTATACATTTCTTTGGTTTTAGGGAGGGGCTGTGCCTTACCTAAAATGAGGATCAAACGTTATTTTCTGTGATCATGACCGATTTCGAATTCATGGTAGAGAGAGTTCGTGCATAAAAAAAATCTGGTGTACATTAGTTGTGCAGACGCGGATGAATTGAAAGTACGATATAGCAATTGTGGTATGTATGCCTCAGAAATGAGATGTGGATGTTACAGAATACATGTATTCTAAACATGCCTATCTTGAAAGTGGCAAGACATTTCAATTTTTTTTTAATCAGTTTTGTGTGAAATATACGATTTAGAAAGATTACATCAATGGTTATATTAGTATTATGTACAAGAGAGATAAATATAAAATATTAATGTTTTAAAAATTGAATCAGAGCTAGAAATAAGAGTGATTTATGATTTAATGATTCAACTAATTCAAAGCAGGATTGAATAAAAATTATAATATAAACTAAAAATTTTAATACATAACAATTAAAAATAATAAATTATCACAAAGTTAAATTTATGTATATGAAATATAAAAATATCTCAAATATTACAGATGCTTTCATAATTTCACATATTCATAATTCAATTTATCACAAAAAGCTTACTATTGGACTTGATTTCTTGACTTCTATTCATAAAGATAAGGTAATTTGTGATTACTTGCCATATTGAACTAGACATGTAAAATGATTGGAGTGCGGTGGGCTGAATTTGCATAAACCAATATTTTAAATTGGCAAAAATGGTTGAACTTGCCTATGCGTAACTTGTGTTGTTGTTGTTATTATTATTATTATTATTATTATTATTATTATTATTATTATTATTATTATTATTATTATTATATTCTGAGTAATTAAATTATTAAATATATATAATAAGAATTAGAAATCGAATCCTGAATATAAAAGGTATTTTCAAGTGACATTGAACTGGGTTAAATTAAAAAAAAAACTATTTTTTTGTAAATTGTAATTAGTCAATTAATTTAATTTTTTTGATATAATAGGCCAGTCAAATAAAGTTAAAAAAATTATATTAAGTTATTGAATATTGAGTTGGATTAAAAATGTTTTTAAAAGCTTGAACGATTATTAAAAATAAATAGTTAAGCTCGCAGGCAACCTCACATAAAAACCATACTCCAAATAAGGAGTTTGTAATCACCCCAAGTCTGTAGGTAGCCCATGCACTCGGAACTTGTTTTGCATCTCTACATTGAACTTTATATATATATATATATAGTAATAATTAAAAAAATCAATTGATTAAATTATGTAAACTATGTTTGGTTTGCATAATTTGACTGATTCACCCATTTTCTAATAGCTTTTAGAGGTTAATTTAAAGGGCCAATTGGATTGGTTACACAACTAGTTCATAATTTTCAAGTTGAATGAGCTGAATCGTTTTTGTATATGAATTGTGGGGTTTAGAATAGGAATTTGACTTTCGTACCTTGAACATGAGAGAACTCTTAAAAGATAAAAGTGGGTATTGTTACGTTACTAAAAATGCTTGAATACACATTTGTTTCAAAGACAATTATAGTATGATTACAAAAAAAAAAAAAAAAAGACAACAATAATATGATTATTGCATAAAACCCTTTCAAATGTGTAAAAAATGTAATATCAAATTGAGTTGGACTTTAAAACCTTTTCTAGGAGGCCGGTGCTGGTTCTGGTTTTAATCAAATGTCATAGATAAACATTGTTTAATTGACCCTCAACTAGGTACTTCTACATTGACATGACTAGGTAGACTCTCACTTTCTGATCACATGTTTGGCTTCAGCCCAATTATTGACATAAAATCAATCTGTTTAATCAATTGCAAGTGTACAGCTCGTATTTCTCGTCCCCTTTATCAAAGTCTAACTCTATTTTCAAGGGGCCGAAATCATAGTATCAACATGGCCCCCCATCTCATTATTGAACCTAGACTGCATTATTGTTGCCAAAATGGACGGTTTTATGTTCTGTCTTCGTCAATGTGATTTGTGCAAATTCCTTGGTATGCTTAGTTTTATTCATCTAAAAAATGACCTTTTCTAAATCATGCCAATTCAATATTTCATCTAATAGAGACACCGTATATCAAAACACTAACGGGATCTTCACCTTGCCATTTGTGTAACAGTCTGTGCTTTTCCTCATTCTTCACATCTGATTTTGTTCTCTTTGGGATATTGCTCTAGTACAATAACAATAATAAACCTTTATTTTGTTAAAGGATTTTGTTTGTAGCCTCTCTTTGCATGAGAGTAAATGATTTTCTTCTCTTGTATTCTTTTCCCTATCTCTAAAAGTTTCCTTTTTTTTTTTTATTATGTTATATCAACCACTTATGCTGACAATTCTAAATAGTGATTGCGTTACTTAATTGTAATTGTAATTACAAACAAATACAAAAATACAAGTATCATGGAACTAAATGCAACTGCAATATCATTGAAGGTTTATGTAGTCAAAATTTATGCTCGTGCCATTAGGTTATTACTTTAGTAATTTAGCAAACTATTATTGTTGTTGTTGTTGTGAAAAGAAAATCATTCATTCATATGCAATCCACAAGTCATGATCATAAGCATTCTTCAAGGATGGATCTTCATAACACACTGTGGGGGCACTTATTCTCATAAAAAAAATAAAATTGTATGTATTAATTATAATTATTGCCTCCACAAATTTATATAACATTGTTTTCATAAGTTTATTTAATCAGTTAAAAGAGAAAGATTTTACTTTAAATAGAGGTAAAAAAATTTAAAATTTGACTTATTATACATACTGAAATGTATAAATAAAAAAATTAAAATAATATTTTATTTTTATTTAAATTATTTAATTATTTCATAGTAATTCAATTTTTTTATCTTTACATATATATATATATTGCCTCCATAAATTAAAATTTCTAGATTTACCACTAGAATTTTCCACTAAGAGAGGAACATTAAGAACAGAGTTCTCTCTCCATTTCAATTACATTAAAAATCCATTTTGCTCTTTTACAAACTGCAGAATTCGATTCACGACCAATTCAAACTACTAAAAAAAAGAAGTAGAAACGTGTAAAAAGTATATTGTAGCATCCGTTTAAATACAACCATGTTAGTTTAAATCAGGTAAGGTTAACTTGAAAAAATTTTGTGCAAAATGTGAGGAGGTGAGATATTGAATTATCGAAATGACAAATAAGCAACCAATACATGAATAAGTACTTGCTCGGACAACAAGGACAGTCTTGGATTTTACTTGGAAGAAAGATATCTTGAGTTGGACTTTACTTCTATAATGTGGTATCTGTCTCCCGGCTCAGTCCCACCAAGTTTTGGAAGGAAGCTTGAGATCTCACCTCCCCTTTAATTGATGTCATACTACAAAATGGAAAGATCAAACAAGTTCATTCAATTTAGAGATTGACTTCACTAATTTGATTGAGAGGACCCATTTGGTGAGAGGCTTCTTTGTAAACAGACTGACAATGAAAGGCCTTTTTGTTTTCTTCCACATAAGCTTTGCTTTAATGGAGTCATCGGCCACCTGCACGTACATGCAAGTAATTGCCAACTTGCAGTTGCTTTCAGAAATAGAACAAAAATTTGTATCTTTTTGTTGTTACTATGTAATGGCTTCCTTAATTTGATTGATGATTTTGAGTACCTGTTATGTCCTGCTTCCCACTAGATTCTCAGTACAGTGCCCTATCTTATCAGCACTTCCAAAATAGAAAACTAGTTAGGTCATGGATTTGGACAGTACTCATCAGGTTTGAGGCCCTTTTGTAGTTTCTGGCACAAATATGACATAAAGAATAGGAAAAAATTCTATTTATGACACTTAGTGAAAAGGATATAATATATAATTTGAGTTAAACTGAGTTTATCTATTTAGCATTTGATCGAATTTGAGATTAAATGATATCAGACTCGCTCGAACTTATATTCTGAAACTCAACTATAGACAAATGCTTCATAAACAATGTCAGTTTAATTTATTGTATCATATGTGCAATTACTGAATTACACTTAACAGTAGCAGGGTTTTAAAAAACATTTCACAACTCGGAGGTGGGTTGCAATATATATATATATATATATATATATTTATCTTCTTGTTGCTATGCAATTTTTGTTTATTATATTTGTTTTTATTTTATATCTATATGTGATTTTCTGGAGTGACTCAAAATTTTGACAAACAAGATCATACTAACACGGATTCATGTTCGCTCGATGGGTTTGAAGAAGGTTAGGAAAACTGGTTGTTCTCCTGTTGATTGAACTTTCTGAGTATTTTTGTCAGGGAATGTAAGAGTCACATCAATTTTCATCCTTACCATGGTACCATCTCATGCGTACAACAAGTTGCAGGAAACAATATGAGGAGTGTTTGGCTGCAAAGAACCACGTGCAATTCTTTTTTTATTTTTAATTTTATGTAGCTTCGGTAATTGTATGCTGTCAATATTATATCATTTCACACTGTCTTGTTCAGTCATCTTGGTGAGCCTGGCTACAAAAACGATGGGGCTTACTAAGATGGAGGGCTCGATTTAAAGTTATTGCCTTATTGGTAGCGCTATTTTTTAATATTAATAAAAAGTTTTTTAATTTTTAGGATTTATTTGATATGTAATTTTTAAAATTAGTTTTTATTTTATTTTAATAAAAATAATTTTAATTTATTTATAAATACATTTTATTATTTAAAAATTTTATCAAAAATAATAATTTCAATTCATTATAAATAAATTATTTTATTTTAAATGTATTAAAAATATATATATAATTTAATTAAAATATAAATTTTAATAATATTATGATAAATATAATATTAAAAATAGGGTAAATTTTTCATATAATATGTGTTTTAAGTCAAATGAAACAAATTCTAAAAAAATTCTCACTAAATTTAATGAATTTTATAATAGTATAAATGTAATTAAAATAGAAATTGTGAATGAAATGAAATCATTTTTTACTTAAAGTTAAACACCATTTCATTAAGAAATTTATTTGAAAATAAAATAAAATCTTATCTTCTTGTTTAAATTATGCAAATGCTTGTCAAATTATGGCATCAATGGCTTTACAAAGTTAGCTATGATTAGCCCTTTGAAATGTCACAACATAATGGATGTTGTTACTAGAAGTTGGGTGCAGTTGGTGTTTGTCTAATTAGGCTATCCAGTTTGTTCAAGAAAGTTCCTTCAACTTCAAGCATGTAATGTTACTCACATTTAATAAAAATGTTAATGATCTGAAAATTAGTGTTAGATTTTGAATTTCTGAATTTTCTGGTGCCTTATCTGGAAATCCAATTATCAATACTTTGAATCTTAAAGCAGTCACTTTCTATGTTCCTGGGCCATAATCCTTTTTGATATTTCTGGAGCTTCACTTTTAGAGGGACCTCTATGTTGGGTGCAATAATTTACTTGCGTCAGTTCCCAGCTAAAGTCTAAGGCATATGCTTGTTGATCAAAGAAACCAATTTAAACAGCGTTTGATAGGTGCAAAAATGAAAATAATAGAAGGGACAAATAAATTAGCACCAGCGATTTTATTGGACAAGGGGAGTTTACGTTGTACCGGTTTAGAGCGAGACATATAATTCATTTTCCTCTTATTTCTAATTTTGTATTAAAAAATAACAGTAATGATAAGAATAGTTCATAAATACACCTTTTTGAATAAATTATATAGAATCGTCTTAAATCTTATTTGATGGGTGATTTACCTCTGAACAAAGAATTCTCCTTAAACTTTTTGTGTGATGTTCTAATGAAATATTTGACCCGTGAACTTCATGTGTAAATTATTTTTTGTTAAAAAAAAACTATTCTTTTTGCTTCATTCTTCAAATGTTCTGCATTTCATTTTTATCAACATATAAAATTTGCAATTCATTTTATTGATTTATAGAATCTATAAGAATTCTATTGTTAAGATTTAGAATTTATATCATTGAGAAGCGTTCAATGAGTACATGTTTTATCACTATGATTCTTATATTTCTAATTTATATTATAATGATTCTTATTTTTCTTATATAGTGGCTATGAATTATAATCTTTAATTGTTAAAATGTATTGAAATCTCACAATACCTTTAAAAGTTATGACCCAAAATGTTTCTAAGGTAATTAAATATGAAATTAAATTAATTAATTTTCTGAATGATTAAATTAAGGATTTTTCCTTTGACCACTTAAAAAATTTAAGTGTATCATTGATTCCACCAATCAAAAAATCAAATATGAAAAATGATTGTACATTTTCATTGCAAAGACTTTAGATTGTTGTTTAGATTTAAAGATGAGGATTTGCAATTTGTTATGAAGTAAAAGTTATGAGAAAAAAATAAACGAAGCATCATTAAAAGAAAAAAAAAGTAATAACCTACAAGGGAAAATACAGTTCAATCCTAAGAAAACAATTAATCCAACAAAAAATAAAGCTTTAAAATTTTTTCAAAATAGATAACAAGGTATTAAAAATATCTAAAGTCTTTTTCGGTAAGTATCTAAATATTCTTTGAATTGATGTTTTTACAAGAAATTAAATCAATACAACAATTTTAAAAATCCATTTGTAGTTGATATTCAATGAAAGGAAAATGTTTTATACTTTTATGAAATTAGGGCATAAATTTCCTTTTATATTGGAGAGAAATGGTTACACATGAGGATCACTTTTGGATTCTGTTAGGATATCAAATAAAAAGTTAACGGGGAGGAGTCTTTTTACCATGGATTAATTATAAATAGATGATAAGCATATTTTAGTAGTATATGAATAAGTTACACATAAAAAAAAAAGTTCAGAATGATTTTATATAATTTGCCTTTTTTTTCATCATAAACTTGAGAAATAGTCAAATGTAAGGTAAAAAAACCAATTACCTAATTTTTCGATACACATAATTCATAAACAGTTGAATCATATTTAAATCAAAAGAGTACATTTAGTCACATGTTACATCACTCTATTAAAATCTTTAAAAAAGGTCACATATAATTTACACTATTAATATTTTGCTGACTTATATTAACTATTATTAATATCTAACAAAAATTATTATGCGTAAACCATACACTTCGTTATTAACATTAATTTGTCTTAATTTCATCTTCTCATTCCCGATTTCTTCCTTTGCATAAGTAGGAACCAACCAAATTGGGTACTTTTTTGGACAATTGAAAATTCTTTGTTAAAGCCTTAGGCTGCCGTGGCATCCTACAATTGGAGAATCACAAGAATAAAATCCTATGCCTTGTCCTAACTTGAAAACCGTGTAGATAGTCATTCCATTAAACCTAACTTTGAATAAAAACTCAAAAATATGATTTGATGTCTTAGGATTTAAGATTGAAAAGGATAAGATGATATAAATTAAATTTCTGGAGCTCTATTTTAATCTAATTGAGGAGGAAGAAGAGCACGCAAAAAATAAGTATCATATTCTATCACATTTAAATAAAAAGTTAATACACGTATATAAACTATTAACAATACAAATTACATATGATATCTTTTTGGCATGACAAGTAAACAAGTTGGAAAGGGGCTCTATGGCAAATAGATCTATAAAGTGTCTTTACCCATATTTAAAATTATATAAATATTTTTTTAATCTTCTTTCTCACTTTGATCACTTCTACATAGTAGCCATCACATCATTGACTGCAGACAAAAAGTGCAAGCTGCTTAAGTTGGGAAACATGATGCATTTGTTAAAAATACCTGGAAATTTGGAACAAATCCTATCTCCACCAGCAAAGGACCCATGGAGTTTAAGGCAAGAAAGAGAGCTGCTAACCATTGGCACTAAATTGATTAGAAGGCCTCTAATAAAAAATAAATAAATAAATGATTAAAGAACAAGGCCAAAAAAATGATTAAAGAACGAGAAGGTGCGATGTTTTCAGGTCGATGGGGGTCAAATCCGAATTATGTTTCTTAGCCGTGAATAACATCAGCAACCAAATCTGTGATTAGCTGACCTGTACACAACATACCTGGATTGAACAATCTGACATGGCTCTTTCTCTATAAATCATTTTCAGTTTTGGGAAATACTTGATGAGAAAATAATCCTGATAATGAAGCCAGTGGCTGTCCTTGCAGTTTAAAACAACTAATTAATCAGATCTGTTACTTATGAACATCATCCTTGCTGACTCATTACTTAATTGTGGATACTATCCATCATTTTTCCTTCTGCTTTATAAAATAATCGAACTCATAATTTCCACCTCATATCCTCCCTTCTCTCACCACTTAAATAATATCCCTTCTATCAATTTTGTTTTTTCACAAGAAGTGTAACGCTAACTATACAACTAGCATTAAAGTAATTAATTTAATGGAGTCAAGTCATTACTTGATTGTAAAATATATGAGTTAGGGGTAAGATGGTATTAGTTTGTGACTAATGAAGAAATAAAAAATTTTCAGAATTATTAATAGTGTATTGAGATTGTGATATCAAGTTCATCCTCTAATAATAATTATAATTAAGTTGAACATTTTACAACAAAAGAGCATTCTTATAGGCTAAAATATCGAAATTCGGTTATTTTATAAACTTTTTTCCGTTTTACCGCGGTTTCGAAACAAATTACCAAAGTACGCAAGGCGCCATACTGTCTGGCGCCTTTAGCACACTGAAGGACGCTGAAGGCGCCATTGCGCCTAAAGTTTCCTTGAAGGCGTCATGTTGAAAGGCGCCTTCAACCTAAATTTTCTAGGAGGCGCATTTCAACATGGCGCCATTGTATTTAAATTTTGCTTGGCGCCATTGTATTTAAATTTTGCTTGAAGGCGCCATGTTGAAAGGCGCCATTGCATTAGAATTTTTTGAGAGGCGTCAAATGAAATGGCGCTTCCTTCCCTATAAATACCCCCTCCCTTCCTTCCGCAGCCCAACCAGTTAGAAAAATCTTGATTCGGAGCTTCTTCGTAGCCACTCTTCCCTTCTCTCTTTGCAACCGTTCACAACATTTTTCATATTTTCATTCACAAATCTTCATCCTTTCTTACTTCTGTGCATTTCATCCGGCAACATTTTCTTCTTTAGAGCAAATCTGATCCTCTTTCCTTGCTCTTCCTTCGTTAGTATTTTTATAATTTTTATATTTGTAGTGGTAGGAAAAATTTTATTCTATGTTAATTATTATGATTTATGATATGAAAAAATGATATAAGATTTAGGAAAAGTTTGTAAAAATTTATATGATCTGTGATAGTTTATGATTTGTATTGGTTAGTTTTTTTATAATTTCTGTATGTATATTATAATTTTTATTAGTTATTATAAGAATATATTTTACAGTAGGAGAGGATTTTTTATTTTATGTTAATTATTATGATTTATGATTTGAAATTATGATTTAAGATTTAGAAAAAATTTGTACAAATTTATATGATCTGTGAGAGTTTGTGATTTTTACTGGTTAGTATTTCTATAATTTGTGTATTTATATTATAATTTTTATTAGTTATTATAAGAATATATTTTACATTAGGAAAAAAATTTTATTTTATGTTGATTATTATGATTAATGCTGTGAAATTATGATATAGGATTTAGGAAAAAAATTGAACAAATTTATATGATCTGTGATAGTTTATGATCTTAAAAGAAGAACAAAGGTGATAAAGAAAAGTATCTTAAAATAAAATTTACAATTTAGATAAAAATTATGTTTAGATATTTTTAAAATATAAAATTTTTTAGGATATAGGATATGATAAAAATAAGATTATTTTTATTATATGTTGATTATTACTAGGATATATTATCCTATTGATCAATATTTTTATATTAATTTTAGAATAATATATGTCAAAATAAGTAAATATCAATTGAGGGTATTTTGTAAAAACTTGATATTTTATGCATTATTTCTATTTATTTTATCTTTTTTATTGTACATTTATGTTATTCTTTTTTGTTAACACATGGTATTTAAACAATATACACCAATATTTTTTAATAGTAAGATATAACAATTTTTTGATTATGAATATATTCTATATAAATGATATAATTCATTTAATTAATTAATTTATTATACAGTTAATTTTTTATTACTTTATACTATACGTATTGTTTATTTCTTTTTTACTCTATTATATTTTTTTTATATCTACTCGTATTGTCTATGGTTTAAAATATCAACATCATTAATTAACATAAATATAATAAGTTATAATTTTTTAGCTTATTATAATATTTTAAATAAATTAAAGCTTTAATATACATTTTATTATTAAAAATAATTAATTTTATATTATATTTTTAAAAAAATACTTAGTAATTAAACTAAATTTTATTTATATAAATTTTTTGAAATTTTTTGTGATAATAATTTTTGAATATTATGTTTTAAATTTAAAATACATCAACTAAGACTTCTCCAAGGGTTTATAGTTTGTACATTAATTTTTCTTTATTTCATCTACTTTGTTTAATTTTTTCTCCTTTCTTTTTTCAATCATTCTATTAGAAGTTCAAATGTAATATATTGAATAATATAAATATAATATAATTTATTTTTTTACATAAAATTATTTTTAATAATCAAATAAATTATTTAATAAAATTAATTAATTATATATTTAATTTTTAATACTTATTACTTTACCTTTCACATAACACTTCTTCTTTTTTAATTCATTTTGCTATAATTTTTTTACTTTGACTTATATTATTTACGATTTAAATAATAAGATAATTACATAATATTGACATAATGTAACATATTTTATTTTTATCTTAAAATAATTTAAAAAAAATAATATTATGAGAAGCGTTAATTGAAATAATTAATTATATATTCCAGTTCTAATAAAAGTATTTAAGAATAAAAATTAATTCTCTTTTAAAATTTATTAATATTTTCTTGATAAAAAAATTCAAACACTATATTTAAAATTAAATATACATCAATAAAAATTTATCTATGTTATTATTTTTGTTCCTTTTATATATTGTTTTGCAAAGTATATTTAATTTAGTGTGATTTTTGCATAATTTTTTTAATGATACAATAATATGTAATAATTTTTATTTAAAGATTAAAGCTATTAAAATATCTAACAAATTTTTCTTTGATACAGAGGCTTTTTTCTGTTTGATTTTCCTAATACTTACCAGTTAGTATTTTATAAATTTTGTGCTTATATTATAATTTTTATTAGTCATCATGAAAATATCTTTCATAGTGGTAGAGAAATTTATTTAGAATATTATGATATACATAATATGAGTTTTTTATTTTATATTGATTATTATGGTTTACGATGTGAAATTATGATTTATGAAAGATTTATAGAAATTTATATGTACTGTGATAGGTTGTGCTATTAAAAGAAGAACAAACGAGATAAAGAAATGTATTCTAAAATAAGTTTTAGGACTTAGGTGAAAGTTATATTTAGAGAAATTTTTCATGTGAAATTTTAATATACCATAAGAGAGGTAATAAAAATAAAATTTTAGGATATGTGGATGTAACCAGAAGCTTTAAAAAATAAGTTATTGTTATTGAAAATATGAATATTTTTCTATTTAAATGGTAGATATTATGAATGCAAGAATAATAAACGTATTCGAAAAAATTATACTATATATAGGTTTATTCAAAAAGTATTAAAATATATATGGAGGTACTATAATATAAGTATTAGATGAAGTCAGTGTATGTAAAAAAGAATTCATGATTGTAATCATAAAAATATACAAATAATAATGTGTAAATAATTTTAGTTGCAGTTTAGTAATAGGTGTGAAGGGAGAAATTTTTTGTGAAAATAGAAAATGTAGTGTATTGAAAAAGTTAATCAATTTAATTAGTATAATTTGTGCATAATAAATAAAAAAATGATAATTGAAAAAGATAAATTAAAATATAAATAAGATTATATAGTCAAATATTATATTAGTTTTTAAAAAAATAACATTTACTTGACCGAAAAAAATTATCCTATTATATAATATGTTTGTTATATATGAAAAATTGTTATGCAAAAAAAATTTAAATATTAAGCCTTTTTCAATAGTGTACATGTAAGTGAAAATTGAAATTATTGTTTCAAATATAAATTTATTTTTATTTGTAATAATTTATTTATATTACATCAGCATTTATGCAATAAAAGAAGAATTAGAATTTAATTATTTAAATCACACTTGCAAATGAATATTAAAAATTTATGAAGTATGAAAAATTACGAATGAGTGTAAAAATAACTTAAAAATTTATCAGAAAAAAATGTCAGCCTGTAAAGGTCGGAATGGGTTTGGCTTGTGCTGGTAAATTATTACATACTATTAGATAAATACATTACAAAAATAATAATACATTCCGTTCATTTTTACTTGTAATATTAAGTACTAGTTCATTCGTTTGTAAGAACAAAAATTGTATATGATAATATGTGTCAGTTGTGAGGGTGCAGTGAATATTTTGCAGCTAAAAGTAACGAGATGAAGAAAAGTTTAATTACTTTTATATATTCAAATGGTACAATGATTGAGGGATCAATGGGGGTAATGTACGATGGACCTCCCCCAAAGGCATTGAAATTGAGAGGATGCAGCACTATGGATGTTTTGCGCGAGAGAATTCACTGATCCGATTGAAGCTTCACCATGATCAAGCTGTGGAGAAAATTATTTATAGGTTTCCACAGCATCAAACAGAGGCTCAATATATGGCATACGAATTGGACGACGATGAAGACTTGGCATGTGCCATAGCAAGCTACGAACAACATCCGATGATGACAGCAATGGAAATGTACATGGAGGTGATCACATCCGAACTGCACACTGCCAACCTTGGTTCACAAGAAAGAGTCCTAATAACTAGACCACCCGTAGATCCAATGGCCTATGTCAGTACTAGTTGTTCGATGGTGCGGGAAGGCCCTCCTTACACGGGTGGAATTGAGTTCCACATTTCTAAGGGTTATACTCCTGCATTGGACTCATCTGTTGCAGCTGTTTTCCCGGTAAATGTATCATATACCATGATGGGTTCAACAAGTGTCTTACCGGTCGTAGAGGAAGAATCCACTGATCCTATATTAATGGATGCCTACCTAGAGTCTGGTTTTGAAGACGATGAGGTGTCTTGCAGTAGCAGTGATGATCGTGACATTGATGATGAAGAACGTGCACCTACACATGGAGACAATGTAGTAACACGGTGTGTGAGGAGTGACAATGCTGCACAGACATCATGTGGTGTCCCTCAAGCTCCTGTTTTCTTTTACATTGATTGGGATGCCGTAAGGAATGCTAATGAATTTCTGGAAATAATGAAACCAAGCTATGATTACGGTATGGAGGACTTACAGATTGGACAAGAGTTTTATTGCAAGGAGGCATTAATTACTGTAACTAAGCATTACCACATCAGAAGGCACCATAGTTATTACGTGGAGGAGTCGGATACTAGAAGATTGAGTGTGAAGTGTGATAATTATGGGGATGAATGCAAATTCTGCCTTAAAGCGACCAATCTGAAGAATTCTAACACAGGATCAATAACTAGATTTTCAAGGCCTCACACATGTGTTAATGCCAGTTTAACACAGGATCATAAGTCTCTTGACTCTGAGTATATCAGTTCCTTGATACTGGAGATGATTAAAGTGAAGCAAGATGTTCCAATATCGCTTATACAGGAGAGGGTGGAAGGCATGTATGAGTATAAGATTTCATACAGAAAAGCATGGAAGGCAAAGCAGAAGGCAATTGTCAAGGTGTACGGAGATTGGGATAAATCATATGAAGTGCTCCCGAAATGGTTGGACATTTTAGGCTATTGTGACCAAGCTCTGTTCAAGTTAGAGTCAGAAGAATTCGTCACAGTTTACAACCGTGTTAATCCACAAAAACATGTTTTCAACCGAGTTTTCTGGGCTTTCAAGCCATGTATTACGGCAGTTTCGTACTGCAAGCAATTCATACAAGTTGATGGAATGTTTCTGTATGGCAAGTACAGAGGTGTGGGTTAGTAGATATGGCCGTCACATTACCGATCCTGGATGTGGGACTGGACATCACCTACGTAGACATTAGTGTTCTTTTTCATGTTTATTGTATATTTATGCACATCTATCTTGTTATTTTATTGCCAAACATCAACATTTAGGATGGTTTTAATTATTATGACATTTTTATCTTCCTGCATAGGTACTTATATCGATTTTAATTACCAATTCTTCTCACAAACACACAATCAATTCAATTCTCATATAACGCATCAAATATATGCAATTTTTCCAAATAACATCCTTCTAACTAGAGTTTTATTCTCTCATTTGGTATTTTATTTTCATAACTTTAATTATTATAAATTATTAACAAACATAAATTAATTATAAATTTTTTAAAACAATGTCTGACTAATTTTTCTAATGATAAGGATTATTCCGTATTCCACATCTCGTTGGCCAAAAGTATTGAATTACTATTTTTTTATAAACTATTTTTTGTTTTACCTATATTTCATAATATTTTACTAAAATACGCATAGCGGCGAAGAGACGCCAAACCAAATGGCGCCTCTAAGGGCGGTCAAGGCATATCTCCCAAATTTTAAGTTAATATATAAATAATAAAAAATAATAAAATTTAAAATAATTAGAATATTTAGTTTTTTTTTATAAAAGTAATGATAATGAAATCTCCCAAAATTATTTACTAAAATTATTAATTTTTTATTTTCACAATTGTTATAATTATCTATTCTTTTATTTATTTACCATGTTAAAATAAATTAATAAATTTTATCTTCATAATATGAAATATGTAATTATTTTTTAATTAATTTTTTTCTCATTATTTATTTCAATATTATTAGTGAAGAAATGAATAAATAATTATAATAAATATAAAAAATTTAATAATATTAATTATAATATTTGAAGGATAACTAACCATCATCCTTGTAAATGACATTAAATGCTATGTTTATTCAATACGTTATGAGTTGAGTCCACCAAATATTGACGTCAAATCACGTAGTACAATTGTTAACGTAGATGAGGATGTTGGCCATGTACAATACCAAAATCCAAGTGGTTTGGATCCACAATACACACGGTCATCGGCTAATTAACTTAAAAATGAGGAGCGAGGGGGCCGTAGGCCAAAGGCGCCATATCGCATGCCGTCCCTTCCCTCGAGTGCCAACGGCGCCATTTCATCTGCCGTCCCTCAACACGCCATTTGGCGTCTCTTTGCAGCTGTGCGTATTTTCATAAAATGTTTCGAAGGAATGGTAAAACGAATATTAGTTTCTAAAAAAATAGTAAATCAGTACTTTTGCCTCGCATTGCTAAAATATTTTATCATTGTGATGAAATAAAAAGGAATTAATTCATGTTATAATCTTAATTTCATTACAAAATGAAAATATTATTGCAACGAAATAACCACATTTTTTTAAAATTTCAACTTCGTCATTTCATATTTATTTTGCTACAAAATAAAAATAATTTTATTAAAATAAATACAAAGTAGCAAGAATATTATTGGAATAAATACAAAATACAAAGAAACATTTATTTCGTTATATTTTTTTTCATTTTTAACAATCTTCAACTTCGTATATAAAGAATATTATCGAATAATTCAATAAATTTGCTTATGTGTAATAACGTATTAAATAATTACTTATAATAATATAATTCCTAAAGGTGGAAGTATATAATTCTGAAAAATAATAAATATTAAGTGTCATGGGATCAAATTTTAAGAAATATTAATATAAATAACGTAATTATTATTTATTGATCCTACATTTTATTTTAATAATATTCAATTATTTACTAAATATTTATTATTTTTATTAAATATATTATTATTATTAACTACTTTCTTATTTAATTCCTATAATAAATTTATGTATTAAATATCAAAGTGGAATAAAATATTTTTTAATGATATCAAATATAATTATGAAATTAGTCATTTATTTTGAGTCACAATCACACATTATTTATTTTTAAAATTTTTATTTTGAAATGGCATCAAAATTAATTATTTTTAAAAATTGCACATTGAGGGCGCCATTTTGAACGGCACCCTCAAGGTCCTCTAGGGGCGGCACCCAAAGTGGCGCCTCCTCTCCGCGGGCGCCATGCTCCCTAGCGCCTTCACCCCTCATGCGTATTTTGATAATATATTTTTAAATAACGATAAAACGAAAATAAATTTCTAAAAAAACATTAATCTGATACTTTTGCCATTCTTATAATAAAAAATAGTCGAGGTTGGTCGGTCACACTCTCTTTTCCCAAGAAAACAAAAATGCTAATCGTGAGTGAATTTAGATGACAAAAGCATTCGATTAGTGAGAGATTTAGAGAGATCTAATGGTACAACTGGCATTTCTATTATCTGTCATATGATAATATGCTATTGAATTCTGCAGAATTTTGCATAGATTATATCATGGTTGAACACACCTTTGATCTGTACACACTCAGAAAAGTTAAGGTATTAAAATTTAGCAATATATGTTTGCTTTGGATTAGGACTCTAACTGGATAACTAAATATTTATAACTGCTTGCATGGGATAAAAACAGAGAAAGGTTTTACAAAACTGGATGGGATACAACTAAGGTACAAGTAGAGAAGAGAATACAGAAGGAAGAAAGAGAGGATGACCAACAAATAACTTGGCCAGTCAAATCCTAAGAAGAAAGAAAAAGTGAAAAAGGCCATGGCTGTTGCTAATTAAACCATGACCAGTTGCCTTTGAGCTTCGACCCTCAAATCTGCCTTCATTCTCTTTATGAAGTCATCAAATTTCTTGTTCATTTCCTCTGTGGTCATTGTCCAATTTTCTTCTTCAACTTCCTCTTCCTCTTCCAAGCTTTCTTCAATAGTAAACTCATCAATGGCTTCTTGCTCAAGATTTTCTTCTTCTTCATTCGCTTTATTCAATACTGCTCTTCCCTGATCTTCTTCTTCTTTTTCTTCGAACGTAGTCTCTTTTCCTTGATCTTCATCTTCCACAATGGCCTTTTCAACGTCTTCTTCTTGGTCTTCAATCAAGTACTCGATTTTTACTGCCTCCTCCGCTGCATATTTCTGTTCATCGGGTTCGCTAGAAATTATTATCTCAGATTCCTCCAACAGTGGCTGGCTGATCTCAATTTCCAAGGACTGAGATTCTGAGCCATCTTCAATCATGTACTTTGCTTGCTTATCGTCATTTTCAGCACTAGAGCCGCCGGAGAAAGTCCGGGTTATTCCGACGAAAACAAGGAGGCCATTGCAGAGGAGAAACATGCAGTTCTTGTCTATGGTGTGGGTGAAAAGTTGGAAAGGGATGGTGGAGAAGTAAAAGTTGAAACATTGAAGCAAAGCAAGCAAGGAAGAAGGTGAGTACAGAAAAGAACAGAGCGATATTGAGACCAGCAATTGGGTAATCTTAGTTAAATACTGAGATTTCATACTATATTTCAAGCCTGCTATAGTATCATTGGACTTAACTTGACCCATATTTTGTAGTATAGATTAAGAGAAGCTGAAACTAGCTTTTTTTTTTTTTTAGGAATTTGAGAGAGCCCCAAATGAAGGTTGGTGTGTTGAAGACAAGAAGGTTCCCTATATATAGAGAGTAGAGGGGGGAGGGGAGATCTGATGGGGTTTTTTTTGGATTTCCAAAAATGCCCTTGGTTGGCAAATTATTAAGAGGTAGTTGGCACTATGTATGGTAGTATCCTACTTACCTGCCTTTCAGGGTTTTTGTAATAAATGCAAGATAGCTACCTGAAGGGTAATATTCCATTTACAACCTTTAATTTGTCACACAAATTGGCTTTGGTTATCTCTACATGTTTCTAATATTTGATGTGGATTTGTCAAATGGCTTGATTCCCTCCAAGGGAAGTGTGAGCGTGGTGGATTGACGATATTGAGAATCAAGTGAACCAGCTTCAAAGCCACCCCACATTAGTTTCACAATAATTTTGTTGGTTCAATGCATATGATATTGCAAAATAGTGGACAAAAGATGAGATAGTGTGCTTACATTTTCAATGTTGGTTTGAGCCCTTTAGTTCTCTAATTGCTGCTAATGAAACTGTGCCTTTTGTATACTAAAATTTTAGCTTTACTTTCATCCGGTGGCAAAGTTTGGATAAGACTAATGAGAGGTTGAAATAAAATTAATTATGGATTTATATAAAAAAATTGTAATTTTGCCCACTGAATTTGAATTTTTTGCAAAAATTAAAAAAATTGTAGAAAAATTTTCATAAATTTTCTGATTTTGGAATGGCTAAAACCATCCCAACTATTAATGTTGCTTCAGCACTGCTTTCATCTCTATGCATTTTTTTTCAATTACAAATATAGGATAATTTAGATGAAACTAATTTTATCACCATGTTTTAAAATCCGAATTGGTCACCAAATTTAAAAAAAAATGATTTAAAATTTAATGGTGTGATAAAGATATAGATGAAATCAGAATTGAACCAACATTTTAATATACATTAAAAATAATTTATAACTAAGAAATAATATATAAAATTAAATTTATGCATACAAAGATTAAAATAAATTTAGACAATATCAAGTAGTTTTATACTCTCTTAAATTTATAGTTCAAAATATCATAAAAAAATTAATATCGAACTAAGTTTCTCTTTTTTCTTTTTTTTTTTGTGACTTTTGTCTCCGGCGAATGAGGTTTTGTTTGATTATTTAGGACATCAAACTTTTAATACATGTCTAATATTAAGTAAAATAATATCATTTTTTTTAAAATAAAAGTAAAGGGAAAAAAAATAAGCCGTTCAACCGAACAATTCACACCAATTGACTAATTTACCACCAGTTGACTAGTTTTATCTCCAAATTTTATGCATCTGAATTAGACTCATTATGGATTCATGATTTTTAAAATTGAACAGGTGGATTTGACCTGATTTTTAAATCAGTGGTTTCATCTATCTTAAAATTACAATTTAATCTGAGCGAGTTAATTTGACTATAATTATAAGTGCAAATGTGAAGAGTTATAAATTAAGAAAAATGCTTTTTATGAAATGAGGGGAAAATTATTTATAACAAGTGCAAAATTACGGTGAATGAAAAAGATTAAAAAATCTAACAAATGTGACTGCAGTAAAAAAATTGTAGGCAAAATTTGTAAATTACTACTACTTGTACTAGAGTTTAAATTTGATGCATTATTAGTGTAAATTTTTTTATACTATTAATAAATAAGTAAATAACCACTTTTAAAAATGTAATAATTTTAATCAATAATAAAAATATTTTAATAATTTTTATAAATATATGAATTGGTGATAGAATAAAAATAATTTATATTGATAAGTGAATGAATTTTAAATCTTAATATTATTGCTTTGGAGCTAACCTAAATTACAATGCCATTTGTTGTTGGTATAGTTCTGAATAAAGCCTGTTAGCTAATATACTAATAATATTACTTTTCTTTTTCATCATGAATCTAAGGAAATTAGGCAGTAACAAATTTGGTAACCCACTCATTAATGGCAAGAAGTATATGCCTTCCTTTTAGTGATGCAAGAAAACATCATGAACATTTTGGGATCCTCCATCATATTATTTTTCCACTATACCTAACAAAAACAGCAAAATCCCTGGGAACAACTGCTAGGAAAAAATCACAGGACGCCTTCATTTTCTATTTTTATTAATCAATCTTCAATATCTTCATGTCAAGTATTGTTTGCTTCGATGCTTTTTTCCACACAACAAAGTAGGGAAAGAAAAAAATTCGGAAAGAAAAAATTTCTTCAACACCAATCATTTTTAAAAATTATTTGATTTATATAAAAAGTAAGTTCTCACAGAAAATAAAATTTTTATGTGAATTTTTTTGATAAATATTTAAAATTATTTTTTTGATATTAAGAAATTAACAATTCTAAAAAATTAATTTTTATATTTTGTTTAGTTCAATTTTAAAATTTTTAGGAAGTGCTATTAAAATAACTAATTTATTTTTTAAAATTTTAATTAAAAATAAAAATATCAATAAGTTTTAATTATCTTTAATTATTTATATAAAATTGTATTTTTAATATCTCTTTTAGTCATAATTTTTTTGAATTTATAATTTCTTATTTTAAAATTTACAACGAAAATAAAACATATTTGTAGAAAAGAATTAAGATGTCTTTCACATATATATATTAAAATAAAATTTAAATGAATAAAAAAATTAGGTAAATAATTAATATTATAAATAGTTAATTTTTTGATAAAATAAATAAAAATGAGTAGATTTTTGTTTTTTATAATTCAATATTAAAATAATAAATAATAATAAATAATATAATATAATAGATATATAATTAATATAATTCTATTTAAAATTAAATTTTTATTATAATTATAATTAATTAATTATTTTTTAATAAATGTAATCAAATAATTTTAATTTAACAAATTTTAAGATCGTTACATCATACTAAATTTTAAAAACTTTAGAATATTATAAAATTCACCCTATTGTCTTTGAAATTACAGGGTGATGCAAAGATGAATTTTAAATTGCATAAAATTATAATTTTATCTTTAAATAACAGTTCATACATATAATTTCTTTCCTTTAATAATTTTCATTTTTAAATAATACAATTGAAGGGCAAAATTATGAGTGAATTATTATTTAAAAATAAAATTATAATTTTGCATAATTTAAGAACTATTTCATGAGTACTTTATAATTTTAAAATGAAATTACTAATTTAAAAAAGAAAAAGAAAAAAGGGCGCCCGCACCCATACTTACCACCAGAGTTACATTTTTGAAAATTACATAGCCTTATTTGCAAATGATGATACAGTAAGATGAGAGACACTAAAGTTTGTCTACCTGCGTTCTGAATTGCGATTATGATACAAAAAATTGATTATGATGTAATTAGTGAAACTAGATAATCCTTGAGTGATAAATTCTATCATTTTTTCAGGATAGTAGTTTATTTTCAACTATAATTTTTTATTTGATTAACATGTGAACTTATAAAACTAGATTCAACTATAAACTTTTATTTCATCAATCTGCTAATTTATATTATTAGTTTTTATAATAATTATTAATCAATTTGAAACATTTTAAAAGTGATAAATATGTATTTGAAAATAGAAAATATGTTGGCACAAATGTGAAGCTCCCTTAAATTTCTCGAATTTATTTCATTCCAACTATTTATTGAAAATAATTCTAAGCTTAGACTACCAATTTAAAAATACTAAAGGAGATAAGTAGTAATCGATTGCCCGTAACAATGAAATTGTGATTGAAATATAATTGTTATTTCTAAAAGTTTAAATATAACTTTAATCTTTTTAAAATATAAATCGTATGATTTTAATTTTTTTAATTTAAAATAATCTATTTCATTCTCTTAAATTATTAAATTGTTACAATTTTGATTTCATTATTTAATTTTCATCAATTATTTGATTTCATAAAATTATTTCTACCTAATGTTTCCTTTGTATTAATTTGAAATGGTTTTTATGTAAGTATAAATGAATTTTTTATCTAGAAAATTTTTCAATAAAATCAATGAATTACATATAAAAATTTGAATAATTTTGAAGTTTAATTATCTATAAAAATTGTAAAAAATTTATTTATTTAAAAAATAATGTAATACATATTTAGAAATCAAATAGGAGACGATAAAAATTGATAGAAATTGATGAAATTTAATAAAAATTGAATAAAAAATTAAAATTTCATCAATTTAATATTTAATATACCAAAATAAATTGCTTTAAATTAGAAATTGAAAATATATAATTATATTTTAAAGTGATCAATATTGCATTCAAATTTTTTTTAAAATTAAATGATCTACTGCACATTACAAATAAATGTGAAAAAAATATAACACTATTATGATATAAAATTATGAAAATTTATGATTACGGTATGATTCCTGATATAATATTATATGCATTAACGCAGTTATAAATGAGTTGCAATTTGAAACCTTGTTTCGTATGTTCATGTGCTATAATCAATGCGCAGATATCTGCACTAAATTTTCACCAAAAAAAAAAAAGACAAGATATTTACGTTTAAACTTTGTTTATTTTGACAAAAAATATTTTTGATAAAAATATAATTATAAAATATTAAAATTATGAAATAATCTAAATATTTAATGTAACAAATTTAATAAAAAATAATTATTTTTTAAAAAAAACATTTTTCACTCCTATCATATATTTAAATACATATTTTTATCAAAAATTATAAAAAATAATATTTAAAAAAAATAATTTTTTACTATCTATAATTTGTGATTGCTACTACCATTATCCATCATTAATAATGTACTTTAATTATAATTCATTCTTAATTATTATCATTTGACATTATTATCTGTAATTATTAATCATTTAATTTTTTATAAGAATATATACTTATATTTTAATAATATTTTTAAGAATATTTTTAATTAAATTAAATGTGATAATATTACATATCTAAAAATTAAATTATCAAGTTTTAAAATACTTGAGTATAGTTTGGCCAACCATATGCCAAATAAGATACTATTTTGCATCCAAGGCATTAAAGGCTTTGGTTGGCACGTGAAACGATGGCCGCACCGCACTTTAATATCCATCAATCAAATATCATTAGTTGTCCAAATTGAGGAAGGTGAGATCAAATTAATGCTGCAACCGAATCACCCACAAAAATCGGAATTAATATCCATCAAACCAGTAGCATTTCATAATTCAGAACCATAACTTTTGGTAAACAATTTAATTAGACTTATCATATATTTCCATCACGAAAACTCAAACAGAAATAATAGAATAATATCAATATTAAATTGAAAATTTTGTGGCATCAAAATATTGCACTAAATGCTGCACTTCTCAGGATTTTGAAGCAATTAGATTAGGGTTAGCAATCAATCAAGTTGAATTAGATAGATTTAACTCAAATTCAACTCAATTTAATTTAATTCAATTTAAATTTTTTAATTTGAATTTGACTTAAATTGAGCTTATCAGTGGCTCAGTTTGGCTCGATTCAATTAACATAAATTAGTGTTCAAAAAGTAAATTAGACTAAATGATTCAACCAAAAAATTATGAATCGAATACATGTCTACTCAACTTATAACTAAAACCACAAAATTTTAAAATCATACCAAAAAAAGTATTGAATTAATATTAAATCAATTAATAAGTATAAACCAACCACTATCCAATGATTCCTATAGTTTCAAATTTTTGCATTATTACTCTTATTTTATAGTAAAAATATTTGCATCCACTCTTCATAATTTTCAATGTAAAGTTTCGTTTGAAGAATTTTTACACCTTCCTAACTCATTTTAAATGATATTCTTAAATTATATTTACTTTAACAACATAATTAATTCTAAAATGAGAATAATGTTAATAATGTCCATCATTAACTTCATTTATTATTTTATTTTAATTATAATTCAACTGTAAATATAAATATTAAATTATAATGATCATAATTATTAATTTTTTCTTCATAACAAGTGTTTAATTTAAAATATATATTACAAAAGAATTTCTAATTAATATATATAAATTTATTAATTAATTTTAAATTATATATATTATTCGAATCAACTCATGATACAATTGAATCGAAGATCTCTAAACTCAAGTTCAACTTATTTAATATATGATCCAAATTATTCAACTCGTTTATCATTTATTTAATTTATGAACTTAGTTTATTAGGTTAAAAGTCAAATCAAATTTTGAATTTCCCATGATTTGACTCGACTCATTATCAACTTTAAATTTGAAGGCATACCATAACCTAAGATCCAAATCTTTTATCCCCTGCTTGGATGTAAAGAAAAAAGGAAGGGAAAGAAAATAAGCCAAAAAAATAAAAAAAATAAAAAAACTTCTTTTTTCTTACTTGAATGCATAAAAAATAAGATGAAAGAAAGTGATAAAAAATAATTTTTCTTTAATTGTTTAGGTAAAAAATAAATTAAATTAAATGATAATTTTATTCTTCAACTTAATATATTTATCTAATATTTTGTTTATAGCCAGTAATAACTACAATTATAATTCACCATATATATATTAATTTTATCTTGTAAATGTGTCTTTAACAAATAAAAATATGAAAACATTATTAATATACAAAAAAAGGTTAATAACAAATTTTAAATTCCACTGACAATACCATTTTCCATCAATTTACATAAAATTTCAATTTTTAAATTCTAATTACATCTCTCTTTATAAAATTAATGTGAAAAATCAAAATTAATGTATATTATGCAATTAATTAAAATATATATTCAATTGATGAATTTTTAGAATTCTTTTTAATCGGGTATCATAATATCAGTAGATGTTAATTTGTCGCTTCATTTTGTTTAACATAATTTTCATATTATTTTTTAAACAAACATCACAGTATCATCCGACATCATTTTACAACAATTCATTATCAAAAGCAAATCAAAATGTAACTTTTTTTGGTGCAAAAATGTAGCTTATTTAATATTCTCATTATTTAAAAAAGCAAAAACTATCTTTCATCTTTGTGATAGCTACGCCTACGCTTTTTCGTTGTTAAATTTGAAATCTTAAAGTTAAAATCTTAAATTACATAAAATATTAAAATTAACATCTATGAATCTATGATTTATTTATCTATATACGATTGTTTTATAAATTTTTTAATAAAAATCATAATTTTTATATATCATTTTATCATAATATTTTTCTATGTATAATTTCAAAATCTTTTTTAATATACATAATTAAAATTTATAGTTAATTTGAGTTTTTATTTATATATTATATGAATTATGCAAAATAAAATAAAGTAACATATCAACATTCAATTATATCGTCATACTTATTTTAAAAAAATTAAAAATATTTGTAATTAGTATATATGTATTGATTAATTGAACAGTAAATATTAATTTTGATGTTTTATAATAATTTAAAAAATAATATGAAATGCAATTGGAATTAATAAAATTGAAAATTTGTTGAATTCAAAATTTATCCCAACGAATTGGAAAGGTTATTGGAAATAATGAAAGAATAATAAAGAATGGTTGCAACTCTGGAGATAGAAGTAGGGAAAAAAATGGAAAAAAGAGTGTTTCAAAAGTAAAGCAAGAGTAAAATTGTAATAATAAGTAAATTTTTCATTTCTTTTTTGTTCAAATGTGGTAAGAAATGTTTTTTGTAAGCCTGATCCTTCCTTCTTCTTTTTTAACTTATTTTTTACCTTGCAATTAAACAAAGGAAAATGGTTTTTTCCACTCATTTTCTTTCTCTGAGTCTTCTTTCCAAATAAGCAAGAAGTTGAAGTCACAAGGTGTCCTTTATAGGATAAAATAAAATATTATAACCCTTGATAGAAAAATTAAGAATTCAAAATTAAATAAATAATAAATAATTAAAAAATAATTTTTGAATTTATAATTACTTATTAGTTTAATTTTTTTCATAAAAAATTGTGATTCACTTTTCTATTTAAAATGTAAGATACGGAATTCAATTGCATGAACCAATAACGTGACATATATTTCTCCATGGAAGGCATAATATCCCACAAAATTTCGACTATTATGTGTATTTTTAGAATCACTTATTTGATCTTTCACAAATTATCATATATTGTATCATTGTTATAGAAATGCAAATTCTATATACGTCAAATATGGCTATTTATATGGCCCAAAAAAAAAAGTATAGCTATTTAACAAAAAATCACGATGGCTTGCAACTCAACCTCCATGCAAGCCGTATTATATATTAGCAGGAGAGGTGTATATATATATATATATATATATATATATATATATATATATATATATATATATATATATATATATATATATATATATACTATCGGGGGCTTGGCCAAAGATTGTTTATTTATTTTTTAAGAACAAATAATTGGAATAATATAAGTCAAATATCTGCTTGTTCAAATTCAAAATTGATAAAAATTAATGAATTCAAACTCTAGTTATAATTCATTGAGATTGTAAAATTCAAACTTAAACTTGATTATTGCATGAATATAATCAAATTTAAATAAATTCTAATATATTTAAATGTTATTTTTAATAGTTTAAATTCAATTCACTATTAAATTAATACTTTTTATACAATTAGTAAAAAAATACATTATTGAAAGAAAAATAATAATAATTAAAAAATTTTACTAACAATAAAAGAGTTTTTATAATTTTTTAATAATATAACAATATATGAATAGATGATATATAAAATTAATTTATATTGTTAACAGATCAATTTTAAATCTTATTGTTAATAAGAATAAAAAAAATATGATGGTATACTTTATTTTCACACTATTTGTAAAAGAGAAAATATAATAATACTTATTCTTTATGCTATATTTATTTTATTTTTAAAGAGAGTAAACTGACAAATTTTTTTATGAAAAGAGAATTGCATATAATAATAAATTTTTAAAATAAATTTAGAGGGGGTATGACCCCATAAGCTTAATGAGGCTCTGCCTTTGTATATTAGATCTTAATGTTGATTATATAATTAACATGAAAAAGGTTATTACATTATTTTTTTTATTAAGAGTATTGACATTTTTTCTTGTATAAATTTCTAATTTGTTTAACATTTCAAGTCAATTATTTACAAAAACAAAAGTAATGTAAAATATTTACATAATATTTTTTAATATCAATTTTTCACTTTTTCATCAAAATATTTGCAATAAAAATAAAATAAATCTAACATCTTATAAAAATATATATATATTAAGTTAAAAAACTTTGAAAGGGTCTAACTTTACACTCAATCATTTATTTGGAATAATTTTTATTATTTTATATAATTTTTTGAGATATATCTATTTGCAATACGAAATTGTAAAAATAGTCATTTTGACCAACTTTTTTTACTTTTTAATCATTTTTTATTATTATTTGATCAACTTTGAACTTTACTACAATATTTTATCAAATACATAATAAACATCTAAAAATCAGATACAACCTTAAAAATCATAAAAAATGAAACATATACAAAAATATCTTAATAAAAGCCTCTACAAAAAATTGAAAAAATGAAAGTAAGAAAGGCTAATCTTATATTTGGAATTAATGGCCTAAAAAATGATATTTGTTTCATGCTTGATACTAATTAAATTAAAGGAGTATTGATTGCTCCCTAATGTATGGTGGTAAACAGAGTGAAAGTGAGGATTCTATAAAAGGAGATAGGTGAAGACAGAGATTGGAATTGGAAACAAATAAGAGAGAGTGAGAGTGATAATAAAAAAAAAAGTAAGATTTACTTTATTTGTATTGCAAGACTTTGGACATCAATTTACTTATAAAAATCAATGTTTAATATTTAAATTTTAGACATCGGTTCACTTATAAGAATTAATGTCAAAAGTAAAAAATATAATGATTTTTTTTAAGAACTAATATTTAAAATTTTCTCATATTTTCAAAAATATTCTTGATTTCATAATTTTAGATGTTAGTTATTTTAAAAATCAATATCTAAAGTTTCATCTAAGAAAAACACATTGATCTTTTTTAAAGATTGACATCTAAAGCTCTTTTATTTTTCTAGTAACTTAACCATTGTCATACCTTTTAGACACCAATTCCATATAAAACTAACTTGTTACATTTTTTACATTTACCAACTAAATATTTGCGATATCATTAGAGAACAATGAATTTCAAAACTGACATGTTAATTTTTTTTATTTTCCTAATAACCTTTAATTATCGTGCCTTTAAATGTTGGTTTAAAACAAAATTAATGTGTTAACTTTTTATATATTTCAATCAAACATTTACAATATCTTTAAATAATAGTTGCTTTTAAAATTAACAATTTAAATCTCTTTTAAATGTCAATAATTTTAAAAATTGACATTAAAATTTCTTTGGAATGAAAACATTGGTTATTTATAAAAGGGTAAAATACAATGCCTTCTCCTATAGTTTACATTAATTATACAAACCTTCCTTGTAATTTCAAGTGGATACTACCCTCTCTCAAGTTCTTTTGTAATTGATGGTGCTCGGCCTTATTTGGTCAATGATTCTAATGTATTTTTAACTAAAATATACCCAAATTACCCCTCTACAACTGTTAAAAAACTCTTGTCTTTATGTAAACTTTTAGAGTTTTTCAAGAGTTTCGACCAATGTTTGCTAGCCATGTTATTTCCCCTTTTCTTCTAAAATTCTCTTCTCCCCTTTAAACTTTATTTATTTAGGAATTACATCATTGGTCATTCTAAAGGTCTGATATGGCACTGAGCAAGCCCAATCGACAAGGTTACAAGCAAACCACTAAATCCATCCTCATCTCCTCACAGTGTGTAACGGCATTCTATTAATAGCTGCAGCTATTCATCCCCCCCCCCCCCCCTTCTTTTTTTTTGCTATTTCACAAATCCTCAATAGGAACGCTTGCAACTACAAATTACATTGATTGAAATTAGAGTTTTGTATGACAAAATAATAATATTACTCTCACATTGACAAGCCTACCAAATATTTTGTCTCGAATGAATTTATCACAAGTTTACACTATTCACAATTTCGGTCCAATAGGCTGGGAAAAAAATTACAAAACCACACAGCATCTGCATATTACCCACAAAACAAATAAATGCCCAAGATGAAGAATACTCTTTTTTGGGCAGAATGACATAGGATCCAAGTACCATGACCAAGGAACTATAATGTCTTCAGAAGCAGATGGGTCTGTGATTCAACAGCCAGCAACAGATGGGATTCATAAAACAAAGGGAACAACAAAAAGTCCTTTCACCTAAATAGGAAAGTTATACCACTTTGAACCCTAAGAACCAGTGGAAATCTGCTGAAAATAGTCAAGTTGAAGGCTTACCTATGTGAACCCTGGACAAATTGCAAACTCCAATCTTCCCGGCTACCTTTGTAAAAGAAAAGGCATAGCCATTTTTTCAAAAGAAAAAAAAGAAAATTGTAAAAGAATAAAAATCGAAATTTTTTAATGTTTTTCCATTAACTAAACTAGCATATAAGATTTGAAGTTAAATGGGATTTCTATCTTTTAACTCAATTGAGTTTGATAATAATTTTTAAATAGACCTCGGCTAACAGTCCCAACATACAATTAATACTTTTTTTTTATAGGATTAAGAAAAAAATTTCCTTTCCACCAAGGTATAAGGAAAGAGGAAAAAAGAAAAAAAAGATAATATTATAATAATTACACGGGAATCAAATTGCAGACATGTCATTTAATTTATTTTTCACACATATGAGTTAAAAATAAATCATTGAAGCATGATCCAACAGAACCAGTAACATGATTTGTAATTAATATTTTGTTGGTTAAAGTACTTTTTCTCTGGATATTGCTAATATAACTTTTATTTCTTGGGCTAAAAGTTTATACATACTTGCATCTTCTTTCTTTTTGGTCAACTAGGGTCAAAATGATATGATTTCAGAGTATAGCAATGGTTAATGTATTCAGCTACGATAAACGAGAGAGCCAAAAAAAAAAAAATGAGGTGTATGATACATTCCAAAGTTCTACATGTATTTCTGATAATTAAGCTACCCTGATATCATACGATTTGAAAATAACTTTTGCAAATTAAATGATTTAAAATTTTTGTTTGGAAATTGTTTTCCAAATTCAATTAATAGAGAGGAGTTAGGTTACTATGGTACACACAGGACGGAGTAATCTTCCGCATCGAAATCATTGAATTAGGAGGAGAAATTTTTCATTTAATTACCATTATGAAGAAAAAATAAGTTTCTATTTCGGTTTTTTGAGTTACACATGTAAAAAAGTCAAATTAGGTTTAAATATAATTTTAATCCCTTTAATTTATAAATTGTACAGTTTTCATGTCCTAATTTAAAATAATTATTTTGATGTCTTTAAATATTAAATTAGTGCAATTTTACTTCTCTTGTATGATTTTTGCCAATTTTTAAATCTCATAAAATCATTTCCACCTAAAGCCTCCTTCCTATTAACATGACTTCTATGTAAGTATGAAAGAAATTTTTTATCTAAATTCTAAAAATTTTGAGCATGATTGATAGATTATATATAAAAATTTGTATTATTTTGAGAGTTAATTATTTATAAAAAAATTTAAAAAAATTGATTTGTGTGAAAAATAATGAAGTGAATATTTAAAAATTAAATAGTAGTTAACAGAAATTGATATAAATTGATGAAAATTAAATAAAGGGTCAAAATTGCACTAACTTAATAGTTAGAAGATTAAAATAAATTATTTTAAATTAAAAGGATTAAAATTACATATTTATATTTTATAGAGATTAAGATTGCATTTAATTAAAATTATTATTTTTAAAGGCTAATAATATAAAACAAAATTTCAAACCATGTCTTATTTTTAAAAACCAAAAACAAAAAACCATACATACCTATAATGTTATTTTATGTATTTTTTAAGTAAAAGAAATAAGAATTCAAGGAGGGTGATATGAAAAATTCATGGAAAGACCCTAGTTATTTTTTTTTTTGTCATAATCTCTTACAATTTTTTGGGGGGGAAAATGTAGAAAATAATGCATTTCTTGGACCTTTTTCCTTTTTTAGAAAAAAGTATTCTTTTGGGCCGACGTGAATTTGGAATTGGGTAGGATGGAGTAAAGGCCATTATTGAAGAGATGAGCTCCGAATATGAATTCAGTTGTTGGATCTGACTTGTAGCCCAAGCGGGCAACCCTGTGTATAAATCCACCCAGCTGTCTCTCACTTCTAAGATTCTAACAAAGCTCAATTTACAACTTTCCCCAAATTTTCACAAAAAGTCATTTATTAAATAAACTAAAAATAAAATATAAAAAAATGAACTTAAGTTAAAACTCATCCTTAGCTCTTTTTTTTTTTGGATGCGGTGAGAAAAACTATGGAAAGAAAACAACTAAAAAAATGGTAAAAAAATTATATGGGTAACTATTTTTTATTTGTTGTTTGGATGTATAGAAAGTAAGCGAAAAAAATGATGACAATATTAATTTTTCATTTAATTTAATTGAAAATTAAAAATTAAAAATTTTATTAAGTGATAAAATTGCCTCTACTAGTAAAATTTACTAAATGGTAATTTTGAAATTACACAATCTTTTACCTTTTTTGAGCACCTGTTTGAAGGGAAAACTTTTGTAGATTCTCAAGTTATTTTTTCAATTTTTTTCAACACTAATTTTCTAAAATATTCAAATATTAGAAAATTTGTTTTTAACATTTTTCTCTTCAATATATTTTTTGGAAAAAATACAAATAAGTCTCATAAAATATGTTTTAATATTACATAACTTTCCTGAAGTTTTAAAGCCTACAAATAAATCCCCTAAAGTTTTCAAAAAAAAATTAAAAATATTAAAATTTCAATTAAAGAGATTAAAAAATACAAAAATGAATCATTTATAATTTCTTTTAACTATTCTTTAGTACAAAAAATGAAAAAAAATAAAAGAATCGCACATCTAACCTCCCTAAATGTCGAGTTCCAGTAATAATTTAGTTAAAATATTTGTTTTAATTATATCATAAATATATTACAAAATCAATTTTTGTTGTTAACAATTTAATTTAGAAGAAATCTTATTTAAAAACTAGTTAAATTGACATTAAAAGCAATTTTAAATAGTTATGGTAACTTATATGCTTTTTTACTATTTTTTAAACTGAATTATTAGTATTTTCACTTTTTAAAAAAATTTTAGGAGTGTTTTTAAAACTTTAAAAAGATTACGTGACACTAATCATACTTCAAGAAAATTTATTTGTATGTTCTCCTATTTTCATTCCAATTTTTTTATCATAAACCCAGTGAAAGGTAAGTGTTGTTCTCATTTCTACCACATTTTGTATCTCATTATTTTGGAAAAGATGTTAATGAACTCGAGTTCCCAACGTCCCGTGTAAAATTGTAACTATAATTAGGCCTTTTTTTCATTTTTTTTCTTAAATACAATTTTGGTCGCAATGAACCCGATTCTCGTTAAATGTAATCTTATATTATGCTCCCCCTAATATATAAATTGAATTATATTTAGTTCATATTAATAATTTTAGTTAAATTAAATATAGAAAATTCTAATTAGCACATAAAATCTTAATAAAATTTTGAGTTTATAATCATCAAAAAGAAAATTAGCCAATTACATAATGCTAATATTAAATTAAGATATTTTCACATATTAAATGACTCACATAATTTCACATTAATAAATTTAATTAAATTGAATAATAAAAATTCTAATTTGCACATAATGTCCCAATACAATTTCAAATTTATAATCATTAGAAGAAAAATTAATCAATTATATAATGTTAATAGCTAAATTACAATGTTTTTACACGTTAGATGATTCACATAATTTTACATTTTTTGAGATAATAAGGTTAATTTCATTAATATTTTCTACTTAATGATTATTAGCTCAGAGTTTTATTGAAGATTTTAGTATCAATTAAAAGTTTTTATCTTAAAATAAAAATTAAGAATTTAGATATAATTTAGTTCAATTTATATATAATAAAAGAACCAAAATAGATATTTTATTCAAAGCGGTCAAATGTGGTCATTTTGAATATTAAAAGAATCAAAATTATATTTAAGTTTTTCTTTTCATAAAAAAGTGCAAAGGTAGGATAAATTGTTTCACTACAAAGTTATTAGTGTCTTTAAACACTTATATCAGTATGTTACACCCCTTCGAAATTTTAAAATAATTAAAATGTTTTTGTGTATAAAAATAATCATTTGATTGTTATGATTATTTTTAGAATGGAATTTTATGATAAAAGATAGGGTGAAATAGTAAAAAAAATGAGGAAATAAAATATTTAAGGATTAGCATATGATTAGAATTAAGCAAGTATATATGATAAAAAAATTTATGAAATGCCTTTGCAATTTTGCCCTTGAATAAATTGTAAATGCCTTCATAAAACACTAAAAAACACGAAGGACTCTTGAAAACCATATATTTTTTGCTGCTTAACCCGTTAACTTCCATTTATCTTTTCTCTTCTTCTATTCAACCTGAATCCAAGAATTCAATTTCAATTAATCATTAAAAAAAAAATCTTCAACTAACCAAGGTAATCTTCTTAACTTATACTTCTTGCATGAAGTGTGCTTCAACTTTTCATTTCCTCTGGAGTCGAAAGGGATGGAATAAATCCTAATAACTATCGATCTATGAATTTGTATAATTAGGGACTAGTTAATCATACTTTCAAACCCTTGGTCATCTCTTTCATATTTAGGCAAATAAGTAATTTACTTATATTAGTTGGTTTTTTAATGAATTTTAAGTTAGTTGTGATTGAATTGATGAATATTAATTATTTGATGATGATTGAGTATGAATTTTAGGTTGAAGCATGAATTTCTTGTTGAAATTTGTTTATATATAGGTGTTGATGTTTGTTGTGATGGAATTTCTGAATTTAAAGTTACAAGTGTAGATAAATTGAAGTTACAAGAGTAAATGAACAATAAAAATTAAAAAAATTTGCAAATTCAAGCATATAGTCAACTAGAAGTCTAAGAGTCACTATCAGAGGCCTTCTAGTTAATTGCATAATCGATTGTCATATAAAAATTTGTTCTTTGGATGAATATAGTTAACTGAATCTTATAATTAATTATATAGTTGACTATTACCATATTATATCTAATTTTGCATGTTTTATAGAATTTTATGATATTGTGATAATATATGATTCGTATATTTAGATATTTAGCATGTAAATGTACTTGTATTTAATTTTTAATGCTAAAATCCCAATTTAGGATATTATTGTGTTGAGATTTATGAATTGAAGAGATAAAATAATTGAATTATACAAAACTTGATCTACTAAATGTTTATAAAAGGATAAAGTTATTCGAGAATCACAAGGAAATTTAATTGCATTTCTATTCATACTTATATATTATTACTTACATAAATAGAAATGTTAGTTATTAGAGTTATTATATACAATAATATAATTATGTATTAAAAAATAACCGAAACAATAATGATATGGTATGTATTCTTCCACATTTATTTTAAGTAAACTATTTACTCACTGAGTTTTTAACTCAATCTTTTAAATGTTTAATTTTTACATATATTATTGCAGAAACTCTTCCATCACCACCACATCATGAGTGAAATCCTCCAAGCTTATTTTGTGCAAGACAGCTGTAAAATTATTTTATTGTGAATAGGAATATTGTCTTAGGCCTTGTAGTGTGTAATTGAATTATTAGTGATAGGAATATTTTGTATGTGCTAGAGTTAATTAAGTCAATTTAACCATAAATTATTAGAGCAAGTGAGCATGTTTAACATCCTTACTTTGGTAACTTTGGATAAACATATTTGCTTGAAAATGTTTTGATCTATTATATAAATTATTTTGAATTATTAGCAAATTATGTGTATGATATCCCAAGTAAGTATAGGTTAGGCTAGTAAACATTAGGTTATTGAATTTCACACTAATTATGGTTTAAAAAGGCTAAGTCGGTATTTATAATATGTTAAAGATTATAGAAATAATAATTAAAAATTGTCTAACTTCTTAAAATTTATAATAAATAAATTTAAATACAAAATGAGCAATGAAAAAATTAACAAATCTTATTAATTGAAGTAATCAAGATTATTATAATTAGCATTTGATATACGATAACATTTGATTTTCGATCTAAAGTATTTATTTGGACTAAATAATAATAATAATTTGACATAAAATAAACATAATTTTTTTAGAGATAAAATTAGAATTCACCTTTTCACATTTGTAAGTTTCATTTAGGTGATGTTTGATTCATGAAAATTCTATGGAAGTCTAATATTTTTAAGAATGTAATTCCTATAAATTCAATTCATGAGAATATGATATTTTTATATTTTATTCAATTAAAAATATTTTTAATAATGTTATAATATTATATTTAATTATTTTAAATATTTTTAAAAATATTATTTGATTATAAAAAATATTCTCATTTAAAATTAGGTAGTTGTCGATAGTATGTAGTGATTAATAGTAGTTATCGATAATAAGTAGTGATGATAATGCTAGTGACAGTGGACGATAGCTATTATGATGGGTGGTGGTGGTGGTAAGTGGTGATTATCAATAAGTGAGTGGTAGTTAACAATAATTACAAGAATTGGGTGGTAGATGGTAGCAGTCATCAGGAATAAATAGTGACCAATAATGGTCATTATCAATGGATGATGACTGATGATAGTGATCAACAGTATAATAGTGATGAGTGATAACAAATAGCAGTCACTAGTGATAAATAGTAGTGAGCGATGGTCATCGATAGGTGATAATTGATAATAATTATTAGAAATGGTTGATGACTGGTAGTAGTAACTAATAGCAAGTAATGGTAAGTGGTGGTCAATATCGATATGTGATAATATGTAATGGTTGATTGCAATGAGTGGTGGAGTGAGTAAAATAATATTTTTATATTAATTAAATATTCCAATATCATGTGAATGTAAGATACCTACATTTTTCCACTGTGATGAATAGTAGTGAGCGATGGTCGTCAGTAAGTGATGATTGACAATAATCATTAGAAATGATTGATGACCAGTAGTAGTAATCAGTAGCAATTAATGGTAAGTGGTGGTCAATATCGACATGTGATAATGTGTAATGGTTGATTGCAATGAGTGGTGGAGTGAGTAAAATAATATTTTTATATCAATTAAATATTTCAATACCATGTGAATATAAGATACCTACCTTTTTCATTGGAATATTTTAGGAAAATATTAGGTTAAAAATATTTTTATGAATATTCACATTCTTAAGGATGTTTTTATAAATTTTGAATTAAACAGTAAAAATATCACATTTTTTAAAATATCTCCAAGAATGTGAGAAAAATTTTGCAAATTAGACACCATTTTAATTCTTTTAAAACTAATTAATAGTTGTGTAAAACTCATTTTCATTTTATATATGAGTTTCTTATTTTATTTTTGTGCAAATTATAACCATTTTTTTAAATTTAACCTAATTATACTCTCATTCAATCTATTTTTAAAAAGTATATCTAAACATATTTTTTAATTTATTTCACCTTTAAAATTTAGTCTCTGCACTATTTTTATTTAAAAAAAATACGCTCACTCCCCCCCCCCCTTTTTTTTCTGGAACTCTCGCTTTCCTTATCTCTATATTTCTACATCTCTATGCTTGTCTATACTATAATATGTAAGTAAGGTGTTTTTGTTTTTTGTTTTTTTTTGGACTTGTGTTGGGCTATTGGAATATTTTTTTCTCATCCAACACTATCCCCATTTTTTTTTTTGGTTTTTCATTTACATTATTTATATTTTATTTAAAATTGAGATATTTATCTTCTTTTTATTTATTCAGTTTCATATTTTTTATTTTTTATATTCACTTTTATTATTTATAATTTAAATATTAATATCAATCAGTAGTGCATATATAATATTATATATTTTATATCTAAATTTAGAAAATATTTTAAAAAAATTAAAATTTTAGCATATAAATATTATATTTTAAAAAAAATACCTGAAGATTAAAGTCCAATTAATTCATTTAAATTTTGTTAACATTTTCTTAATATCAAATTTTAGGTACTATATATCAAATTAAATATATATTAACTAAGATTTTGCTAATAACTTATACTTCATGTATTTACAACTCAAATATTATTGAGTAATATAAATTCATCATTGCATAATCATAGTCAAATATTCTAATTAAATTAAAATTTTTATTTAATTAAATTAATTTATTTTATTATATATTTTATTTTTAACTATTATCCTTTATTAGCTAAAATATTATATATTTTATTTTTATATGATCCGTAACATATTTTTCCATTTTTCATATTCTTATATTACTTACAACTAGAATATTAATAATACTTAGTAGTATTGATATAATATTATATATTTTATATTTAAATTTTTATAAATATTTTAAATAAATAAAAATTTTAGTATACAAATTTTTAAATGACTTAATTAATTATATATTTTATTTTTTAAATATAATAATTGAAGACTAAAATCATTTTTATTTATTTAGATTTTGTTAACATTTTCCTAATATCAAGTTTTAGGTGCAATATATCAAATTAAATATATATATTAATTGAGATTTTACTAAATTTTTATATTTCATGTACTATTTTTGATACGTTTTTTTGCTTATATTATTTATAATTCAAATACAATTAAGTAATATACATTTGTTATAGTATAATTTTTATGGTAAAAATATTATAAATATTTCAAAATTTTTATTTAATTAAATTAATTTATTAACTATATATTTTACTATTAAATTTTATTATTTATTAGCTCAAACATTATTTTTCTTCTTTTTATTTGCTCTCTTTATTTTTTTATTTTTATGTCTACTTATATTACTTATAATTGAGGCATAATATTATTTAATAGCATAGATATAACATTGTATATCATATTTTAAAATTTTTAAAATATTTAAGTGAATTAAAATTTTAGGATAAATATTATCAATTAAACCAACTAAATAGATATTATATTTTTAATAATAATATTTGAATATTAAAACTAATTTATTTAATTAAATTTGGTCAACATTTTTTGGTACAACATGTCAAATTAAATATATATTAATTGAGATATACCATGATTTTATATTTTATGTACTACATTTTATACTTTTTTATTTTTAATTATATTATTTATAATTCAAATACTATTGAATTATATAAACTTATCATAGTATAATTTTTTATGATAAAAATATATTAAATATGTTAGAAATTTTATTTAATTAAATTAATTATTTTATTATATATTTTATTTTTAATTTATATCATTATTGACTCAAACATTATTTCTCTTTTTTTATTTACTTTCTTTATATTTTTTAATTTTTATATCTACTAATATTACTTATAATTAAGACATTAATATCATTGAATAGTATAAATATAATATTATATATTTTATAATGAGATTTTATAAATATTTTAAATAAATTAAAATTTTAGTATAAAAATTATTAATTAAATCAATTAATTTCATACTATGTTTTTAATAAAAATTGGAATATTAAAATTAAATTGATTTAATTAAATGTTGTCAATATTTTTATATCGAATTTGAAGTACTATATATAAAGCTATTAAAATGGATTAATCTTACTTTACAAGGTTAATCTAATGGTAAAAATTATACATCATATTAATGTTATATTATGCTACTTTTTCACTAAATTAAGTTAAAATGGGTTAATACAACACTAGCACCAATTTCAATCCCAAATCAACTTTTATCAAGCGATTCCAAGTGAGTTTTTTAACTCATTATGCCTTGTTATTATTAGTACTATAATTACTATATCACTTATTTATTTATTTTTAATTTTATATTATTATTTAATTAAAATTATTTATTATTACCATTTTTATTTAAAAATTTATTATTTTTATTTTCATCATTATCGTTAGTAATGGATAGAAAAATAGTAAAAAAATAAATCAAAGCATAATATTTTTAATATGGAAAACTTCTAATTAGAAAAAGTAATTAAAAACTATAACACCTGAACTAAAAAAAATTAGCATTAATTAAAATGTATATAAATATTTTGTTAAATAAATTTATAATATATATATATGAATATATTATTTTACTATACTAATAATAATTTATTAATTTAATTAATATATTTAGTTAGTTATAATAATTATTTTATATATGTTTAGTTATAATAATTACTTTGTGTAATTATTATTTTATTAATTTCTAAGTTTTATGATGATAAATTGAATTTCTTAAATAATTTTTATTAATTTTTAATTTTAATATAATTATTTATCCTAATAACTTTGTGTAATATATATTAATAATATTAAATATATAAAATTATTAATTTTAATATTAAATATTTTTAAATTTTAATGTAATTATTTTTTATATATAAAATAAATTATTTATTTATTATTTATTATTTATTACTATTATAAGATTAACAAGTTAAACTAATAATTCAACGTGTCAACACTTATAAATATTAATTCTAATCTTAGTCCCAGTCCTAATTCCTTACTAAGTGGGATCATTATTATCCTTTTTTATATCAATCTTAATTTTGGGTTAAGCAAAATTATAATAGTTCTAAATTAACTCATTAAACCCAACCCATTTTGATACTTCTAATTATATATGAAAATAATTACCTATCAATCAAGAGGATTTTG